>WOVY01011109.1:600000-1032500 GCA_013436015.1 Rhipicephalus annulatus | reverse complement strand
AAACATACTGATATTATGACTGGTAGATTGCCACAATCCCTCAAAAGGAAGGTATATTACAACTGCATCTTGCCGGTTCTTACCTACGGAGCACAAACCTGGGGCTTACAAATAGGGGTCAGCTTATATTGAGCATGATGCGGTAAGTGATGGAACTGACAATGATAGGTGTAACCTTAAGGGGCAAGAATAGAGTATAGTGAATCACGGAAGAAACCATAATTAAGGATATCTCAGTCGAAAACAAGAAGAAGAAACGGACATGGGCCGGGCACGTAGCGCGTAGGCAGGGTAACCGCTGGCCATTAATGGTAACTGACTCAATTCCCAGGGAAGGCAAGCGGGTGATGGGGAGACAGAAAGTTAAGTGGGCAGATGAGATTAGGAAGTTTACGGGCATAAAGTGGCAGGATCAAGCACAGAAGCGAGTTGATTGGCGGAACATGAGATAGATTTTTGTCCAGCAGTGAGCGTAGTCAGGCTGATGATGATGATAATTGTTTGATGTACAAGTTGTTTAACAGTGAAATATGTTCTATTACGATTCATAAAGTAGTATATACCATGGAAATCGTGCAAGTCCTTCTAGTCATCTCTTGTTAACTGAAATTGAAGCAGGCGACCCTTAGCCCAAGGGCTTATCATACTATTATAATCATAAATGAATATTTGATACAGAAATTGCGCAAATCTCACTACTGACCATTCGCCGAATAAAAAATTGGCTGCCGCTTAACTCCGTTATGCCTAGGGCTGCGTAGCGAGAAGTACATTTAATCTTATTGTTTATCTTGGTTCTTTGTATGGCTACGCTTCTCGAGGCGTGTGTCTCGTTCTTCCTCTGTCTCCTCGGCTCACTGCCTCCTCTTAGTTTTGTTGCGATGAAAAAGCCCGGCTTCGTTCCTCTGACTCACCTGCTATATCTGCCGATGAGTCCCAGTGATGTACCACTCTATATACACGACGATGTTTGACCTGCTCCTCCACTGACGTCATGCCAGATGATACGGCGCGTGGTGGTGCCAGCTGAAGTTGTTGCTAAGCAACACCTCAGCTCGCGGTTTGGCCCCCGGTCACAGCGAAACGGCAAGAATACGGCCAATGTATTTCTCGCTACATTATGCCGCATGTATTCCACAGTTGGTCCAACATAGAAGTGTGGCAGCTTGGGCTAGTTGGTATGGCATGACGATAGTTATAGCGCGAAGAACAAAACGACGACACAGAGACAAGAAGGACTCGTGTCTTTCGTGTCCTTCTTGTCTCTGTGTCGTCGTTTTGTTCTCGTGCTATAATTATCGTCGTTGGTCCAACAGTTGGGCTTAAGGTAGTCCTACAAGCGGCTGCGTAGTGATGGTGGTGCCCCGCCGCGGTGGTCTAGTGGCTAAGGTACTCGGCTGCTCACCCGCAGGTCGCGGGTTCGAATCCCGGCTGCGGCGGCTGCATTTCTGATGGAGGCGGAAATGTTGTAGGCCCGTGTGCTCAAGTTTGGGTGCAGGTTAAAGAACCCCAGGGGGTCGAATTTTCCTGAGCCTTCCACTACGGCGTCTCTCATAATCATATGGTGGTTTTGGGACGTTAAACCCCACTTATCAATCAAATCAATCAATCAGTGATGGTGGTGAACCGAACACTTTGAGTACGTAAAACGAGAGAATGCTAGGGAACAAAAAAGGAAAGTGCTGAGGCAAGCAGTCCCCGAAGTGATGGACGGCCTACGCTGACTACGTGCCCGTGTCGTGACTGTGACTAGCTGTGGTTTAGCAAGAACCTCTCTGAGCTGAAAATCAACGTAGAAACGACCTAGAACCACCCAGAAAAAAACCTGGCAATGGCCTAGATGAATTCTAGAAACAACCTGTAACGTAGCTGCCTGGGCGAGTTGGTTCGAAGTAATAGGAAGATGAAACCAGCGAAAGACACCACGAAGACACTCAATCTGACACTCATTCTCGGCCGAAATCCGGCTTTTATATTGTTTTTAAAAATTTTGGTAACCCACACATCAAAATTAGGCGAAAACACGAGCACAGCGAAAAAAATAAAAAAGAGAGAGAGAGAGAAAAGAGAAATAAGGAAGGCAGGGAGGTTAACCAGATGCTAGTATCCGGTATGCTACCCTACACTGGGGTTGGGGAATAGGGGGTTGAAAGAGAAAGGGAGAGTAAAAAATAAATAAGAGAAAAACACCGACACACACGCACACACAAAATCAGTCTACTCAGAGGCGTTCCGACAGGCCAGTAGTTCGTAAGAAGCCCAGTAGCGCTTGCACGGCTTTCTTCTGTGACGATGAGTCATGACGATGGCGCAGTATACTTTCTTCTGACAGCGGCTGGTCATCTAACCTGTTTAGTTTATTAGAACGGTGTTGTCTTTCCAGGTTGTATTTCGGGCAGTCACACAGGATATGTCGAATTGTTTCTTCATCTCCGCAGTGTGCACAGTCGGCAGTGTCGGCCATACCTATGCGGAACGCGTACGCACAGGTAAACGCGACTCCCAACCATAGTCTGCACAGAGCAGTAGCGTCGCCTCGTCGAATTTTTGTTGGAAGCTGCATGCTTAACGTTGGATCAAGGAATCGTAATCTTGCATGCGTTAAGAGAGCCTCATTCCAAAGAGCCAGGGAGCGTTGGCGAGCAAGCATGCGGAGCCTCCTATCAGCGTCCGTCCTTGAGAGAGGTATTGACTGGTCGTTGTCTTCTGTATGGGCTGAACGGGCAGCTTGATCAGCTCGTTCGTTACCGATAATTCCACAGTGGCTTGGCAACCACTGAAATATAACGTGGTGCCCTTTCTCTGTTATATGGTTTAGCATTTCTGCTGTTTTAAATACCAACTGCTCGTGTGGACCACGGCGTAGATTTGACAGAAGTGACTGCAGTGCCGGCTTGCAGTCGCAGAAAATCGTCCACCGTTGCGTGCTCTGGTCGTTAATGAAACGCAGCGCAGCGCGAAGCGCTGCAAGCTCTGCTGCCGTTGTTGTGGTTGCATGAGCTGTCCTGAATTTGATGGTTGTGGCGTGCGTTGGAATAACGACCACCACCGTTGAGCTGTTTGGCAGGATGGAGCCGTCGGTGTAGACGTGAGTGCAGTCTTGGTACTTCTCGTACAGCAGAAGTAAGGCGAGCTGCTTGAGGGCTGGTATTGAGAAATCTCGTTTTTTCTGGATGCCTGGTATTGTCAGGTTGATGACTGGCTGTTTGAGGCACCATGGAGGAATTGAAGGTCTCGCCGCGGGCGTAAAACCAGTTGGTAGGGAGCCACCATGTGCAGTTATTGTTCGACAAAATGAAGTATGAGGTCTATCCACTGGCAGAGAGGCTGGGTACTGATGGGGAGTCCAGCCCACATGCCTTATGTGTGTTCTCAAAGCTTCAATTTCAATATGGGTCTGCACGAGGTGGTCTTTGGCTATAGCTATAATCGCCATTGTTGAGGCACCCTGAGGCAGACCTAGACATATTCGAAGCGCCGGTGCCTGAACGCTTTGTATCATGCGTCGACTTGGTTTGCTGGCGTTTGATAATGAAGGTCGACTGTATCGTAAAAAGCCAAGGTAAAGCACCCTGTACAGTCGTAACATAGCATTAGGCTGCATTCCCCAAGTCTTTCCAGCGAGAAACTTGAAAAGATGACATACGCCTGTCAATCGCTTTTTCAAATACGACACACAAAAAAAGAAATATTTGAAAAAAGTCGTTAAGCTGGAGGTGAACCCATAATATCACCATATTCAACATCCTATTCAACATATTCAACGAATATCAATGTCTTTTTCTTCAACTTAAAACTAATTCAGGTATCCGATATTTTGACTTTGTCGCTCAGAAACGCATTGTTTTATTTCTTCGTGCCCGCGCCTAACAGGTGATTGTTGGCTCATTTTTTCGGGTCGCCTTGGATAGCATGCATCTGACGTGTTTTGCCGCAAAGCTTGTTAGCATAGCCGCAGATGTGTTACAGAAATCACAGTGACTCGCTGTGCAGTTAGTCATGCCTTGTAAAAAAAACAGCGTTCATATGATCTGCTCACTAAACACCACAGGGTACATTTCGTCCCTCGAATATTTAGAAGTTTTTGCTGTCCTCCTCATTCACGTTCCGCGTACGACAGCCTCAGCAGCAGCCGTACTTCATGTGCCATGATCACTGTGAATATTGTAGATATACATTTAGGAAGAGAATAATAAACGTTAGAGTGTAGTTTCGGTCATGACCGATCCATGAGTCGTCATATTTTTACCCTCGAAAACTCAAATCAGAAGTTAAAAACATCGAGATTGGGCATTTCAGCGGCTAACTGCTGCCACGGACGTGCGGCTTTCTTCTGTACGAGCCGGAACGACTCACTACAAGAGTAGGTTGGTCTTCATTATCAGGCTAATAGTACTGTCACACTGTGTTGCGAATTATCAGTTCTATCGATGCCATTCATGAAATACAGTGGCGAAACTCGATCACACTTCACGGAAAACTCACCCACGCCAAGGGAGGGGCGGCATACGTGGGTTAGCTGGAGCCATTTTTCCCGAAATTCTCGCATGCCCCCCCCCCCCACTCTTTAGCTTGATAGCTGGTACACATTGTCTGCGGCTAACAGAGACACTTCTGAAGTGGCGATGCTTGTATGCGCAAAATATGTGAGAATGCATTATTACAGCAGGCCACGTACGGCCCCACATGCAGTTTAGCGAGTAGTTAGCTCACACATTTTCATTCAATGAAAGCTCCCCATTGTTTTGCTCCACTTCGCCTTAGGATGCCTTACTGATATTTCGTCAAATATTTTGTATGATAGAATTGCATTTATTTGCGGTTGCCTATGACGAAGACAAATGCCACAAACTTTGCCACTTACCGGTCACAATTATCTTGCCAGCACTCGTGCTGAGGTGACCTTCACCCGTGAGCTTGTTGTGCACTTGGCATCGATAGGAGCGGTGGGCGTCCGCGTTTCCATCGACGTCCCGTACAAGAAGCTCGCCCGTCGGGAGCATCAGGTAGCGGCTGTGGACACCTTAATATGGGCGGTATAGATGAGCACTCGAAAATGTAGTCAGTACAGCTGCTTATCAATAAATACATCGTTAGTGTATACAATAATGCTTTACAAGAAAAGGCGCCTATTTGATAACATATGCCCCGCCGTGGTAGTCTAGTGGCTAACGTACTCGGCTGCCGACCAACAGGTCACGGGATCAAATCCCGGTCGCAGCGACTGCATTTTCGAAGGAGGTGAAAAAGTTGTAGGCCCTTGTGCTCAGTTTTGGGTGCACAATAGAGAACCCTAGGTGGTCGAAACTTACGAAGCCCTTCACTACGGCGTATCTCATAATCATATGGTGGATTCGGGACGTTAAACCTCACATGTATATCAATCAATTACTCTTAACACACTGATATATTGCCAAAAATAAATATGCAATGCGATGCATTGTGTTTTGTGAAGAACGTGATTGGTAAATACATTTTTTAATTCACAAAAAAACCTTTTGTTGAGTTCATGGTGGATCCGCGAGTGTAGGGTACGTAGAGATGAAGTTACAGAAGAAGTTGTCCTACTGATTATACAGGAACATGTTCATTACTCATGCAGAGCGTATGCTATAATACGTACGTGTCGGAATATAAGTGGTTTCATTCCATATTAGACACAGCACATACATGACGTGTCTGATATGAGATATTTAGTCAATGACACTTGACGGAATGACAGGACTTTATACAAACCGCAGCGTGAGGCGATGGTTTCTATGAACATTATGGTTCAACAAATAAAACCTTATTATTTTTTCTCAGGTATAGAAACATTTCATATTCGATAGGTTTTACAAATCACTAGGAATGTCTCCCCAAACAGCTTATCAGATGGCACTCGCACTGAGAAAACTCTGCCTTAGTTTTACTTTTTCTCGGTCATTTCTACTCCTTTTTGCGAGCACTACTTCAGATAGCATTATGCACGTCCCTCGTGCTCACGTACAAGGAAGCAATGAATTTATTCACCGACAAACGCAAACACGAGTGTGTGTGTGTGTATGTACACGCCAAACACACACACACACACACACACACACACACACACACACACACACACACACACACACACACACCTTCCTAACATTGTGTCATCCGATGCATTGAAATGTTCAATACTTGCATACTGAGAAAGTGTACCTTCTAATAGGTATACAGTTCAATGGCTCGTCCACAAGTACATTTAATCAGTGCAGTTCAAAAGTGAACCCAGCATTAAGTGAAATAGAGGTTAGGAAAGAAAACAAGGACAATGGTTGGAGCACAGGGATCGTCACAAGGGTAAGTCGTGGCGCTCCACTCGGCGCTCACTCGCATGTTCCAGACCCGGAAGACAAAGCCTTTCACTAGCGAGTGCTCGACGAAGCCAACCGCTTCGCTGATGCACTAATGTTGTTTAGCCCAGAAGACGCCGAAGGAGCGAAAGTGCTCACTATACTGGTGGTTGAACGGCCGATTTTCTTCAGCGAGTGAGCTCCCAAACAAAAAAATAAAGAAAGACAAAAGATAGCTCATCTGAAAGTGCTCGCTTCAAGCCAACTGTTTTAGCCGACTTGGTTCTGGAGATCCGCAGGAAGTGTGGACTTTTACTTCCAGTCTCGTAAAGTAGGTTAGACAGAAAGAAGACCCCGAAGTGACACTTCGTGAACTCAGAAATCATGGGAAACTCAGGTGAAGAAAAATAGAACAGTACATGTTGAACTATAGACTGCGCCCTGACGTTAAACGAAAGAAATGGTGTGTAGCGTTAGAGTGACAATGTGTACCGCTCTACTGAACTTAAGTGAGAGGTTGTCGCATCATATCAAGTGTGGCGTGAGAAAATTTTCGGCTTACTGAAGATGTACAATTCATACGTCATGGGCGTTAGCTCTTTAAACGCAGATGGTAAATGGTATTTGATGATGAATATTTTGATTGATTCGAAAGTACGGCAGATTGTTTTACATAGAGCATTGACGTGATCCTTGCATACATTTAAAGTGGCCCCGCATGCACGCACGCACGCGCGGATACACACACACACACACACACACACACACACACATGCACACACCGACACACACACACCCACACGCACACACACACACGCACACACACACGCACGCACACGCGTGCGCGCAAGAGCGCGAATGCAGAAGTTCATGTTTTGTGAGAAACTTTTGCCTCATGCAAAGGTGACCCAGCTAGCTAATGTAGAGTTACGTTTTGTTTTGTAGTTAACCATATCTTTACATTTGCGATGAGTGTATTGGAACATGTTGTAATTGCTGCCTATCTATAAAGGCATATCTATCTTAACATTGCTCGAGTGCACCTATAACACGTAACGGTAGCTGGCACTGTCTAGAATAGATAGCTGCCTCGCTTTTATATGTGTTTAGAACAAATGTTCGAGAATTCAAAGTACTATGTGCTCTACTATCAGAGTCTGACAAGAGGAATGTTTCATCTAAGAATGCGTGGCTACGAGGCATCTCTCAGCCGCTTGACGGTTTCTGTTGCACTTGAGTGTACACGTATGCCACAAGCCTTACAGTGCAGTAATTACTAGGGAAGTAGACCAAGCGTGCATTTAAAACTAGTTCAACGATTCAGTAGCTTGAATGCACAATCGTTATAATGCTAGAAAAATACAAGGTTAGCAAAACGTTAAAAAAGCAGCTCTTTCACTAGCCTGTGTAACGCTGTCCGTTCGTGTCTACATGCCAACGCACAGCACCACACTCCCCCCGCCACAGTTGTTCCTCACACGCAGTAGCTCTATTTCTCACCCGCAGTATCACTCTATTCCTCACCCGCAGTAACTGGATGCTCCTCCCACCACACCTAGGTGGTGTTGCTCCTCCGCCCACTCACAACACACTTATCTCTCGCTTCACCCTCACCACTATTCGAAACGCTCGACCACACGTCGAGCTTTAACAATATTTCGGTTCGTTTATCTGCGATAAAACCTACACAAAACCCAACCAGCCTCTCGTGTCTTTGCGTTTCAACGAAATGTTTACTCGAGTAAAGGCTACACTGACTTTCGCTTCTAACCATTCTTCCAGCACCTGCGTGAACGCCCGTTTCAGCCGAGTCTACGGCGTTCGCACCACTGCTGCTTCGCAATTCATCATGGTTCCTTTCAAAGAGATGGTTCATAATTTTTTGGAACTTTTGTTCTTTAGGTTTTCCGTGGTATATTTTATTACAGAACTTTGAACAACTAGCTCGAAGTCTTACATTGGTAAACATAAGTTATATGAAGCAAAAAATTGGTATATGCGAGATTTTTTTAAATATACGGAGCGTTTCTTATGGTATCATCCATTGGCGAATTCGGAGCACTTTCAGTAATACTTTCGGCTGCTCCATGTGGAGCAAGTCTCTTCCATTGGCAGATTGAGGGTGCTTCTGTATGCCCATTTGGCAAATCTGGAGCATCTCCGTCGCAAGATCCACTTCGCGGAGCGACTTTTGCACTCCGAAACAGTCGGTGGATTTGACCGGAAGTGGCAAGCGCCCCGTGCCCTGAAACCTCCTGAAACAACGTCAACTTTGGGCTCGCCAACGAACACCAGTCGCGTCAGTTTTGCCTCGCGTCAGAGCTCACGTTTTGCTAGCGTAGCATCGCTGTGGTCAGCGTGTCCCAGCGTGCCCACTCATGCAAGAAGAGAGACGCGCGCATCTCGTTCTATTCTGACCCTGCCATTTGCTCCAGCGGAAGCGAGTGTGTTTCATTGGTAGATTCGCTTCTGTTGCCCTGCACCGGAGTGGAGTGCTCCGGCGCAGAATTAGTGGGTCACCCCGAATCCGTCAGTGGATGACGCCATTAGTCGGGTGATGTAGAGCTTCGGAGTGAGTTGTGGCATCGTCCACACCCTTATTTTGCATGATCGCGTCTAACGTCTCATGCCCCATGCTCACCAGTCAGGCCGGCCGAGAAAGACACTCGCAAAACTGTAGCTTTTCTATACCTTTCCTGCCTCGCAAGGTCAACCTAGGCAGCGTCTGCTAGTAAAAAAAATCACAGCACATCTACGGAGTAAATGATGATTGGGGCAAAGCTCTGTCCGCCCATTCATGCGTCTGGCGCAGGCACATACGGACAAATGGATGGAAGCATGGACAGACGGACGCATGCACGGACTCACGGACGGACGGACGGCAGTGCTCGTACTGCGTCGCTTGACCAAGAACGCTGACTCTTCAAATATCACAAATATCATGCGTTTCGGATCACCCCTCGGCAGAAAGAAAAAATAAACAAAGGAAGCGTTGCAGCGGGAGACGCGTAGGAACGCGACGACAGAAAAGCATGAAGTCATACGAGAATCACGAACAGCGTCGGAAAGAAACATTCACAAAGTGAAGTTATCCGCCGGAATGAGCGTCTACCGATCTTCAGAAGAGCAACAAATTCACGCTTCAAGTTCCTGGTTTGGGTCTTTATTGGACAGTTTTATTGCATTTTTAAGTTAATAAACTACCCGTATTATCTGCAATCAGCGTGAATACACTATTCGGTTAGCAGACGCCGTGAAGACGATCAGCAGACGACATGCCGCGTATGAATACATGTGGAGTGGCTAATCGCCCTTCCTATTGGCTTAAAGGCTCTGTTGCTCCCGCAGTGCTGAAGGAAACATGTGAAACAAAGTACAGAGGTGGCTACATTACAGAGGAAAGAAAGATCAACTGCATAAGGAGCTTCGCCCCTAAGACGACTGCTCGCGCTGCACAACTGTTCACTGGCCAACCCGTTTATGCACACTCTGGATCATGGGTTAGGAATTCTGTCAAGCGCATTTGTTTAGAATAAGTGGTTAACGATAATTTAGAGTACTCGGTACTCTACTATGGGAGAGCTTAAAGCCGTCTCTAGATGTCCAGGGGACACTTCCTCAATAGAATATCATACAGTTGTCCCCATTGGTACTATGGTAATGTCACCTAGGGGCAAAGCTCCTTATAGCAGCATCCGTTTGTCTCTCGTAGTCGTAGTAGTAGTGTGTAACAAGTGGTACATTTTGACCTCCAGGGTGGTGCAGGTGGGAGATTTCTTCTGTGCGTTGTTGAACAATAAAAAAAATCCTCAACGTGCGCGTTAACTAAAAGCCGAATGCTCCTGTCTCTCATTCCCCATTAGCAGCCATTGGCATGTACATTGAGCACTATCTGACAACAAAGGGTTGCTACGGTATACACGCTGGGTGTAACCTCCTTAGTTTTGGAATGATTTAGCGAGCGTTGAGCCGCAGTGCCATGAATACAATGAACTAGTATATACCATGAACTCGAGGTGGTTAAAGGTGGGAAGTAGATAAGAAGCGCAAGCCGTAAGAAAGTAAAAGCCGAATTCTCCTGTCTCTTATTTCCCACTAGCAGCCATTGGCATGTACATTGAGCACTATCTGACGGCAAAAGGTTGCTACGATATACTCGCTGGGCGTAACCTTCTTGGTTTTAGAAAGCTTTAGGAAGCGTTGGGACACAGTGCCTTGAATACAGTGAACGAGTATATACCATGAACTCAAAGGTGGTTAAAGGTGGGAAGTAGACCCGAAGCGCAAGCCGTAAGAGAGTGTGCGCGTGCCACCTCTCGTTTAGTCTTCGAAATGTCCGCTGGATTATGGTGCTTCTATATGGGGAATATATGATGAAAAGATGCGAGATGGTGGTACTTGGAGTGTTGAATAGATGGACGAACGGACACACAGACAGATGCATCGATGGGCGCATGAACGGATGCATGGACGAACGCAGGGACGGACGCATGAACAGACGCACACACAGACGGGCGGATGAACACATGGACGTTCACACTGACGGACGCATGAACGGACAAAAGCAAGAACGAATGGACGGACGAATGCTTCGCCCCACTCTCCATCATTCACTCTGTGGATATGCTGGCATTCTTTTACTTGGTTTTTGCTCGACGTTGAAGGCAACGCTTTTTCTTCATTCAATAAATAAGAATAATAAAAGTGAAATAATGATTAGGCATTCTCGAACCCAATTACGCAACATTCACGCAAAACGCCCCCTCCCCCACTCTGCGATGCACTTACTCGAGCATCTCCCATGGGAAGATGCAGGCGAAAACTTTTTATCATGCCTGTTTTTCCAAGATTTCGTCTCGATAGATGACAGAGGTGTATGCTGAAGGTAGTTGAGTTTTTTTTTGTGGGGGGGGGGTAATGTTTGATTTAGACAATGATCAGACAATTTAACTATGCGTAAAACTTATGGACTGAAATAAACGTAGACGATATAAAATGGAATCCCTGGCATCGTTCAATTATGCGTGAGTATAACGTGCAACATCAGAACTAAACTACAGTATTGGTGACGCGGGCTGTGAATCAAGAGGACAAAAAAAACTGGCTCCTATGTCACACAGCAGGGAGAAGATTGAAATGAAATTTGAAAGAAAATTATAGGTCCTTTATTAATGGTACCTATACCGTGGATATACTGCATTCACTGGTATTGGCTAAAGTACAAACTTGCCAAAGGCCTGGGACGGCCTATGTATTGGAAGCGCCTTGATTTTGTTAATAATAGGCTACTTCATGTCAAAGAAACGCCAGACTCAAAATCACAGCGACTGCTGATTCTGCTTTCAGAGAGGGCTACTTGAGGCAACTCGATAAGGCCAGTACGCGAGTATATGGGTGGTAAACTCGCTGCGCCAGACACGTGGAGGGTCTTCGTCGTTATCTGATGAACACAAACGTCTCGAATATACGAGAGGGAATACACGAGAGGGAGAAGGAAGGTTGATCGATGGTCCTCATTCAAGAGTGGAACATGTGTCCTGCGCCCCTTGTTTCCAACGCACTCCGAGAGCGATCGATCCTACAGTTCGACCTCCTTTTTCGCGAGACTACGAGATACTCGGGAACGATACAGCTCCCGTCTGTTGCCCAACCGCCCTTGACGACCTAACAGTTCTGCTCGAAGCTACCCACCAAAAGTCCTTTAGTTGAGTTAGTTGGTTATTACCACATGCACTCTTTTTGGCTACTGCGGATTTTACAAATCATAAACTTTTCGGAGGATTCACTTACCAGACTCGGCGAGTGTGCCGACAGTGACACCATCGTCCAGTACCCAGGACGTCACCGTAACGTAATCCTTGACCGCCGCAGGGAGGTGGCAACGAAGCATAGCTGAGTTCCCACGAACGACATATGCGTCGTACACGCTGGCCATGAACTTTTCCACCACCACTGTTTCCAAAGCATAAGAAAAGGGAGAAAACAGAAGCAAGAATCACGAAACTGGTGTACAGAAACAACGGAGAGCATGTGTTAAAGCGGAACTTGTCAGCCATTTTATATTTTGTGAACACACGAGAGTTAAAACCCATTCGTCGTACGTTTAAAGAGTACGCATTGGTGGAGGCAAAAAGATTAGTTAGCCAAAGCATTTCGCCTACGAAAGTCACTTATAGTACGAACAAACAATAATAATCTCTGGGGTTTAGCGTTCCGAAACCACAATATGATTACATGATTACGGGAGACCCCATAGAAGAGGGCTGCGGGAATTTCGACCGTCTGGTGTACTTAACCTCCATAAAATGGTGACTCCACAAGTCGGGATCAAACCCGCGATCTCGGGGTCCGCAGCTAAGCACCGTAACCGTTACACCTTTGCAGTGCACCTCACTATACGAGCTAGACAGTGGAAATGTTCTGCCCCCTAGAGTGCATAGTCTCTAAGAGTAGGCCTGCGCAAGCGTGAAAGATAAGGCAGTTTTTATGTTTCTACTACTACTACTACTAGCCGCGCAACCTGCTTTAGCTAACTTATTTCGAAGTTGTGATATTCATGTGGATGACGTAATATGTTATTACTATTACTACGGTTCAATAACAGTGTATGACAAAACATTGCTGTGTTAATAGACTTAGTAACGCAGTCAATAGATTTTAAGGGGGGCAAACACTGACGATTCTGCCCTAAGTTTCTCCTTTCTGTAATTTGGAGCAAGCATGTCAGGCAAATTTTTCAGGCAAACCTGCATTTTTGTTATGCCATTCTTGCCGAACGCTAATAACATTCTGCGTACGCGCGCCATGTCAGAAAAAAGGTTGAACACTATGAGCTCAGGGACATGTTATTTTTCAAAAATAGCATCGTCAAGCTTACCCTTGAGAACAAACTATTTTACTGACAATATCGCTGTCGACACTTTGACTGCACTTAATTCATAGTTATATCACCACGTCCCTCCACAGACTCTTCTTTGCTTCACACTCACAATGCCTTCCCCGTGACTTTTTCAGCATACTTAGAACAACAGAAAACTGAGCTGGTACTATTCACTCATGCGAAAAGACTAGATGTTCGAACACGGACGCAAGAATTCATTCATTGATTGATTGATATCTACGTTTTGACGTCTCGAAACCACCCTATGACTATGAGAGACGCTGTAGTGGAGGGCTGCGGAAATGTCCACCACCTGGGGTTTTTCAACGTGTGCCCAAATCTGAGCACACGGGCCTACAGCATTTTCGCCTCCATCGAAAATGCAGCCGCTGCAGCCGGCGATTTGATCCCGCGACCTTCAGGTCAGCAGCCGAGTACCATAGCCACTAGACCACCACGGCGAGGCTCGGAGGCAAGGAAGGTGTTTCTTCGGTCCGTGTTTGCAAGCGCAGTCTTTTAGCATGAATACTATGTCCCGTTATCGCTACATGGTCGTGGTGCTTTCCAGCATTCATAGTTCTTTTACCTCAAAAGAGATGTCGTGTAAGCTATTTTCACGGGAGGACTATAGCGACTTCGCTGTCTTTTAAAGAATGATTCATGACTGCAATACCATCTCGAAAACTTCGAGGTGCTGCATGACACTCTGCATTTTTATGAATATAGTAACTCTGGTACCAGAGACACGGAGAAAAATGGACAGGACATGCGGTGCCCTGTCCACTTCCTGTGCAACCCTCCTTCTGTCCCTCGTTTATTGAAGTGCTGTTTCAACGAAATGAACTGCTTTTGTTACGTATAATTGTGCTAGGGCTACACGCAGGGGTGCTGGAGTGGCGGCACCTATTCTATTATATGTATTCTCGTACTCCGTTCCTATGAATTGCATTCATGGAATTGTAATTAAGAGCCGCTGAATCACAGAGAGTATAACAGTGAGAGAGTAGTTTCAGTATCGCCTTTACTGCCCTACCTATAAGCGTTTTCTCCACATCGCCGCCTTCATATTTAACAAACACGTTGAATGTCCGCACTAAGCTTTGGCCAGTCAGGGTTTCGCACTTTTCGACTACACATTGCTATCTCCGCTCGAGCAGTGGAAATTGCAGGGAACGAAGTGAAATTCGTTTATCGCGTATACGTGGTAGCCATGGGAGACATACGAGAACAGGCATCTGACTTCACGGCAACGCAGAGTAGGTAACAATTAACAACACATATCTCGCGTATTTCGACCAATTGGGAGCTTATTTCGTCCGGACGTCACGTGAACAGGCTGCTCGCGTCACAAATTGTGCCGCAAAGACGGGAGGCGTCGAGAGAGAATAAGCCGCTTATTTTTTTTTTCTAATTTTCACAGCTTGTTTAGGGGCCCTTCAAATTGAGACATTACACCTTTACGACCGTATTTGACACATGTTGTTGCCCACCCGAGACAGTGACAGCTACTTCACTGACGACCTTGACTCGCTGCCTTTCGAACTTACCTCGATGGTTCTTTAGTGCGAGTCACCCAGTTTAGGAAGATGTTAGCGATGTCCCGAAATTCACTAAATTCAATTACCAACTCCCTCTAAACATTCAGTGATTTCTTCTTCACAATCGTTCTGTTCAATATGGCTCCTACTTTCTTGCCTACACGAGGTTCAGTGATGGTTGACCTCCTTGTCTGAAGCCGTGAATCGATTCGATCGGTTTCATTTTTGCTTGAACTAAGTGGTCATAAAGTCTAAGAATCATTGCGGCTTTCCGTACCTTTGCACAATAGGCAACCATTAAATAGAATTCGCAGATCCTCCGAACTTTGGTAATCAACTTTACGTCATGCATGCGGACGATGGTGACGGTGTTGAAACTTTTTCCTGAGTGACACGTTACGAAATGACGCTAAATATATGCACCAATGTTGTACGCAAAAGACATATGTTAAACAGTTCAATTTTTACTGTTACGTAACGGGGTCAACAGCATCATGATTCGAACACCAGAAGCGGTATAATCTGATATAGCGCTTGTGCCAGTGATAACGGTGGGCCTGGACACTGCTGGATAAATGAGCTCCAAGTGGATTGCGCTTCACTACAGTTGTCGTTATAGCGACGTGACAACTGTATGATAGCGGTACGTATGTACTGCATATCAAATCATACAGCCAGCCCAGCGACAACAATTGACGTTTCACAAACATTAAGGTCTACCTGAAAAGCAGTTCAGCGACCTGGCGGGGTTCTGTAGTAGAATACTCAATTATTTACCGCGCAGAATGCTGAGGTTCAATTCTTGATGGGGCAATTGATGTTTATTCAGTGAGTTCAGTCGGCCAAAACTGCCGATACCAGCTTTTAGAGGCGAAGCTCCCTAGAGCCGACCTTTATATGGCATCCATCACGCCCCGCAAAACAGAAACCGAAAGTGAACACCTGTACAAGAAAAAACAAAAACATATATTTATGTCTAATAAACTATATGACAACACATCATCACGCACGCCGTTCGTCTGTCCGTCCACCCATCTGTCCGTGCGTCCATCCATGCGTCCTACTGTCCATGCATCTATGGCTACGTCCACCTGTTCATTCCTCCATGCATACATCTCCTTGTACATTCATGCGTCCGTCCTTTTTATTGATCGGCGACTTTAACGGACCTCAGGATCTAAAGAGGCACTTACTCGTCGTCATTCACTTCGTGAAGATGCACTTATTTTTCCTAACGCTCTCGAAATATCAATACCATAGTCTGTTCACGCTGTTCGTTGGTTGATATCAACTTTCAGTCGCCTTCAGCGCATGGCGCTTAACTACCGTTGATATCAACGCGTCGTGATGGCTGTATCAAAGGAGTACATATGAATTGTTTA
Source organism: Rhipicephalus annulatus (assembly GCA_013436015.1). Lineage (NCBI taxonomy): Eukaryota > Metazoa > Arthropoda > Arachnida > Ixodida > Ixodidae > Rhipicephalus > Rhipicephalus annulatus. Next base: position 1,016,383 of record WOVY01011109.1, on the reverse strand, counting down.
TCAAATTTGGTAGGCAGCGCTGCAAACACTATTCATGTTTCACAAAGATTAGCGTCTATTCGAAGAGTAGTTCCGAGACCTGGCCTAGCTCTGTGGTAAAATGCTTCATTGCTACGCAGAATACTTGGGTTCAATTCCAGCTCGAACCATGACATTTATTCCTTTCATTCGTCGCATCGACGCTACCAATGTCGGGTATTTCTTAGTGCTGTTGCGTCCAAATTGCCCATGTAAATTCTTTTCGTCTCTGAATAGATACCAAGTGTCAATCACCTGCTGCGGCACATACCCGCATACCAGAGACACATACCCGGTCCCGGGTATGTATCACTGTCTGACGGAAAGTGTTCGATGACGTACTTGACGGCATTGTGACATTACTCATGCCATGACCAGCGAGTCGTATCTGTCAAAGCACTTAAACTTTCTTAGGAATTTTGATTTACACGTAGGTGGCTGGATATATATAAAGGGTAAACAAACGCGAAATGCGCTAGCAGTGCACAAAAAAATGCTTTGCATTTAAAAAGACATCAGAGACGATAAGGTGCAGTTTTCCACATTTATTTAGCAACTACAGCCAGTTTATGAACAATTTTCTGCAGACTGCCATTTTCAGACCTGTCAACGATCGTGAGACGTTGTTCAAACAGGAAGTTTGTATTTTAAGTCATGAAGAAGCATACAGACTCTGCGATGCAACATCTAGAATACGGCGGAGTGGGGGTGGCAGATAAGTGCGCCTTGGGAATTCAGCGGCACGCTGCAAAAAGTGCAAATGCGCAGCTTTGTTTCAGCAGGTAATATATGTTAACAAAATTATTTAAAAGCTTCTTTGAAGACCAAGGCCTTGTTTTGCTTACCTAAACAGCGAAAGAGAAACATTGTGGAGGTTTGCAGGATTTTTCCAAGAGAATTCGACACACGCATAAACATCCTAACACTATATATGCTAAAATAAAACTGAGATTACATTTTTTTTGAAGGACGCACCACGACCCTTGTGCAAGCTCGTGTGCCGAGGATTGGTGAACAACAATCTTACGAGCACCCGACTTGACATGCAGTTTGATGGTTCCGTTTTGTTAGATTGTTTTTTTTTCTTCATAACGTCACCTTTTCGCGTGTTACTCCTTCTTTTTTGAGAGCAGCCTCAAGTATCGCCTCCATTATGAATAAGCAGGTGATATGGACGCAACAACCCATTGATATTTTGTAGTCCTGCCTTGCATAAGCGATTTTCATCACCATTGCAGCGTATTGTTTCCCAGCCATAGCGACAAGTGTAACCACCGTATGAGTCGGTGAAATCTGACCGCAACGATTGTGTTTAAATAAAGCTTATGGACGTAGTGATCGGGCACCGACCAGCATACCCGTCCAGAGCATTGCTTCGCTGTGTTACAGTGCATATATAATATATTCTAAACAGTATAGCTGTATTCTAGGCGTTCTAGCCCACGTGTTTTGAATCGCCGCTAAATCGGAGTTAGTTTATTGTGGTAGAATTATTAGTAAGTAGTAGCCAAGCGGCTCAGTGTGCCACCGTAGCCAGCGGAGGAGATGAAGGGGCAGCGGAGCTCAAAACAAAATGAAAAAAATTTTGGCTGAGCGATGCCCCACTTGTTTCTGGGGTGTAAAGCCCCTGAAGCATTGTACGAAGTTCCAAGGGCTTTAGAGTGAAGCGCATCGCTGTGCCATCTGTTGAACAACGTTGAAGTTGCTGTATATCGAGGAGAGGCTTTGCTTGGAGAACACTCGCACGTTGGTCCGTTGCGCATGGCTTCTCCGAGGAGACGAAATAAGCGGGCGAGTGGCCCGCGCCGTTAAAACTCGAACTGTGCTATAGCGTGCCCCGTGCGCGCAACAGGCGTCTCTGCCCGTTTGATGGGCCTACTAGCTCGCTGAGCCACTTCGCTATTACTCTCTAGTGTTAGCTCTTCATACGAGTTCACCCCGGTGGAATACTCACGGCACTGCTGCCAGTGATCGGCTTCCCTCGGCGCGACCGTCAATGCTGTGTATCACACTGACAGGATGCGATATTTGTAACGACAACTTCTAGCTGTAATAAAAATAAAGCGGGTTGTTGTGTAATAGCAACACTCCTCACGACGAAGGAAACAAGTTTTTTTTCCTCGTCGAAATGCGTCGACAGCGGCCGCCCACGAACGGCCGTTGCCGTAATCGCGGATGTATGCAAGAGCCTGCACTCTCGATCATCGCGCTGTGCCAAGCCGTGTTGCCTTCCCTCTTTCTCTCCACTCTCATTTACATCACCCAATTTCTTTTCTGCGATCCGCATCGTTTGCGGCCGCATCACAGCGACCCTCGCCGAAATGGCGCTCCTTTCTACGGAGTTTGGTGTCGTTGCGTGAATGGCATGATTCGTAAGCGCCACGAGTAGAAGCCATTCGCGATGTCGTGTATAAGGGAAAAAGCGAAGTAGCTGGTGCTCTTTGGCGTGTAATCGAATATGGGGATGCGTAGGGAAATAAAGGCCGTAAAATGGATGACGGGAAGGACTGATTCGTGTTTCTCCGCCATCATTTTTCACCGCTCTGCCGTAGGAAAAGAAGCGGACCGGAAACAGGAAATGCCCGTCGTCATTTTCTGTACACTTCCGATAACACGTGGCACCGCTAGTGTAGATATGTAACTCGTTTTGACTCGCTCGAAGTATCTCTCAGACAGCGTCGTGGAGGCAAACTGGCATTTTATCCCGCTTTTCAGTGAAAGGAATCGCAAGTATAACTTGTAAAGGCGCACTGAGTACGTTCTCTGTCTCTCTGTTGCAAACGGACAGCCCTTTTATATTTTAACTAGGCGGGCATTCACGTAACAGCCAAACGACGAGGGAAAGATAACATCAGGCAGAAGTTACTTTTGCCCATAGTGTACTACATCTACTTCCTCCTTATACATGGCTGTCAATTTGTAACACAGTTATATCACCATTCCCCGTTTCATTATCTGTTGGATTTCGTAAATTTAAGTCGTAAATTTAGTCATAGCGAGAGTATCGTGTCTTCTATGCGATGCCTGTGCACTTTCATGAACATTAGATGGTTAAATTTCCTGTCCCTTCTACTACGGCGTCTCTCGTAATCGTATTTTTAAATTTTTTTATTCAATGATTACCCCGCTTAGCTCGGAGGCGCTGCAGCAGGGGGGTTACAATGTCGAGAAAAACACATCTTCATTAATACAGCACACTTGTTCATTTGATAAGTGATTCCATTATATAATGGAACGAACAAAAAACGAATTAGCATACAAATTAGATCTGGTACGGTACTCTAAAATCTTGAAACAATGATCATTTCGCGAAGAGATGTAATGAGGACTGTGAAGGTACTTTTCTTTTCGAATGCCGGTTTTACCATGAAATATTTGGTACAGGAGCTTTAGCCGCAGTTTCTTTCGACGCGATGAGAGTAATTCCCACCCTAGTTCATTTTTCATATTGGTGCAACTGTCATTTCTTGAGTACCGGCTTAGGACAAACCTTGCAGCTCTATTTTGTATTTCTTCAAGTTTGTAACTTAAAGTACTTTGCCAGGGGTCCCACACGGCACAGGCGTATTCAAGCATAGGGCGAATGTATGTTGAATACGCCGTTGATTTCAAACATGCCGGCGCTTGTGTCAGGCTGCGCTGTATAAGATTTAGTGACTTGGCGGCCTTTGCAACAACTGAATCAACGTGTGCATTCCATGAACAGTCGGCTGAAAAAGTTACACCTAAATATTTATAATGCGGGTTTTGTGTTACTATACTATTACAGATTACATACTCTGAAGCTAACTTGGTTTTTTTACGCGTGAAAGTAACATGAATGCAATTATTGGCATTTAATGTCATTTTCCACCTTGAACACCGTTCTTGGATGCGCGATAAGTCGCTTTGGAGCAGGGCGACATCACTCTCATTTCTAATTTTTCTGAGCAAGACACAGTCACCTGCAAAAAAACGTATAATAAAATCAATTCCTGAGCAAATGTCATTTATATATATTAAAAATAAAAGTGGCCCTAGGACTGCGCCCTGTGGCACCCCTGAAGTGATGTTTACAAAACTTAATTTTTTGCCATTTAATACTACACACTGTTGGTGGCCTGAAAGGTAATTATTTATCCACACCAGAACTTCGCGGTCAATGTTTAGCGCAGCAAGCTTCCTTAAAAGAAAAGAGTGCGGCACAGTGTCGAAAGCTTTCTTGGTTTTGGGAAAGTATCTTGGTTTTGGGACGTAACACCTCTGGTATTATGACTTGAAGTCTTCAGGTGGTAGGCAGGGGCTTATCTGTCAGCTACCCACTCGGTATAATGGATGACTTGTGACGTAATGTCAATACTCGGTGCCATGGCTATAGCCACGCTGACTAACACGCCAATATTTACAAGCACATCAATACTAGATCTGGTAGACGACGAGATAACCACCGCCGTCGCTGCATTCATATTGATTCATAAGAGCGTAGGATGCGTAATCTTGAAGTCGCCGGTTTGCTTCCCACCGGCTACAAGTTGTCTTTTCCTGCACTTAATTTTCCTCAAGTCTGTATTGCTATTCTTACAACACACTTAAAATAGTACGATTAACACCCCATACACCTTTCTTGGCTTGAATTGCTCGTTTTAATTAAGGTTCATTAAGCAAGGAAATGAACCCTCAAAATTCACTTCCACCAACGGAGTTTGTATATTACCAACCGCAAAAGTTAATGTAAGACGCAGCGAAGTAGGTGTAGAGTACCGTGACATTACTCGAATTTTTTATGCATCGTTCAGAGCTATGTCTTCGCGCGGCAGGGTTGAATACTTGAATTAAACGGGATGCTTTGACTTCCTTCAAACACCAATAGTTTTGCAAAAGACAACATGAACACTGGCACGTTTGTTGTGAAACATCCAGGTATCTCAGCTTAACAAACCTGGACGCGAGAAGCATTTTATTAGTTGGCGTTGTAGGGCGTGTTTTCTCTTTATTATTTACGAATTTTTGATGTCCAACACTCCGTGCTACCAAACTGGCACGTTTAATTTTTGGAAATTATTAAATAAATCTCAGATGAGGAACATGAAGACTGTCGGACATTAGGTACTGCTTTATGTGAAGTATAACCAACTTGTAGCATATAGAATGAGTGCTTAACTTTGCTTAACGATGTTGAAGTCAGCGCGACCATTTATCGTCAGCGCAAAGGGCCGGAGCTTTTCGTCTTAGTATATAGAGACACATAGTGAAACATTTTTACTTTTTTGATTCACTTGAATTTGAGATTTCGCAACTTATCAAATGGTAACGCTGACAAAACGCATTACGAACGTATCACGTGAACACTTTCACCACACTCGAATAAAGATATCTGAAGCTCGGGAATAGCGCACGCGTTAGACGACGACTTCTCATAGGAGTACACGCTTCCTCGGGGGCGACTAATCTTACCATCAAAGTAGGAACACCACAGAGAGAAGCAAATCATTCCGTGCCGCGTTGGAGCCCCCTCAGGAACTGGCATGCCGGTAAGTGAACGCGTCGCCTGCATTGATAATGAAGCATTCTTCCGCGGCGGAGAACGTATACATGGCGTGGAAGTGTGGGCGCAATTCAATTTCCCTACAGATCCCGCGTGGCGCGCCAACCGTCCCCCGCACCGCCGTTCACCACTCACACCCTCGTTGAGCCGCTTGTAGTAGTAGTAGTAGTAGTACACAACACCGCAACTCGGCAAACGCTGCAGAGACCGGAAACGTGGCCGTGCATGCTGCGGAAAAGTATACGTATACGTGCGGAATGCGCGAGGAGCGTTTAGGCCATTAAAGCGGCATCGGCGAGTCGACATTCCCGGTAGCAGCAGACGTCAGGAAGACAAGGAAGTGCTTGGTGGATTCCACTCCGCGCGTTATTATTTTTCGCTTCGTACAGACGACACCACGCGAGACCGCATGTAAATCGCCTAACCGCGTTGCGGTCCCCGTTTCCGCAATCGTTCAAAACCTGGCTACTCGCGTCATTGTTGTCAGGAAAGCCGGCTGTGATGGGTGTGCGTGCGGAAACACGTCATCGAAAACTTTTCGAACATGCAGATGCGTGCTACGGGAAATGAGGTGTCGTTGAAGCAACGGTTTTCGGGATAGAAAAAAAAAGAAAGAAGGTGTCTCGGTTTGTTTTGAAAATAGAGAGCCCGTGTAAGATCGCCGAATCATTGACAACCGGCTAAAGAACTCTGTTCGGGAAGCGAGCATCGAGTATGGTTATGCTGACAATATATTATTTACGCGCTGTCATGCTTCAAGCTCCGACAGACATGCAGTTAGAACAGACTTCGAAAAAAAGACACAGAAAAACATCCAAAAAAACCTATCGTTCGAGCAGAATATCCTCGCTCTCATCGGGACATAACTGCACTTGACAAGAATGCAGCGTCCGTTCGTTTGAGCAGAGACAGTTTAGAATAAAGCGATAAGAAAAGCCGATCAGTGAGCTTCTGTCGCGCCTAGAAGCGAGAGCTGACGTCCTGTCTTGATCCCTTCATATTACAGTGTCTACTTTTATTACATTGTTCGTTCAACGACATTCTCTATTAATTATTAATCTCGCGTTCTAACGACATGAAGTGCGCTATCTAAAAAAAAACCACTGTATGAGAATCAAACAAATGAAAAAAAAAAACTTTCCTTCTGAGGGCACGGGAATCTTGAATGTCAAATTTCCCTTTTTAAAGTACCGTAAAAAGCCACAACAAAAAAAAGAATGAAGCCTTTGACCAATGGAAAAAAACCGTACAAAAGACAAGGTATACATAAAAAAAAAACGGCACTAGCGCTGGTGAGATATTCCTACGGACAATGTTTTTGTCTAACGATGTCTAAATCGTATGTGCAGTGATTTTCCTCATGATGCTTGCAAAAACAATTGACAGATCCCACGTGCCTGGAAATCGACGTTATCGAAGCATGCATGCGGAGGGAAGGTGACCAAGTTGCAATTTTTTTCATTGAGCAACGCGTCATGAAATGACGTTAAATATATGTACGAATGTTGCACGCACAGACATATGTTGAATAGTATCAGATGTTTATAAAACTAGTTTGCACTTGTGCAATGATGGCAATTGGAACATGCGTATAACCAACACCAGAAGTTTATATGAAGTGCTGATTCTCGCGAGGAAGCTGGCCTTGGACACTGCTACATAAATCACCTTCAGCCCATGACAACTAACGACAATTGACGTTAACCTGACGTGACAGCTGTATCAAAAGAGTACATTTGTAATGTTTATGAAATTGGGTAGGCAGCACTTCAACCCCTATTGACGTTTCACGATGACTAGCGTCTATATGAAAAGTAGTTCTGAGACCTGGCGTAGCTCTGTGGAGCTTCATTGCCACGCAGATTGCTTGGGTTCGATTCCAGCTGGGACCGTGAGATTTATTCTTTGCATTTGTCGGGTCGACGCTACCAGTGTCGGGTATTTCTTAACGCTCATGCGTTAAAATTGCCCATGTGTGTTCTCGTCGTTTCGGGGTAGCTACTAAGTGTGAATCACCTGTGGCACACACCCGCATACCAGCGGCACATACCCACAGTTGGGTACGTGCCACTGTCTGACGGGAAATGTTTGACGATGTGCGCGACGGGGTTGTGACAATATTCATGTCCTTACCAGCGCGTCATATTCGTTAATCTTACCCTCCTATGCAAATTCTGGTTCACGCCAAGTTAGGGGGGTGACCACCAAAGCACTCAAACGTAAACGGCTAGATAGATACGCTCAAAGTCGCCGAAGTTCGCTAAAAATGCTTCACATCTAGAAACAAAACACACACACAGACAAAGAAACGGCGTCTACCATGTGTGGAAGCATTCAGTTCTTGGAACGAAAGAATACTCTTTCGAATATTTTATTTCACAAGTTACGCACACATCGCAGCTCATATAGTTCGTAGAGATATCTCGGGGAAGTGTATACCTCGATGCTTCATAGAATGACATCATTGGATAGCTCTAACCATAATTGCTTAGAAAATAGCAGGGTGGTTCCAGTGCTGCTTTCAAAAAATTTCGAAAATTAAAAAAAAGATCATGTTGCTAGAACATTAAACTCCTATCATCAGAAAAAAAAGTACTAGCTATGAACTTACCATAAAAAAGTTATTTAACTATACTCTCCCATGGCAGCAGCGTAGATTCTTGCGGGCAATAACTCGAGTGGCCTTATCGACGTGTTACTTACCGAAGATGTCGTGATTCTGACGTTATTCAAATGTTATGTGGCCATTTTTCTTGATCAAATTAGGAATTACTGTTTTATTGCAAACGTTGAGCGCTCTTGCAAGCAAGGCAACAAAGTTTATTCCTTCATTCACTAGTTCGTATTTTCAAATTTCATACATGAATTGACTTATTGACCTGTGGCACGTATTTAGCAGCACTGGTAGCACTGGCAGAAATAACCGCAGCACCGCTTTTACACTGTCGAGTAATGTAGATATTATACACCGCTGACGTTGGTCCTGAATCACGAAAAAGAACGTGAATTGATGCATGTTTTGCAGTCATCAATAATGTTGGATGACATTTCTAGAAACCGTGAGTAGTGACTCTCTCTTGGAAAAAAGAAATAGCATATGCAATAGCTTCGCACGCGATGAAGTCATCTGTATAACTTCGGGTATGTTATTGAGTACTTCGGGAAAAATAACTAAAGGCAGCCGTTTGACAGCGATAGACGAGAGTTAAGATGTTCGTTTGCTGTCTGATTTCTCTATCCTTGAGGTATGGGCGGAACCAAAGACCGGGTAAGATTGGATGGCTTGTTTGTCGGAGTGTGGCTTGCCGGTATGCTGGTGAGCAGATATAGCGTTATAAAATGATGACTGCTGCTTCTTTGAAGGTAATTGGCCAGAATGATTGTAATGGTCACCCCCTTAACTCGAGGGACGCGGCATTGTATTCTTGTGAGGGATGATTCTGGGCGATTGCAGCACTTGGTAGCACTGCTGGTTCACTCCTGGTGACCCCTGACAATTACTGAAAGCTCTAGATTGAGCAATTTGTATGACGAGAACACTTTCGTGTACATTGTAAAAAATGCGTTTGTATAAGTCCAACTGCGTTTGCACTCAAAGTTTGACGTTTTTTTTTTTCGTTTGGAAAGCTGGACAGCCAATAAATTGTTTCCGGGTGATGCTTGTAAGCATCACCCGGCAACACTTTTGGGCGATACATGTATGCTTCTCTATAAACAGCTATTCATGATGGTGTCAGTAAAAAACTATAAATTTCTGCATTTGAAATCAAATGCCATTTGACGCAGAAAATTTATGGTGTTAGTCATTTGTGGTGGCTGCCAATGCTCAATTTTATGATCATAACCCGCGACCGAAGCTGGAGAGCTAAACCATAGTCACAAGGTCGGTCTTCTGAAGTCTTGCAGCCAGGTCCAGCGTAATTTGAGAGTATCTATATTCACATATACACAGCTGCGCGACCACATATATCGCAAAATATTAGCAATATAACTCACCTAACATAACTTTTTTTAGAAGCCGTAAAAAGGAAATCTTGACTCTACGAAATTGCTTCAAGCTTTTTTTTTGCGTTATGAGGTGTCTTAAGCATTCATAAACAAAGGCTGAGGCACCCAATGTATGTTCAGTTTTTCTATGGTCAGTCTGATAGCGCCGGCTCCTACGTAAGCTTATTACACTTGATGTTGATATCTTTGTAGAACAGCAGCGTAGTAGCCAACCTTTTGAGTGCACGGAGGGAACTTTGGGCAAGAGTGGCCCCACTAGCCACCTACCTTGCCGGAATTTGAAATAAAAACATATAACACGGGAAAATAGCTTCATCAATTAGCCTGGCATTTGATAGTAATGAGAAGCATCATGCATAGTTTCTTAATATTAGCTAAATACGACGTATATGGCGCAACTACAACCAAAGAAAGTGACTTGACGAGAGTCTTCGCGATTCTCTGCAATCTCTGACAACGTTGACAGATTGTTTTTCGGTACCCCACCGCACTTGCCTGGCAGATTTTAGTAGAGAGAAAACAGCGAGGAAATTCGAGGCTGCCACCAATAATCGGTCACTCTGGATCAGACGTTGGTGACAGGCTTCGAGAAACCTCACTGTCAAAGCCCTGTTTCAGGAAGGCCTCGTGAAAACGCGCTGCAATTTTCATCCTAACAGTGAGCTATATTTGCAGCAGTTGCCGCTGCGATTGCTCATTACATCTGCAAAGTCTTGCAAATTTATGCAATTGCCGAAATACCAGCCTGCGTCTCTCATAATCATATAGTGGTTTTGGGAGGTTAAACCCCACATATCATCGTAATCAAAACCAGCCTGAAAATTTTTATATCATTACGTATCTTATACCCGGTCGAGCGTAGGCATTTCTCACTATACACTCAAAATACCGTTTAGCCTAGGATACGTAGGACGATAACATAGTAACTTTCTTCTTTTTGTTGGACGCGAAGGTCTTACTGTAATGGTTTTCTAATTGTAACCTACGGGATTTCTACTTTTACTCTAAACACGTTTTTAGTTAATCGAAACTTTTCAGTTGAATTATACTTATTGACCTATCGGAACTTTTCAGTTGAATTACGAGTGTACTATAGGCCAAAATTTTAACTGTTGTGCGCAGCGGCCATTTTTTTGTCACTCAGTCCCATATTATGGAACGAATTTACAGAAAATTGCTTTGTGGACATGTTCTTTGCGGGCAGACACTGGTACTCACCCCTTTTAAAACTTAATTATTCGTATGGCAAATATACACAGAAGAAACTACTCTCATGCACGATAGCTGAAGATTTGACAACTGTACGGCATGCTTTGTATCATTTGAGCATTACGCGTGGCCTGCTTAACAAATTGCTGTAAAAGTAGCAGCCGTTTAAGGGGAACATGGCCTTTAGGTGCTGCTTCTTTTTTCTTGCAGAGAGGACAAAAAAGTTTATTCTTTGATTCACTACGCCATATTTTTAACTTTTATACACGAATTTACTTATTGACCTATCTTGGTATTATACCTTGTTTTATCCACGTTTTCTTTAATTCCACACATTATTAAGCTGCACAATTTAAGATGGAAAGCATAAATTATAAAAATTGTCAGTCAATGGGGGGGGGGGTGCGTATTCAGCGGTGTCACTCTACAAAAGGCAAAGGCGTTCACATAATGACTTATAGGTGACTCTTTACGCGAGTTGCTTGCTTTTTTTCAGTTAATCTTTCTTGTAGGAAAACCACAAGTCATGAGAACTGCGAAAGTTTTAAGCTGCTCTAGAAGAAGCCGAAGAGATTTACTTGTTAGCTCACAATGCTTCACGAGTGTAAAGAGCTCTTAAAATGACAATTCACCGTTAGCCTGCGTTGTCGGAGCAAACCACGCTGCCCGCAGTACAGGTGGTTAGCCAAGCCTAGCCAGGAGCTTTGTCGTTTTCTTCTTCAAAGAATCTTCGCCGTTTTCTTTAGAACGAAAGCATTACTACGCTATGTATACCAAAGTCAATTGGCAGTGACCTCGAGTTATCGGAGCGCTAGTATGGCAAACGTGACGTCATGCTGCGTGATTCGCTGCGGAGATACGTAACAGCGGCGATGGCTCGAAGTTGCGCCACGGCAGCAGCGTGGAGAACGTAAACCACCAACAGTGTCTCGCTGTCGAATGGGTGAACAATTAATAATCTATGACAGCCCGTGCCTTTTAGATGAGAAGCATCTTATGAGTGAGCTTGATCCGGTTACGTCTGCGCCGCGCTACGCGTGCGCCTCCCTCTCCCACCCTCCTACCTTTATGCAGGCGTTCCATCGCTTTCTCTCCTCTCCTGCACCCATGCTGCAGCCCGTAAACCCCCTCTATCTCCACTATTTCGTATAAGCGTGTGAGTTCGGTCGGCTTCCGTCATTCTCGATTTGCTCCCGTTGAGATCACTTGTATCCTCACTTGCACACATCACTTGCGCATTCAAGCTGTACTGTACAGCTTTTCGCCTGAAGGACCCCCAACAATTTTCGTTGGAAGATAAAAGCATTTCTGATTCTGATCGTCAACGTCGGCGCCAATTGCAGCAGCACTCCAACCTCCACCGATAGCGAGATCGTCGCGGAGCAGCAGCAGCTAGCATTCACGATGCCAAACGCAAACGCCTGCGCAGTCAAAGTGATCCTGGAACTCGTGTTTAGGGAAGCGCAAGCCGAGCTCGAGGTCCTGAACGCAGACGTCGAAGCCACGAAGCGAAGCGTCGGCGTCGAGTTACCGCTTCCGCTAAAGAGAGACAACGCGAATCTGCGGCGAAGGTAGCGAAGCTTTTGTTACAACTGCAGCGACCGATGACCGACGGAGTGATCCCATGATTCAAGCGAGGCTTCCTCAGCAATGCACGAAAACAACGTACGATAACAAACACCTAATACAAATCGCACGCACTAACTGTAACGCCGAGGGAACGCAAACGGGAACTTTATGTGCACCACCAATGCTGCTTCGCATACCCTCATGAGTCCCTTTAAGGGGAGATGGTGTAACGTTTTCCTGTGTCCTTTTTTATACGCACTGCAATAGACTGGAATGACCTTCCTCATGACTTCGTCACCACAGCATGCCCATCAACATTTTTGATTAATTGTGTTCATACGTTCCAGGTGAAATCTTCGCAATAAAAACAGTGTTACATGTATACCTACCCCTTATGTACCAATGCCCCCTCGAGGAATCTTTAAACGATGAAGTGAAGTGACCTGTTTGCCTGCTAGCAGATGCGCGCACTTGCCTTGGTCAAGAGAGCACCAATGGGGTACTAGACAAGGGAATCCAACCATTATGTAGATTGCTCCTGCGTGAGTCCACCTCTCTAATTGAATAAACGTTTTTCACCACCGCCACCACCCTGCTCTTCCACCTCACATGTTGAAGAGAACCCCTCGGAGAGGGGGAGAGGCGAGCCGACGAACAAAGCGCAGTGGACGAAAGAGCGAACGAGTAAAGGCCGTCTTTCCATTATTAAACGCGTTTAACTCCCTCAGCGCACGCTGCATACTCGCGATCAACTGCAGCGCCGCCAGTACATTTCGACAGCTGTGGTTAAAAATTTGACGGCATCTTCGCTGTAGAAGGTTCCTACGGATGTCCATAGTAAGACTATGGATGGTTGCTTCGGCGCCATTCACAGTCTGACCTACGGATGGCGCAGCGACTGGGCCTGTCACAAATCTTGAAAAACCAAGCTGGCCACGCATCCTTTTCACTCGTGATAAGTGGTTTTTGAACAGTCAAACTTCAGTCAATCTTCAAGTAAATATAGTTCGCACGAATTGTTTATAATTCATGTTATATAGACCACCTAAAATAGAGGCTGATTGAAAGAAAGACCGAGAGCCTGTAACATTTTTATGTATGTATGTATGTATGTATGTATGTATGTATGTATGTATGTATGTATGTATGTATGTATGTATGTATGTATGTATGTATGTATGTATGTATGTATGTATGTATGTATGTATGTATGTATGTATGTATGTATGTATGTATGTATGTATGTATGTATGTATGTATGTATGTATGTATGTATGTATGTATGTATGTATGTATGTATGTATGTATGTATGTATGTATGTATGTATGTATGTATGTATGTATGTATGTATGTATGTATGTATGTATGTATGTATGTATGTAAGGCACGGTGATAAAGAAGCTAAACGTAGACTTTTTTGCGCGAGGGGGAACATGGCACGATATATTTAGATCATAGAGGCGTCGAGTTGCTAAAGGGGCAGAAAAAATTGAAATGGTTCAGTGTAAAACGCCACGTGAATTCAGTAGTAATACAAAAATCTTTAAACAGTCCATTTGTTGAACTGGTGTGCGTACACAATGAATCAAACATGCCAATCAAAGCACACCCATTGAAGCATTAAAACGCCCTCTGCAGGATGGTAGTCTGTTAGCGCTCCAGAATTCATTACGAAAGAGATAGCTGTAGTAGAAGAATGGCCTCTTTCCTCCGAACGAATTTTCCCCAGCTACTTCACGCATCGTCGACGAGATATAACTTGTCCCCTGCACCTGTATCAGAGGCTTGTTCGCTGGTGCGAACGTTAATTTCCGTCTCACTGGCGAATGCGGCATTTACGGGTGGGAGATAAACTCCTGCCTTTGTGCTGAATAGCGAAGGGAGGACTCTAACGACTGAGTCGCTGAAACAGGTAACCTATGTGAAGTCGTTCGTTGTTAGAATGAAATTAGGACACATCATTCGAAAAATGCACCTCGCTCAGTCACTGCCACACACTATTCTGGCAGCTATTGAACGTGTTGAAGCTGACGGAAAAAAAGGCCTATACCTGATTCAGGTTCGCACAAAAACCCTAGTGAGCCGTTTGATAGAGGTGATTTACGTGACTTGCTTGTACGCGAAAACGCATGGATGAAGCACTGTCGATGTACTATCAATCCCTGCAACAGCTAACAATTATTGTGCAGCGTTAGAAAGACCCGAAAAGCGATTCCCCGTGTTCCGCCCTTTGATGATGGAGATTAACGCAATAACTACAGGCAGAGTAGGATTGTATGTAAGATTTGCCTCATGCTTTTTTCGCATTTTTACTACTAACGCTGCATTTGAATAAATGCAGTGTTAGTAGTAGTACTCTAGCTGACTGAGGAGTTAGTACTCGAATGAAGCTCCGATTTGGAAAGGTAAGGCAAACCAAGATGCAAGACATGAAACTGTCCTTGTGAAGAGTAATAATGCGCGTAACTGGTTGAGTTGGGCGTTTTAGATGTCTATATGGTATACCCGTTTGAAGAGACAAAAACACGTCAAAATTTAAACATTCCAACTCGCGTTATATTAGGGGCAAAACTCCTGAAGGCGTAGGCTTGTCTACCGTGGTTGTCTGTCATAGTCACACCTGGTACGCGAAGCGTTCACTAGATGTCGCTTGCATCACTCGAATCATTCGGTATGTTTCGAAAAACAGACAGACAGGCAGACTGACGGACGTCTGTTCACACTGTTCGTCACATCTTTGATGATGTACTGGGAAATCTTCATGGAAGATTGATGACTTGACCGATAAACCTCCGGAGCTTCGCCCACTAATCATTATTTACTTCGTGAATATGTTGGGATTTTTTTTACTATTTTAATTATGCAGGCAGCTGCCACGGTGGTGCAGTGATTACAGCCTTCGGCTATTGACTGAAAAATGATGGTTTTGAACCCGGCGGCTATAAAATGAACTCGCTAAAGGCCATTGTACTTGATGTAGCTGCACAATAAAGAACCCCTTGGGTATGAAACTTCTGGAAGACTCCATCAAGGTGTGCCCAATATTTGTAATGTTCCATTGGTAGGTTAAACCATAGATATAATTATCATACATGCAAATAACCATGGAACGCTAAGCATTTGATGCAGCCTATGAAACAGCTCGCAAATCAATTGAACAATTTTTAACGTATATCGTTAGTATGCAACTGATGCATTTAGTTTATGCCTTAGTGATTAGTTACTAAGGTGTTAGGTGTTTGTTTTTTGAATTACGCTGAGTGTTAAATTTTAATTGGAATATCAGGTGACGCACGTAGATCTTGAAAGGTCACCGAAACAAGTTCAATAAGTGTTCTTTTCCTCAATAATACCGAGTGACATGCCAATATTTGCAACAACGTGAAAAAATTTAGTCTATTAACAGAGCACTGCAATGCTAATACATGCAAAAAAAGAAAAAAGAACAAAAGTCGTATAAGTTTTTCTTTTCTTTGTAAGACCTGTTCTGGTCACATATATCTCTCTTTAAAGATACACAATAATTCTTCTTAGATATAGTTATACACTCGTCGGAGAGTTGTGGCACCTAGAGAACAGTTTAAATGACTGTTTTAAAAAATATTCACGTGCGTGGCAAGTTAGGGCTTACTGTAAAGAGTAAAATGTTGTCTTTTATTTCTTAGAGTGTACATCTTTTAGAGTTCTGACGGCTTCATATACAAAAGCTTGGTAAAGAGTGCATGCAAAATAGCATAGAGCCTTGAACGGCAGCAAGAATATGTTTGGAGACACAAGAGTGTTTAAAGAGGGAAAAAATTAAAATAAAGCTCTGCTGAGGTGGCGGATACGAGATCCTGTAGAGTTTCATACAATAATGCTTACAGGAAAATCTTGTGCTAGTGTATACACGGGCTCCTACAGCGGTGTGTCGTTACCCCTATAAAAATTATGGGAAGTACAGGACAGGCTTCGGGTATGCTTCACATGGATCACGTTTTTTAGATACGTGACTCTTGCTTGCCGAGTGTAAAACAAAATGATATGAAGTTATATCCAATGGAAAATTACTTAATTCTTTTGGGTGTAAACTTAATCGCAACAACTTTCTGTCCCCATGAGGAGAAGTGAAACGTGGACAAATTTCACCACCAGGGTGTGCATCACTCTGTTAATGCCTTTCAAATTTGGCTTCAAGACCTAATGAAATATTTTTACGGCACTTGCCAACAAACGTGTTTGTTTTTTGCTCGATGAACCCCAGGTGGTCAAAATTTCCGGAGCCCTCCACTACGGCGTCTCTCCTAAACAAATGGTGGTTTTGGGACGTTAAACCATACAAATTATTTTTTGCTCGAAAATACGCATAATCAATTTATGTAAATAAATATACAATATCGAAACAGAAACAGTGTTTAGTTTGCTGCCATGCCAGATGCGTCTGTCCAAGTGGTGTGCCCGAAATGCACTTCTCGTTTTGGTGTTGAAGTCGCGTCAGAGGGGCATGACAGAGCATTTGCTTTGCTTCACCGTCGTTTCGTATTCGATTCGAGTGATTTTAGGCGAGACGCTACATCAGTGCGAAAATTTAGAGCTTGATGCAATATTTCGCACTGGCATGAAACGCTACATTAATGCGCAGTGGTGAGAAGATGACGATTCGTTTAAATGGTCAAATATGACTCCAATGTCGCAGCAAATTAATAAAGCTCCAGCGTCGCAACAAATCAAGAGACCTAGTTGTCTTCAGTACAAAGGTGCTACTTTAGTGCTTTGCACCACACTCCCCTACCTCTGCCGCGCGGAGAACGAAACTGCAACTGTAGAAAGAGGTGTGTAGACAGTGCGCTAGCTAACGCCTTCTAATCCGACACTTGTACTTCCGATAATTCCCATGGTGATGCGCGATTGCAGCACCGGGGTCTGCTCTAGGTTTTATTGTACAAAACCTTATGCGAGACCCGAAACACATAACACTGCAAGGTCGATGATTCCCGTTTTTGACATTGTAATTTGAACGAAATAAATTTACCGCTGTATGTGAGGTATCTGTATCGCTGAGAATGCAATTAAAAATCTGAAGAAGTACCACGATTTCTATGGCAGCAACGTTTTAGCGAGAACTGTGCAAAAAGAAAACTACTGTGACAAGAGCTCTAGAATTATGAGCCCTCCACAAGTGAATAAATGCCGGAACGCAGCAAACGTAGAAAGAACGAGGCAGCATTACAGGCTTCTCGGAAACTTTCTCCCGTGAGACCGTATACAGAGACAAACGATTCGGGCACAGATGCAACTAAATCCTTGCCCCCTCTCTGCGCATCCCACAAATCTTCTCGGGACCTCTGTTTCAATGACATGAGGCTCGTGCCGGCATCCCAACAACTCGCAGAGCTCTGGCAAGCGTGAGATTTGTGCCAGCTGTTTGTGAATCTCGATGAAAAAACCTGGGAGCGAAAAGCGCAATTGTATGTACACACTGCAGCTGCGATGACGTACTCAGATCTGAACGGATGCCTTGAGTGAGTGATATGAGAAAAACGAGCGTTCTTTTAAACAGCGAAAAACTCGCGTGCCTCTAGTCATCCAGCTGTGGCCCTATCAAAGATCAGTACAGAGATTGCGCGTAAAAAACACGATTCGAAAGTATAAAAAAGGTAAAAAATAATAAATAGGGACGTCTCGCTAGCCCGTGCAGAACGCGCAGTGATTGAATTCAATATGATAGTTCTCGGTGTAGCTCAGCCGAATGAAGCGTTCCCATGGAGCTCATTCTTTTTTTGTTCCCCAGGTGGCAGAAAAAACAGGTAATTTAAGTTAGCGCTCTGTTTTCTCTCCATCGAATTCGTTCGGGTTCGTCGGCGCGAGCGTGATCGCTTTCGTATCAATCCTGGAGAATGCGCACAGCAGAATGAAGGCATGGCTCGATGACGGGTCTCTCGTGCTATTATCCCCGGCTTCAGATCCTTCAGAGTTCCCCTTTTGCGTTAAGAGAACTCGAGCACCTGCTCGAAGAAAATGAGCGCGATTTGGATTTGTTACCGCGCATTCTTTTCTCATCGCCGTTACTATTTCTACAGACAGGTCGTTTGTTGCGATGGCCACTGCAGGAAAAGAGAAAACTAAGGTCCGAAAAATGGCCGAGGGAACAAGTCGTTAACCATTACTTACGACCGCACGTAGATAAGTATATAACAAAACACTTTGGATGTCAGCGTTGATGGTTGTTTGTTTCCTCCTACGTTCAACACAATGTGTGGACGGGCTAAGCACTTATCTCAAGTAATTTACCGAGCAACATACCGACACAAGAAAGAGGCGTTGCTCGGGTTCCGGTCGTTGTGTGGCGTTGTCGTGTGCTACAGATTACTATGTATACCTCTATGTGGTTTGTGTGTATATATAGCAGCCATTAGTCGGAAACGTAATTTGTCGGCGATGAGCAGGTCACTATAGATGTGGACAGCTTAGTCGTGATAGTCTTGCACAATAGGGTGGCGTTCTCACATCCACTGAAGTAAGGCCACACGACAGTATTTGTTGATTGTGTAATCGCGTAGCTCTGAAGGTCAATATTCTCAATTTTATCCTGCACTTTCAAAACCAAGTGGCGATATAAGCCTCACAAAGCTAACGAAGAATAATGTTTTTTTTATTTTTTTGTTGATTTGATTGATATGTGGGGTATCACGTTCCAAAACCCCCATATGATTATGAGAGACGCCGTAGTGGAGAATTTCTGGGTTTCGATTTGTTTACGTGCGGTGGTTCGTGGAGGTGTCATATTGATATACAGTGAATTTCATTAGTAAATATGACGACATCTGCAGAATTATAATTAGGAAGATGAAAACGTCCACTTGAACAAGTTTGGCCTCATAGTATTAAGCAACCGGTAGACAAAACGCGACGTTTGTCACTGCCTTGCCTCAACTACGTACTTAAATAGGGATCCTAATGTTCGCTTTTGCACTCTTATTCACGCTCAAAGCTATTAATCTTGTCTTTCAGTTTGTCCATTACACACCCATCACACTCTGAGGATTTATTGAGCGAGAATAACGGCACGCTCAAATGCATGCAGTCACACGTATCCCGACCGTAACCAAACGTAATATAAGTTATCCAGTTAGCAAAAACGTGCCAGCCGATGGGTGCTCGTCGCTTAGCGAATGGATATAGTAGCCCTACCATAATCAGTAAATGTCACCGCGCATCGGGTGTTTCCGAGAATGCAGGCGCCGGAGTCCCTGATTTACGTCCTCGAATCGTCACTCTATATCTCTCTGCTGAGCCGCGTCGTTTGCGGACTTGTCGGTCGTATTTCTCGCCGCATCGCAATCTTCATCTTTGCTGGTTCATCGTCGTATATACGTCACCGCCTATAGATGATGTTGCATTCACGCAGAGTGCTTATCCGCCGCGAAGTGGATGTGCAGTCAGCGCAATAACCACCAGATATTTTTCTCCGTCGAGCTTCCTTTGAAATGCTCTCGTGTGGCTACATTTTTTTGGTAGAACTGGGTGTAGTACTTTGCGGCGCTTGGTCTTTGGAGAAATGGCGATAAGACGTCAACTGTGTCGGATGATTTTTTTTCCCGCGCGGTGTGCAATAACGACAGCAACAAGCATAAGATCCGCCAAACACCATCTTGGCTACAGCTGTGATAAAGAGTGCGAATGCGAATTGATGGTTTGCTGGTCGAGGCAAAATGACGGAAGCATTTTATGTTGACTGAATGTAGCATTAGCGGCGCTTTCAGGAAGTCGAATGTTGCTCTAGGAGTTGTGCAGAGCGTGTTAGTCCCTATAGATGCGCATTTGTTATATTTTCCGAGAATCTACCACTTTTTTGCCTTAGTCAAATGTCGTAAAACACTATTGCAAAGGCAGGGGAATGTCATGAAAGAATCTGCAAAGGCCGTTGCACGGGTCACTTCACTAGACGTATCGGACACTTTACCAATTAAAAACGACAGACATAGCTCGTGCAAAAAAGTGCGAAGTTTCTTTTCAGTTTTTGTTTTTTAAAGTCTCGTACGCTTAAATATTGAACGCCACTTTCCGGATCTTTTTATTTTGGTTTATATATGCTTCTAAACGAGACCAGACGGTGAAAATAAAAGTTGTCTTTCAGTAAGTAGAATGTTAAGTGATACTATTGCCCCCCCCCCCCCGTGCCAAAAAATTTAGTTTGCCTTTAAGCATACTCGTCACTGCTGTTGTATATTTCTACTGCTTTCGACATCGTATTGCGAAGCTGATTTTGAACAGGTCATTCCATATACATGTAGCGCGTTAAGCAATGCGCATATTTCCATTTTCTATAGAGCTAAATTTTCATATTCTGCTGTGAATAAGTGAAGCTTGGTGTCCATAACTTTGTGCCTCACCACCTTATATTCTCGTATCAACGTAGTCGCGCTCAGCTGACAGACGAGATTGAAGAATATGGAAGAACACTCGCAACAACAACAGAAACAGTGCTAGAATCACACTCTATCACTGCGAATGGCTTGCTCGAATTAAATTATTTCATACCTTTACATGTGCCGAAATACGCAGGAAACAAAATTAGTTTAAGTGCTACACAAAAAATTATCGAGCACCCTTATCTATTACTGGCACTCGCACGTCGGTTATCATGTGCCCTGGTGTAATAACAGTGATTAACAATATTGCCTTAAGGCTTACGTGCCAGAGCCACGTATTTAGGCACGTCATTGTGGAGGACTTCGGAAATTATGACCTTGCACTGGCATCGCACGCCGCACGCGCCTCTTGTATATCGTCGACGTCGAAAAGCGACTGTCCCAGCCGATCTAACCCGTCACCTTTAAGTCAGCAGGTGTGCCCTGGTGTATTCCTTGAAGTAACTCTGGCTCTATAGCTGTCGAAGTGGATCTCAGAGGTCACTTAAATGGAAACACGTGGTCGAAACCGCTTCACCGGGTGTCGGAAAAATCGCAGCCTCTCAACCTGTCAGCGGACCTAATTAAATTTCATTATTAAGACTGATAGTCAGCGTGTGTCTTATTAACTGAGGTTGTGCTCTCACATTATCATTATTATTATTATTATTATTATTATTATTATTATTATTATTATTATTATTATTATTTGGACGCACAGAACAATAAAGACGCGGAGCAGTGAGGGAGTGAACAGGCTGACAATATCCACCTAAAGGGACGCTTTGGATGTCTGTTTTTTCGTCAATGTGTGAATATACTGAACATGCTTTTATGTTAAACCAAAACTACATACTTTGGTACTAGTTTTATTGTCCAGGACATTTTTTTTTATATTTAGGAAACTGGTAGAGGCGCTTGACCCGAATGGCTTGAAAGAGAAGCAAGAATTCCACTTTGCGCGCTATGCGCAGTAAACAATAAAATAAGTGCAAAAAAACGTGCCTGATCCCCGTATATAAGAGTTTGTATAAAACAAAAGAGAAACGTACCTTTAAATATTTATTTGAGCGCTTACTGTGTATTATTTCAGTAACAGCAACGAATTGCTAAGTCACGATAGTAAGGACAAGCAGCTTGTAACTTTGAGCGCACACCTCAAGTAGAAAGCACGCACGAAATTAGCATGCACTGAATGAGGGCGGAATAACAACTGTCCCAGCTTTACAACTGAAGCGCGCTGTTCAAACAGAAAGAAATACGCCCGTAACGAGCGCACAGGTATTCACAAAACAAGCGCGAACAACCATCACATTTTTTCCTGCGTCTAGTGTAAGGAGCGCGCTCTTCGTAAACGTGGCTGCGGCCGCATGCACGGTCATCGTTGTCCTATTCCGAAATACGAGTCTGATAAGCACGCGCAGGAGAGACCACCCTCCGCGGAGGCGGCGCTTCGTGGAGGAGCGGAACTTTATAGAGTGCCCAACGCGAGCTTGTCGTGCCACTGATAACAAAAAAAAACGCTAAAGTTTTGAAGCTCTGAGCACTGACAATTGATGTACAGCGTATATTAATTTTTTGCCGTTAGCATGCCAGGCAATGTTTGCTCTGTGGCGTAGTGGCTAGCACAGCGCGCTGAGAATTGAGAGGTTGCTGGTTAAATTGCGCGTGACTGATGCTTGCCTTCTGTTTCTTTTTTCTCTGTAATCTCTTAATATGTATTTTTCAACGTCACTTCCGTGACAAAAATACGTCAGTGGAGCCGCGACGGACCCCGGTATAAAACACCTTCGTTAAAAAAAAGAACGTTTCAGCATATTTTGCTGGTTTATTTTGTATAGTAAGAGCCCCAGAGAATGTTTAGCGCACACCCCTCAAAGTACAGCTGCCGAACCCTACCTTTGACGCCACGTAATCGTGGAACGTCTTTATTCATATTTGCTGTCACACTCACCTCCTCGAACGTGCGTGAGGCGGCTCTTGACGAGACCGAAGGAATTCGACGCAACACAACGGTAGGTGGTCAAGTGCACTTCTGCCCGGTACTGCGAGGCGCTGAACGCCGGAAGTGCGAGCGAGCCGTCCGACCGGATCTCTCGTAGGCCGGGTACCTGGGTAAGAAAACGCTGCCGCTGTAAGGCTCTCAACATTAACGCAATACCCATGCACGTTATCACTACGTGTTTTTTAGCTTTGACGCGTTCACAACCTCTTTGCCGCGAGGCAGCTGTTGTCGCAAGCGTACATTGAACAAACAACCTAGCCAGACAAAGCGCTTGCTTTTGTTTTATATACGCCGCGCGTAGTTAGGCATAAACTATGCGCAAAGCTTGTGCTTGACGCAACTGTTCAGCTTGTAAATATCAGGACAATATTAGCGTTACTACAACTCAATAATATCCGGGGTTTTACGTTATGAAACCCCCATATGATTTGAGAGATGCCTTGGTAGAAAGCTCCAGAAATTTCGACCATCTAGTGTTCTTTAACGTGCACTGACATCGCATGGTAAACGGGCCTATGCCATGTCACCTACATCTAAATATGGCTACCGTTGCCGGGAGCGAACCCGCGGCCTTTGGCTCAGCAGCCGAGCACTGTAACCACTATACCACCACGGCGGACATAGTTACTATACCTCATTGTACTATTATATGCCTTTCACCACCCTGCTTTTCAAAGTTTCATAGTTGTCTTCTCTTTTTAGTGCAGAGCACCACGACTGCAGTTCTATACGCATAAACCAAGACACGTCCGCAAGTAAAAGAGGTTCCTCTCTCTATTGTATCCGTACTTACTAATAATTGAGTTCCCAGACTCCCCCCACCCTCTTAAAAAGTAGAAAGAAAGAAGAGAAAAGAAATTAAATTGGAAAAGAAGGCAAGTGAAACAGCCAAGGCAGAACTTCAAATTTGGACAGTTAGTAACCTAAAACTGCTTTAAGTTTGCGGCAGACTTGTGTAAAAAAGCATTATCTGACGGTTTATATATTTATTTCAAAAGGCAGTGTTGAACCTCAGGCGAAGTTCTTGCATGATCATTTCTAGCTTTTAATTCCCTGATCCCCTACTCCACTTCAGTGTAGCAATGTTTTCACTTGTCTGGTTGTCTTTCTTGCCTTCCTTTGTATACTTCTTTCTCCTCTGGTTTTTTTGTCACTTTTCTAGTTAACTTCTCAACTTTTCTCATGTTGAGTAGCAAACCATATATTTGTTCTAGTTAATCTCTCTGTTTTTCTTCTTTTGTCTCCTGCACTCTCTCCGTTTCTAATAAGCAAAAGCAAGCTATTTGGTTGCGTAGCTCTATGTACACATGCATAGAGCTCTGGTTCCTGCGGCGTAACCCCGGCTTTATTTAAGTGCTTGCTTAGAGTACAGTTCCTTCTCTATAGCAGTAATGCTTGCTCGGTATTCACTGTCGTTAAAATATACGCTTGCGAAGCAGTGGTACTGCTAGCTGTTCCCAAAGATATTGAATTCAATTAAACGGAGTTTTTCATTTCATGTTTGGTACACGAAGGATGGCGGTAATAAAAGCATGGAGCTTGGATTATAAGCGAATAAGTAAAACTCAGACTGGGGATGCCTATATGCCTTTCTCTGCTCACCGATGTTGCTGGACTTCCGTCCTCTTTCTCCCATCGAATAATCGGATGTGGCTGTCCCTGGGCTGAGCAGGGAAGCACGGCACCCATCTCGTTAGAAAAGTCCACTGCTGTCGGGGGTTCCAGTACGATGGTTGGACCACGGCCACCGCTTAGGTGAGGACTGGAAGATGAGGCTGCAGGTACAATAAAGATGACACAGAAAAGGATTATTCGACATAAGGGTGTCAGAGAGCAGGTATCTAGAATGTAATAATGGCAGTCATTTATTCAATCTAAGGTATTCAAGTCTCGCTCACTAGTATTCAGTTTCAGTTCCGGGGCAGTGGCCTGTTCAACATGGATAGCCTCCAGAAATATGGTGTGCTTTCTAAAAGAAGCTGGACTGAATGACACATTGCGGTTGTCCACTAACAATGGTAATTTGTTATACATGCGTCATGTCATAATAACTTCATAACTTATGTTCTTTTGCCCCGCCGCGGTGGTCTAGTGGCCAAGGTACTCGGCTGCTGACCCGCAGGTCGCGGGATCAAATCCCGGCTGCACCAGCTGCATTTCCGATGGAGGTGGAAATGCTGTAGGCCCGTGTGCTCAGATTTGGGTGCAAGTTAAAGAACCCTAGGTGGTCGCAATCTCCGGCACCCTCCACTACGGTATCTCTCATAATCATATAGTGGTTTTTATACGTTAAACCCTACATATACATCTACTTATGTTCTATTGAAAGACTCTTCCCCTTTTTTTGTTATTTAACGTACATTTTTCCCGGGCGAAAAAAAATGTAGCTAACTGAAAAATTTCTGCGGGTAACATCGTTATCTTTCCATTGCTTTTTCTATTTCCGTCTCGATCATAGCAGTTATAGGTAAAAAAATTAAAAATTACAATCAATGACGTAAAGGCGCGGGCATGGCAAATGTTAGAAAAGAAAACAAAAATGGAAAGCTCGACAATGTAACGGCTTATTATGCCAAAGAAAAGCACGAAGAAGCAGCAAGTGAGTGCTTGTGTGAACGTGTGTGGCACTTCAACAATCATGCACTCTTTATGCAGTTTCTATAGACAAAATAACAACGGCATTTATTCGTAACATCTGCACAGAAAAACAGACTGAGTTATTGAAATGGCATGCGGCCCGTTTCAGTAGAGACTAAGTCGCTTACGATGCGAGTGCGCAACCGTATTCTCGCCTACGACTGAATAGCTTGACTGATTGTTTGCGCCATATCGGTCGGAAGAAGTAACACACGGAAGGCCTATGTCAGAGATAGGGAGAAAAAGCAAGTCTCTGCTTAATAAAAAGAAAAAAAATGCAAAAAAGGCAGCTCAATGAGGAGGTTCGCGCCTTGTCGACTGCCAAAGACTTCGCTCTATTGACTGCCACGAGGGCTACAATGAGTTGCTGTGTCGCGCATAGAGAAGTAGAGAGCAGAGAAGCGGGCCCATTTAGTGGCGCTCAACAAAAGGCTGCTTCTAGGCAGACCTTTTCATCTGACGGAGCGGAACCCATTCAGGGGGCAAAAGTAGCTTATAAAGGGGCTCAGAGAGGAGGTTGCCTAGTCGTACTCTTGTTCGAGGTACCACAATGCGAAGTGGAACCTTTTATTTATCACCTGATTGATTCTTCACAAAACGGCTTTCGTGTGCGTGTTTTATGCTGGAAGTGAACGAAGGTAGGGTACCAGTTCAGGCTAGAGTTTTTCGATACTTGTTGAGTTGACGTGGCCTGGTTGTAAGCGGAATATTTGTTTAAACGAGCACTGACTCCAGTGGGGCTGGTTAGTTTGATTGTGCTATTCTTGTAAAATGAAACAATATGGTCTGCAAATATTTTCACCCATTCATACAAGTTTCCAAATCCTCACAGTGTATTCCAGCTCACAAAAAACAAAAGTGGACCATCAACCCGAAGGAAAACCAGATGGGGTGCGAAGCAGTAGTGGTGCGTCCGGCGTTGACCCTGTTGAAACATGTATCGACGTGGGTGCGCAAACAATGGTTTGAATTGACACTCTGTGTAGCGTTAACTCGAGTGAACGTTTGTTTGAAACTCAAAGATACGGGAGGTGGGTGGGGTTTCGTGTAAGTTTTATTGCAGATGAACGAACCAAAAGAGCAGGCAGATTTAGTAGCGCTTTCGCAACAGCTGAAGGGACGTAGCCTACCGTTGCGAATGGCTGGCAGGCTGCGTCCGTACAGCTGCAGCAGACGCGCAACAAAATCTGTGTAGTGTATCCGCTCGACGTGCGGTCGAATGTTGCGGGTGGTGAAGAGAGTGAAGCGACATAAAGTGTGTTGCGAGCGGGTTGAGGGGCCGGAAGCTGCTGCGGGTGAGGGAGGGAGTGACGTCAACGTGAAGCTATGACTTGACCTACTTGGCACCACTCCAACACCTTCAGCGATAGGATTGGTGAGCTCGTATATGGGATAGCGTTACACAGGCTAGTCAAATAGCTGCTTTGTCTATAAAACATGTACAAAGAGTCATTTGGTTGCCTTGCAAACACGACCGAATGCTGTTTTAAGGACGATAGTCCTTTTTGGGGACCTTCGACGTAAACGTTTTGGTCTGTCTGTATTTTTGTCTGTTTGTCCACCCTTGACGATACCCCAAACGGCATCAAACGATACCCCAAATCTCCGACCCCATCGGCAGCGCCCACCAATATTGCTAAAGTTCGGCGTTCTTACTTGTGCGATTGTGAAATAAAGAGCAATTATTGCGAATATCTGAGGCACCCTAACATCACGTCAATATTCTGTTCTTATGTCTTCTTACTAGAAAAGACATAAATAAGTCTAAGGACCGTAGCATTTATCACGCTGCACTTATCATGCAACGCTCGCACGAAATGGCAAGTGTTTCCAACGCTTTGCTAAGCTGACATGGTGGCGGCACCTACCCGTTGTCTTGCGTTCAACACCTTATTGCCTCTGGGACGGGCACGCACGCCGCGTGCTTCGTTTTTCAAGTTAACTTCCGTACATCGCTTATGTCTCACGTGTGACGTGACTTTATGCACTCGTTCGCCTCCGCTGCACACTCGAGGCACCCTAACACTCCGCCTCCTTCTGAATACCATTCACCAATTTTCTTCCACAGAACGTCAAATAAATGTTTTGTTCACTCTCTCCAGATGCAAATTTATCATCTTTTGACAAAAGTTGCAGTGTAACATGCAGATACAGGGCCATTTCTTTATTCTACTACAAAAATATTCCGATTTCATATTAGAATAGTGGGTGAGCATTAGAAGAAGCACGAAGCAGGACCTTGCGCTGAGGGCACCACAAAAATTTCAATGTTTTTTCCTGTGTGTATTATTATCATAGCTGCCGTTTAACACATTGAAGCAAGTTGTCTTCCCATAAAGTTCAGTTTATCTATATTGATATAAATATTACAAAAATGTCATTCTCTATATAATTTTTTGTCTTGAACATTTGTCGTTCTCATTAACATTGTTAATAATGAGGGATAATGCACCTGTAGGTTCTCTCCTTCTTTCGTTCATTATTACGGAGGCAATCGTGCGGCACGCATAAAAAAGAAATACGATTTACTGCTTTGATAAAACACGTTTTATTAGTTTTCTCTTAGAATGAAATTAATTTTATACTCTATGGGCCCAAAGTTTTGAAGAAAACTTGTGTCTCGAAAGTACGTTATGTTTTTTATATTTGCAGTGTGTCGTGGTAGCGAGTGTCTGCCAGCGTATTATTAGGGCTGCTGTGGCATGCTCAAAGCAGCATTCAAATAAATGTAGAATAATTCGGACATTTAACGCTCGTGCAGGGGTCGAATATTGAAGCGATTTTATTGCGGCCATGTCGCCATCGTATCGTCTTTAGCGCGAGCTGATCCGCTCACTGAGAAAAGCCAGCGAAGTGGACGTTTCGTGAATTAGACGCGTGAGATTCTACCTCCCGCAAAGCTACGCCATCCCGAATACCTATGTCTCAGAATGAAGTTCCTCACTGCCTTATACAAGCTTTACATCACACCTGTAAAGTTAGCTTTTTTGTACTAAGGCTGCACGTGCGGCTGTGCACGCTTTACAGAAGAAACCTATCAAGCGTAGTGAATGTATGAAGGTAAACGACACCCAGAAGTCTTGATACACTGGGTTTTTAAAGGTCACTAGCTGCCACGTTTTGTCCAGTCCGAATGAAGCGGAACGCGGGCGCTATCTTTTCCTTATTGACGTTTGTGTTTTTGAGTAACATGCGCTCGTGGTACATGCCACATGATAACGCTCGACCTCTACACCAAGTATATTTCTCTGCAATGTCCTTGAAATACGGGAAACAACGAGGCAGTTTTCCGAGCACATAATTAAGATAACTCTTGCTAAATAGCTTGCAGTATCAAATTACCTACTTTTATGCTTTTGCAAATAAATAATAAATATTTTGTTACACCCAAATAAAACAATTTCTGTGGCAACAATTGATATATTCTCAAGTGTGCGTTGAGTAGAAGCCAGTATACTTAGTGAAATAAATGTCCGAGCTTGCAAAGAAGATGTCAAAATTTAGGAAATGTATATCGCAGTAAAAACGTCCCAGAGTGCTGACACTACGAATAACGTACCAACAGATTTGCAGACTTCATGCAATAGTTTTGTGTGATATCACACCGAAAACAAGTAAGGCAGGAGGTTTAGAGTGCTCTGCTGTAATCTACCTAGACCTAAGCTACCATCGAAACTCACGCCATCGCATTGATATCGGTTGATCAGCACCCACTGAAGTTAAGTTCAGTGCGTTGAGAAGATAAGTATAGTTAAGGTTGAAAACGTGTCATTTTTTTATTATCTGGGTTATGAGGAATCCCGTAGGGGAGGGTTTCAAAAATTTCAACGATCAGGTGTTGAAACGCAACCTTGACACACACACACACACCCACACACACACACACACACAAGCCCTGCCGCGGTGGTCTAGTGGCTAAGGTACTCGGCTGCTGACCCGCAGGTCGCGGGTTCGATTCCCGGCTGCGGCGGCTGCATTTCCGATGGAAACGGAAATGTTGTAGGCCCGTGTACTCAGATTTGGGTGCACGTTAAAGAACCCCAGGTGGTCAAAATTTCCGGAGCCCTCCACTACGGCGTCTCTCATAATCAAATGGTGGTTTTGGGACCTTAAACCCCACAAATCAATCAACACACACACACACACACACACACGTACACGATGCATATTTACGCTTCACCTTCAATACTGTGAGAGGGCAGTGGTAGATAAAAAAGGTGTGTTTTGAAAGCCTGCAAGGTATGTGGCTGTGGTGCAGTGGATAGCGGGCCCGCCAGCTGTTGTCGCTGACCAAGAGGTTGTGGGTATGACTTCCGTCGACACCACTTTTTTCTTTGTCTTCTGATCAGTGTTATTTTTCAGACGTCATTTCCCTGACAGAAGTCGGTCATTGAGATCTTGGTGTACCCTGGCTTAGAACACTTTAGTTTTTAAAAAACTCACGAAGATCCTCATGCATTCCCCTAATACGACTCCAAAAGGGCAGCAATCTTCTTAGTTTTCATCCTTGTGGGTGTACTGATCCTTCCCCGCTCCCCTCTAAAGGCTTTTTGCGCCTAACTTGGTCTTGTACTGGCTTATGTATTGATTCAGTTGCAGGCTTCCTTGACGTCACCTGGTTTCGAACTGCGTCCGAGGTCAGACCAACCTTTGACGGAGTGACAATTTCATGAGATGATGTAATGGTGAAGTGACAAATTTTAGTCATATGCGACATTATGATGAAACTATATGTTGGTGTCATCACGTGGCGAAGATTTCTTGGCATCATTAGTGCTGACACCGACGGTCAATGTTCGCATCAGGTGAAAAGTTCATAGGTTTCCCTATAATAAAGCGAAATACACGACACGTAAGCTACCTGTTGCGTAATACTGGCTGGCTAATAGTACTGCGTCATATTGATAGCTTGCTCGTGACGTCACCAACGTACAATATAGCTCGAACATGTCGGCTAAGAGGACGTTAGGACAGCCTATTTACGTAGCAATTAACCATAATCAGTGTGATAATGATGTAGCTGGAACGTTATTTGTGCGGGAATAGAGAAGAACCAGCATGTCATGCACTGATATCACTAACGTGGCGTCACAAAGTTTGCATACCATCATGCTGGTGCTCTAAAGTGGCTGTTTAAGTGACGTCAGTGCAATAAATGCGTTCAGTCACGAAAAACCACTTTTGCCAAACCTAATTAGGTTTTACATAGTGTGCACGCGTGTATTATATATATATATATATATATATATATATATATATATATGTGTGTGTGTGTGTGTGTGTGTGTGTGTGTGTGTGTGTGTGTGTGTGTGTGTGTGTGTGTGTGAAGTAATATAGACAGAGGTACACAGAAAAGAAACTAAAGAAGGTGATACACGTTTTAAAAAGTGTCTTTAAACTGGTGAAAAACTGAGTCGAGTTAAAAAGTTAAAAAATAGCCGTGCACGCGGTGGTCGTGCTGGTCGCGTTATGCCTGCATGAATGGCTCTTTACAAAAGGCAACTCTTGCCTCGGCCTCTCCTTTTTCACCTCCTCGCGGACACGCCAGGAGCAGTCTATCGCAGCTCAGGAACTTCCGGGGAAGCGTTACAGCGGATGTTAACACCAAGCTTGAAGAGGGTGCTGGAGCGTGAACATAGTATGTTCTTCTGCCTATCAATCTTCTCAGGAACCATCCTCTCCATTAAAACTTCGTTCTCACCATCGTTTTCTTTAGGGCTTGCGCGTGGCATTTTTTTTTTGCGAAGGAAGTCGGCGATGAAGTAGAGGCTTCCACTGAGAGCACTGATGAGCAGTTTCTGAGAGCGGTTTAGCCCACCCGTTTCTTTTTCCTGGTGGCGCATGGAACCTAATTTTACCACGTTTCAGGAAACTTCGCAGGAATGTTGTGGCTCCTCGACAATGTAGAGTGAAGGAGCTTTGCAGTGGCTGAATGTTAAGGTGCTTTGAGCCCACGGTATACCTACCGCGTGTTGCAACCGCGGGATAAAAATTACATCTAGCGTCAGTCGTTCTATCAGGTCGCTCAGTTAGACATTTAAAATTTGAAAAAGCCCTTATGACAGAATAGTAAACTGAAAAAAAAAAACAAAACAAAAAAACGACGTCGCTATTCGTGTTTTGTTCGGTGCGGCCACCATAGACATGTAAGAACTTGGTAACCTATTAGGAAGGTTTTGTGAACCCTACAGCGTTTGGGGGCTATTGCTACGCAGAAATTAAACCTGGCTATCACATTACGAGTTTCTATTTTGATGTGTTTGTGTATTTTGATAAGCTGCACCAAGCGAGAACTCTGAAGAGACGGGAACTTGGATCACACAAATGTAACGTAATTTCGTGCACTCGTGTTCACTGCTCATTTATATGCTTATGGTGCTTTTCAAGTGATTCTATAAGATATATTATGGGGCGTCTGTACATATTTTGGCTACATTGGTAGCTGCTTAAAACCACGCATCAGGTACACTCTATTTACACCGCCTTATTTAGAGCTTCCAGTACGGAAAACCTAGTTTGCACAGGAATAAAAAAAATATAAATTAAGCTAAAATGAAATAAAAATGCCCACACATACTCAATATGTTGTCTCGGTATATCAAAAACATCAATGAAGTCAACATGAAAGAAGACACAGAAGCGGTTGTCGAAGCATACAGCATTATCTGCAGGCATTAGCTAAGAGTTCGCGTTATTCAGCCTATATCAGGTAGCCGCGGGGAAATTACCTATAATTCAGTCAGCACTAGGCAATATTGCCAGCAGTTTAATTAACATTAGAGTACACCTAAGCTAAGAGTTGCGAAGAAATGTTCGGAAACAACAAGGAGCAGAAATATAAATAAGCAGAACTGGGAAGACGGTTTCTGTCCTTCTACCAGTCACGCGGATAAGAAAAGAGAGAGAGAGAGAGAAAGAAAAAGATCGAAGTGTGTTGACAGGTGATTATCATGCAGCGTACACCTACTGTCCTGTGCGGTGGCATAAATTAGGCATCAAAATCTTGGCAGTGCAGCACCTGGTCTAACAAAGAAGAAGGAAGGAATATTCAGATAATTATATTTACTATTTCTTAATTTTGTGCCTAAGCATACAAGAAAACGAGGAAAGTTTATTGAATATGAACAAAAGAAGCTAACGAAGCCTAAGTGTTTGTACTGTTGAAATTTAATTATTTAAAAGCGATTTATTATATATAATCAGCTGTGGACTGCAGTTCACAACACATGTGAGGCAATAAATTTTATTAAAACTTCGTTTGATCACTGGGTAGATATCGCTAGACTGATTGTAGTACGAAGACGAGTCCTGTGAAATTGTTTTTCAGTAACTTGTTTTTTGTTCAAGCCACCGGAGAATTTAATGCACTGCTCCCCGACTTTGGTAATATTTCAGACAACGATGTACTTTACTAGGCTTAGTGTAAGTGATCACTTTCCTTGTGCAGACCCGCCTTTTGTATGCTGGCTGGGGTGATGCAGATAAATAATAAATGAATAAATTAAAAATAAATAACTGTTTCAAAACTTATTTTTAGTGAGGAATCTATTTGACTCTACCTTCACACTGTGATCACATATATTTCCGTTCAGATGATCACATTCTGTGTTATTATATATATTCTCTATATATTCTCTATATTATAGAGTTCGAATAAAAACTAGGTCCTGTGAAGGTAAATAAATCAACATCAAAACCACGCTTAGGCAATGTTCGGTAGCACGTCGATACATGATCTATGCTTCAGACTTCGCAGAAAGTGGACCACATTAAGAAAAACAGAAGAGAGGCGGAGAAACAGTTTTTTTTTTATTTACACACAAGCGTAACTCAGAAATACGACGCATACTTTTTGTGCTACCATTTTTATATCTGGAATGCATTTGTGCTTGTGAACGCAGGGTCCAGTACGAGTGCAGTCGTAATGAAACACTGCAGTGAACATTGTTACTGTTGCAGCTCGAACTGTTACTATTTCAATTTTGCACGCTAGTCAGCTTTGTCACTTTGGGTTCGTTCCTCTGAAAGTTCGAAATGGTAACGAGCGTAACCTTTTTTTCACACTGCTGGCTACGTGCTTCCTAAACCACTATCTTTCTGCTCCACCACAAGTAGTGTACATTTGGCACAGAACACATAAAAAATAAGCCACCCCTGAAAACACACTGTAAAGCGTGCGGAGAAAGGGCCACACTGGAGCACATGCTTTGGGAGTGTGCTGAAAAAGTTAACGTCACTGCCGCTGCTCCCTTCGCGACGCGTGTTAGGCTGGGACGAAATCGGAGGCCAATTACTGCCGCGTGAGGGCAGGGGCCGGCCTCCGCCACGGCTGTGGTCACTGTTGCCGATCAGCGGCGTCAGCTGCGCTGCCAGTGGGGACGGCACTCACAAGCGACGAGCTGGTGGACCAGCTTTGTGCCGTCTGGCAAGCTGAAAATGCCGCCCGGATGCAAGGACTTGGAGTGGTCATCTGAGGTACCGCCATCATAATCTATTGAGAGTGGGAAGGGACAGGGGTTCATCTCCTCTTCCCCCACCTCACCCGGTAAAACTGCCGGACTTTAAATAATGTATATTCATTCATTCATTCATTCTGAATAATGAGGGAAAAACACATTCCCTTTCAACGAAAAAAAACGCATTCTTTGCGGCAGATGTAGTCCTGAGAACACCCGGTAACTTCCAGTTGTGAGACTTCAAAAAGCAGCAGGTCACAGCCGAAACAGCTAAACATTGAAAGAAGACATATTGCAAGAGTGTATGCTTTTCTGTATTTCCGTTGATTATCCTCTTTGAATTCGCACAGTACGCTGCAGAAAGGAACTTCTCAACCGCCTTGGTTAAATCATGTTACATTGCGATTAAGCGAATAGTCCATGTAATTTATAAACACGTACGGGGTACTTAGCCCGCCCGGGTTCTGTGAACCTAAAGCGAAAACCTGCAGGCCTACAAACAGGGTTCAGGTTAAATTGAAGCCGACGCAGCAAGCGATAGAATGGAAAATGATAAGCGTAACCTTTAAAAACAGGAAGATAACATAGTGGGTCAGGGAACAAAGCGGGGTCAAGGATATGAAAGTTGAAATCAAGAACAGGAAATAAACGTGAACCGGGCACGTAGTGTGTAAGCAGGATAACCACTGGTCATTAACGTTAACTACTAGATTTCTAGAGAAGCCAAACGAGTGAGGGGGAGACAGAAAGTTAGGGGGGGGGGGCAGATATGAATAAAAAGTTAGGGGGTATGGAGTGGTCACAGCAAGCACAGAGCCGAGATGATTGACAAGACATGGGAGAGGCTGTTGTCCTGCTGTGGGCGTGTTCAAGCTGATAATGATGATGAGGAGGACGATGACGGAGAAAGTTCTTCTTTTTTTGCACATGAAGCCTGTCTGATGACGCGTATATGATGAGGCAGCACTTATCGGACCCAAATGTAGTGGTTCGTGCGTGGTGGTATAACAAACCAATAAATTCTAATTACGTAATCAGATGAGGGCATAAAATACGTAATTACCTGTGTATCTTAAGTGTTTTGTTGTCCTCGCTTGATTATGCACGTAAAATTTATTGGTATGTGACTCAGCTGCTGATGATTGGCTCCATCGTGTCACAATTGTTTAGGCGCCGCAATAGATTATATCATGAGCGTCAGCACGCAGCATCTAGAGCCAGCGTACACCTCAGCAAGCTCACCGAGTCTTAAAATAATAAATCAGGAGCTGCGCAAAACAAACATGGATGAGGCGACAAAAAAAAAAGAAAGCACGGGACCAGAACGTCTGTTCCTTGTTTGTTTATTGCTGTACCTTGCTTAATTACGTACGACCAACTCATCAGAGAACGCGTTTTATTTAAATACGAAGATGCATATACGTCTGCTTATATCAGGGCTACATACTTAGGTTGGATCACTCGTAAGTATTGTGTAAAGGATCCATTCAATAGCTGTGGAGTAATGTGGTACATTGATTGGTGGAGCCGTACGTTTGCCGTTCGTTTTGTTTCGCATGAATAAAACTGCAAATAATGCACCTGTATGTGTAAACCGATCGTTTATGTTTAATGTTTCAGTTTACTCATGCGAAAGAAAACCA
Source organism: Rhipicephalus annulatus (assembly GCA_013436015.1). Lineage (NCBI taxonomy): Eukaryota > Metazoa > Arthropoda > Arachnida > Ixodida > Ixodidae > Rhipicephalus > Rhipicephalus annulatus. Next base: position 980,923 of record WOVY01011109.1, on the reverse strand, counting down.
TCGCAAGACCCTAACTACAGTGTTTCCAGATACGCGCCGTATTTTTATGCTTTTATAGATCTGTCTCGGTAGTAACGCACGAGTCCTCTACGTTAAAAAAAGGAAAACAAACTTTGCAATTTGACGGCTACACTCGAGAGCGCATTATCATCGCGCAAATGCAATAGTTTCTGCAGACGGCACAGTTTAAACCTTTCTGTTTTTCTGTTCTAACAAAAATGAAACTTCGCCTGTGGCGATTCATCACGGCAAAAGAGTCATTAAGTGGAAGTAGAGGATCCTAACGTTTTCACGCCCTTTTCGCGATGCGTTAATTACTGTGTTGCTATCGTCGGGAAACAGTTAAGACAAACAAGAGTGGATACCAGTTTGAGCTGTCCCAGCAACATCGGGAAAAATCTCTGCGACACTTGGCAACCGATGTTGCTGCGTAAACATTGAGCTAAACATAGAATCTGACACTGGCGTTGAAAAACTTTGGTGAGGCAATATAGGAACAGCATAGTTGCCATTAATTATTGGTATGAGCGAAATTTCCGGACACTAACGACGTTTTCCAATCATGCTCGGGCACCATGTGTTTGCGCAGCGTGCGAGATACGCATACTATAAATGAGATTGGTGGCATCTTTATGTTGAAACTAGTTTAACGTGACGAAATGCGAGCAAAAACACAGCTAAAGGATAACAGCAGATCTATCGTAAGTTTCTGCACAAGCACACCAGCTAGTTAAGCAACTCACAGGGATGATTATACGTTCGCCTAACAAGAACTCCTCCCCTTCCGAGAAGTCATTCCACATAACACATTGCCCCAGTGATCGAAGGCATTGCAAGTTTTTTTGCACGTCACCTGTTTTTTGCGCTGTCTCGGTGATCAGCGAGCCTCTGACCAAGCGACGACGTAACGTCACTTCATCATCATGTGACATCACGTTAGGTGGCATGATGATGACGTCACACATTTTCAAAATTTGCTGCGTCCCGATGACGTAATCACTAGTTCTTTTTTTTTAATTCACGCGTGTCGCCGACGATTAGTTCTCGAGTTTGGTGAGGCACATAAGACTTTCGCTTTTGTAAATGCTTCACCAATTGGTAGATGGCATATTATTCTAAAAAATATATACTCCTTTATTTTTTTATAGACAGAGCTGTGAAACCTGAGTGAAAGAACAGGGTGAAATCTCACTCTGAAGAGAATAAAAAGGGATCCTGTCTCTCTCATGGAGCGTTTAATTTATCGTGAGCAAGTTCATCTCTAAGGGAGATTCTAAAACGTGTGTTTCAATATTTTAGAAAGCAGGAAGAGGGGCTTCGCGACGCTTTCTAAGTCTGGTAGGACTGCTGATCCGTTCTCGGAAAAAAGAAAAAAAATATGTTTGAGGAAACAAGAAAAAAATACAAAGGTCATTCGGGAATGACATCTAATGGACGTACCGTACAAAGCTCTCTGTTCAAGAAAATATAAATGCGGTACCTTAATTGTTGTAGCCACGTTTGCATAGAAGGACTATCATACGTCTTGGTATACAGTACACAGTGATCAATACGTTCATTAGTGGTGTTTTACTTCGGCTTCCACACTCTCAGAGACTGTGTTGACAATTTGAGCCTCCGATCAATGCTTGTGTGGAGCACAATTTAGTCGTTTGTAAAAATACACAAACGCTCTCTTATCGCTACGTTTGTTCACTGCAGACAGTTTCGTTTGAGCGCATTCGTTGAGGCAGTGCAGTTATGGAAATCAATATAGGCCAGCCGTTGCTGTATTCAGAGAAAACTAATCAGTCTATTGTATAAAATAGATTGAGGATAACAATCCTGTGACGAGAAATAAAAAAGAAAGTCAACTTGATGTGTGCAAATGTTAGCGGCTATAAAACAGCAATATCGAATGTATGCTGTTTTAATGTGAGATGGTGCTACGAGTACCCGAAGTAAGAATCAGGTAGATGGCGACAGCACCTTTGGTAAAGCGTAGTACAATAAAATATATAACAGGACACAACAAAAGGTGTGTTATTTGGCAATGAAACTTCATTGAAAAACATTCATGCACGCATAAAAAAAGTAAGATGTATGAAGAATAATCGTTCAAAACACGCTGGAAGAGATCATACATGCAAAAAAAAAATGGTGCGCAAGTCTTAAACGATTATCATGGTAGCTAAGCAATATCTTTCAATGGGTATATGTGCGTAAGTCTCCATTTTTTGTTACTAAACAAATTTGAATTTGCCAATACTAATAGATTTACATGATTTTTTTGGTGATTAGGCCACTCTTTTGGCATGCACGGTCTTTCTGGGTATAGATGGGGTACTGGGGCTTGAGATCAAATCAGTTGCAAATAATAATATCGCCCGGGATATTCCGTCCCAAAACAACCTTATGATTACGAGAGACACCGCGGTGGAGGGCTCCGGAGATTTTTAACCAGATGCATATAAGCGCATGGGTTGTGTGGATCTTCTTGGTTCGTCGTTAGTTATTCCGAGCTATCGAATTTTCGAACAAATAATAACATAGAAGCGAAACACCAAAATACAACAAAATATTCGATAATCCCAAGTAAAGTGCTATTCAGGACAAATATGCGGCACGAATACATATAATTATAGTAAATGCAAATGTTTACTGCCTACGCCCGAGTATATATATACAGGCCTCCATGTGCATCCTATATACCATGGCGACTCTCAATTCTAGATATTGCAACTTAGATTCCAGGAATAACGTGTGAGAATGATGTGCCTATAGTTGCGATAAAGAAATTATCTTCAACACATTTTATACAAAAATAAAGACTATATTCATTCTTGATTACACCTCAGCCATCGACCAACAGACAATTAACAACATTCTGTGTGGTGTGCACAGATTCCTGTATTGAAACAACGTGGACTTAGTGCGTGATTGTGGTATTATGAACCTTTGTATAGCCTTGTGTTTGTTATCCAATATGCGATGTGGACTGTTGTTCGAGAGAAGAGTAGCCAGCGCAGCGCATTGGCACCGATTTCTCTTTATATACATTTAATTAAAAAAAAGAGGGCTGTAGGTATAGGCAATAAGATAGACTGATGAAGCTAAAGAACGAAAGTTAGTCGAGCAGACACTGCTAATGCTTTTGAGAGTTTTTCAAGGTTCTAAGGCAGTATAGTGATTTAAAATTGCGAATACAGAGAGTTTCTTTAGCTTAGTTGGGGATCACCCAGCTATTATCCTGTTAAGTATCTATTCTGGGTCATTCGGTGGGTCTGTCTCTGTATGCATGGCCTTGCGTTCACGCTTCTGCGTGCATGCTTTTGAGCTTCGCGGTGTCGTTCATTCAGAAAAATCATTGCTTCTTATGTCACTAACACTTACGATAAAAATTTCGCTGAGGCCCCGCCGTGGAGGTCTAGTGGCTAAGGTACTCGTCTGATGACCCACAAGTCACGGGATGGAATCCCGGCTGCGGTGGCTGTGTTTTCGATGGAGGCGAAAATTCTGTGGGCCCGTGTGCTCAAATTTGAGTGCATGTTAAAGAACTTCATGTGGTCGAAGTTTTCAGAGCCCTCCACTGCGGTGTCTCATAATCGCATGGCAGTTTCGGGACGTTCAACCCCCCATATCAAAACAATAAAAAATTTTGCTCAGCTCCTAGTCTTGAAAGCAATCGTTGTTTAACACTACCCATGACCACACTGCATTGATAAATTAAGAAACTAGCATGCAAATTAAATTTTGACACTTCGAAAACAGCCTCTTAACGTGCATGTTTCAAGAGTACACAATGCAACCTTTCATCCCGCAATGACAGGAGCTTTTGTGCGCCTAGCAGTGGCCATTTCAAACTGCACTACAATGTTTTTAATTGCTGTATGTGGCTACTATGCCGTAATTATTCCATTTGCTGATTCACTTTGTAATGGGTGATAGGGACGAAAGTCTACTTTTATTTTTGGGGTGGGGGTGGGGGTACCTTTTTGAAACGGTAACTTTTTTTTACTCAATTGCCATGGTGATGGTGAAATAGAATCTCGGGGGAGGGGTTGAAGCATGGTTCTCGGCGTGCCACCTTCTGGCTACGCCACTGATGGGCAGGCAGTGTTATACTACCGTATACCACCCATTCATTGCACTATTCATATGTTCTGATACTGGCAGAATTCGACACTTCTGCCACGTGTATAGACACTCTTCCCACGGTGTGTTATTGAAATAGCACTTTTTTTTTATTTTGCAAAGAAGTTTCAAGCAATGGATTGGTTCTGTGGCATAACGCCTGCTTGCTATACAGGTATACAGGTGGCCCATGTCTATTCTTCATTCTAACCAAAATCTTTATTATCTATTTTATTTGCATCTTTCTGGATTATTCAATCATGGGCAAGATAAGGATCCTTATAAGGATAAAGAATAAAGATAAGATAAATGGGTACAGATGGTGAAGCTGTAGATAAGTAATGTATTGTGTAAACAGCTTATCGTTGCTCTCATTGCAAGGAAAAGGTGAATTTTCTGATGGGAAGGTTTAGTTGCAGTGCGTGATTAGTAAAGTTGTGTGAAAACTTTTCGCAACACGTGAAATTAAGAAAGTGGATTACTTCATGTGCTCTTTTAAATTGTACATGTTTTAAATCGCCATTGCAATGTCCAGACTTTGTAGAATAGGCAGCGTCTCTATGAACAGTAGCGAAGAGGAATAGCGTGTTCTACACATTCGTCTCATGACGTACAGTTTGTTTCTTCAACTGCAAACTGAGAAAGGTGTCCTGTACTCTCCTTCGATTACTTTCTTTTTAGTGTGCACGGATGATACTTTACTCGTGTGTTTGCGCGAACACGCTCAAATGATCCCACGTGCATTTAATTACTGCCACGAATGAAAGACCCAGACGTGATGCTCGAGAAGCGTTGAAAATCCGGGTTCCTATCAGCGTCTGCCGACATATACGGGCAAGGATGCTATGCGTGGCCGTTCAGCGGCCTTTGTTTCAACCCCCCCTTTTTTTGTTTCAACTCCTCCTTTGTTTCAACTCCTCCTTCTTTGTTAAAACTAAAAGAAAACAAAGCATTTCACGGGGAGACTCGAAACAATCGCTTCGTCTCAACTTCAAATGAGCGGTTCTGCTCGTTCATTCGACAAATCGAGCGAAAAGACGCCAGTAGGTCTGGTGCAAATGCTAATCCGAGCGAATAGGAGAGCGCCTCTACGCTTTTAAGGAAATTGAAGTTCATTCAAAGGAGACACGTAGGACGTTCCGCGTTCGTTTCGGTGAACCGACGCGCGGTTGCCTGTTTACGGACGCGGCGCCTCGGGTGACAGGTGCAGCTGAAGTAAAGCGTCAATCTTCAAGCGCGTTCCCGCCGCGACGATTTTAACAGAATTGATAGGCCCGTCGCGAAAACAGCGTGCACTCACTGACGAGGAAGGCCAGTGCACCCACTTTCATTTCTCAGAGTGAATACACGTTGCTATAGCCGTCTAGTGGCGCGGTATGCACTAAGTTCGGTGCTCCGGCCCAACAAGTATTCGAAAAAAGTTGGACTTTTAGTGTCGCGCAAACCTTTAGCTAAGGGATCTCAAGCTCAATTCAGCCGAGAAATTCAGTCGGCACAAAGACCGGGGCAGTGATGATTTTAGGAGCGGATTAGAGAGAGAGCTTGAGTTTGACAAAATGTCACCAGATGTCGCATCTTTAAAGTACGCCTTTTCCATGTCGCGAATATGAAATAATTCTGAAGCAGTTTTGACAACAGGTCTTGAAAAACACGTCCATAATATACTGTTATCGTTCAACAGTGATGTTTCAACTCATGTTAAACGCTAGGAGTGCCTGACGAAACAAATGCTTGACACCAGTCTCTTCGGCTTGCACAAATAAAGCGCTATTGATTGAAGTAGACAAGAAAATATTCTTAGTGCTATTTAACAGAGTCACAAAAATAGTTATTCCGCGTGAAGCCGCTGTCCACAAAATTGAGACCTCTACTATATATAACTGATGCTTTAACAAAACCTTCTTATGGGTGAGTTGCTGATATAACATGTGCAATTTTTTTTTAGCGCGAAAGTTCAAACTAAGGAAATCTCGAGAAGAGAAGTAACACAGTGCACAGGGCAAGCGCTAAAAATCAACCGCCTTTTTCTTCCGAAAATACTCCAAAACGTAGACAGCTTGAAGGGCCCCTAAATCACCCCGAATTCAAAGGCAAGGCACTAGTATGTTTCTCGTCTTTACTACACCTCCTACAAGCACTCTCTTCCTCGTCACTTATCCTTTCATAAAACACGTGGAATCTCTGCACTAAACGTTGGGCCAGTTTGAACTTTGCGCTTTTTGACTACACCCTACGATTTTGACTTGTGCAGTCGCAGACGCAGAAAACGAACAAAAATCAGTTTATCACGCACGATAATCTTGCAGTACGAGGTATAACGTGTAGGCGACTGCATGGTAAAACAGAGTACGAAACAATTTACAACGTATATCTCTCGTGTATTGACCAATCGAGAGCCTATTTCATCCTGACGTCAAAATCACGAACTTCTGGCGTCATGAATTGTGTCGCAAGAAGGAGAAACACCGGGAGAGAATAACGCGCTCATTTTTTTTTATATTTTCAGACGCTGTTTAGCAGCCCTTTAGGCACATGCATGCCGCCACATCAACGATAGTCAAGAATCAAATGAAGAATAAAAAAGTTTATTTCATGTAGTGCGCATTTATCCATACACTTTGCTGCTTGAACGTGTGCACAATGGATTCACATGTTTAAGACCTTGGATTGAAGTGCTGATAGCTTGTGAAAAACTTTGCGTGAAGCTTATGATATTGAGAACAAGAGGACGGAGTGTATTAGCGACATTTCATTTACTCAATAAGAAGCACATATTTTTTTATTCGATGGCAAATATTGCTTTCATTGAATCTTTGCAATGCAGCATGCCTTACGATTTATAGTGATATTCGTGTCTTATTAGCAGCTTTAAATTGCCAGTTCTGCATGGTATCTGTCTCTTCCTATATATGAAGCTTTTGTTTTAAATTGTATAGTACCTATATATAAATTTCGACTCCTCTTCAGATTAATTCACCCCTTCAAAAGGCTATTTTCGTTTTGGGCGCGACGTTCCTTACTTTGCCGCTGGAGTGAGTGAGTAAAAACTTTTTTGAACATGTCCGGCGTCATTGAGCGGGATGGGGCTACAAGCACCCCGTCCTAGGTCCGGTGGGCCGCTGGAAGCATTTTTTTAAATCCTTTATGTTGCATTAAACGCTTTCAGCGTTTCAAATTCGAGGCTGCCTGAAGCCCCGCCGCAGTGGTCTAGTGGCTAAGGTACTCGGCTGCTGACCCGCATGTCGCGGGTTCGAATCCCGGCTGCAGCGGCTGCATTTCCGATGGAGGCGGAAATGTTGTAGGTCCGTGTGCTCAGATTTCGGTGCACGTTAAAGAACCCCAGGTGGTTGAAATTTCCGGAGCCCTCCACTACAGCGTCTTTCATAATCATATGGTGGTTTTGGGACGTTAAACCCCACATATCATCATCGAGGCTGCCTCGACTATGGCCTCAATTCACCGCTTTGTAAGCTTTCACTCGTAGCTTCTTTACTCTCGCGTCTGAAAATCTATAGTTCTTTTGAACGTTTCCTCGTCGATATTGCCTGCCTTGTGGCCTGCCCTGCGCATGCACTCGCGTGGCCACGCAATCTTTGTGCGGCTGAGCTAGACAGAATTGCGTTAAAACAACTCGAGTGACGCTTCTCGAATGTGGTTAGCCGGGCTAGTTGGTATGAATCTATCGCCGAAAAATCGCACAATAATAGAGACGTGGCACCCGAAAAGGCCTTAGTTTTTGTGATTTCTTCCTGCGCGGTTGTTCTCGTTTTCTACGCTGTGTTCTTTCTTTTTTTTCGATGCTACTAAAGCCCTGCATTAACCAACGCAATATCTCGAGATTTCCTTTCTTTGCTACAACTTTTGTCGAAACTTTGAAAGAGTGCATGAACATGTACTAAGGCAGCTCTCACCTGAAGGCTCTTTCAAGATGGAAATGGCATGTATGCGCACACGTGCACCTTCGCCTCCTTCCCCCCTCCACTCTTTCGCATGTGGGCAGGCACGTGTGAACGCACTTTTTCGAAGTCACTTTTCAATTCTCCTACTTTCTTTCTTGTATGAATGTGCCAGTACTGTTACTTTTAGTTTGATTTTATCAACGCCTCCAAGAAAAACTGTGCCTGGAACATCGCTCTCTTTTCGCCTCCTGACAGCACGCAATCTCGGAGGCCTTGCCTCCTGCCTTGTCGATAGTTATAGTGCGAGAACAGAACAACGACACAGAGACAAGAAGTACTCGAAGAATGCTGTGTCGTTGTTCTTTTCTCGCGCTATAACTATCGTCATGCCATACCAACTAGCCCAAGCTGCCACACTCCTGCCTTGTGTTGCGACCGGCCGCCGCGGGAGACCACTCGCATCCGTACCGGTCAGTCACGTGGCATTACCGTACCGCTCTGTCACGTGACATCACGGCTGCTCGAGGGCAACTGTGAGAACATTGCTGTGTTCGCAGGGGGTGGCCGTCGGAGACGCTCGCCTTCGTAGCGGAGGCGGAGGCTAAGATCAGAGAGTAGGGCAGCGCGTTCGCGACTCACGTTGCAGGCATAATTTTTAGGAAGCGTTGGTTTTATTTACTAGGAGTGGAAAGTGAGAGTCGTGAGCACACCTAGAGTAATTACGCGACATAGTGTATTAGCTGGTATGTTTGAGGATTTGTGAACTGGTAATCGTGATCACAGACACTCAGGTGTACACCTACACGACGAACGTGATTCGCTTCACTTTAAAACTTTGTCAGATCCCACGTATCAGGGAATCGACGTTAAGCGAAGCATGCAGAGGGAAGGTGACCGTATTGCAATTTTGTTATAGAACGACACGTCATAAAATGACGCTAAATAAATGCACAAATGTTGCACGCACAGACATATTTGGAGAGTTGCAGATGTTAATATAACCATAGAGTTATTTGCACTTACGCAATGATGCCAAATGGAACATGCGTATTAGCAACACCAGAAGCTGATATGAAGCACTGATACTTGCGACGAAGCTGGCCCTGGACACTGCTACACAGATCAGTTTCAGCGCATGGCAACTAACCACAATTTACGTTAACCCGACGTGACAGCTGTATCAAAGCAGTACATATGTAATGTTTATAAAATTGGGTAGGCAGCACTGCAACCACTATTGACGTTTCATGAAGATTAGCGTCAGTTTCAGAAGCAGTTCCGAGACCTGGCGTAGCGCTGTAGTAAAATACTTCATTGCCGCGCAGAATGCTTGGGCTCGATTCCAGCTGGGACCCTGACATTTATTCTTGGCATTCGTCGGGTCGACGCTACCGATGTCGGGTATTTCTTAACGCTCGCGCGTTGAAGTTGCCTATGTGTGCTTTCGTCGTTCCTCGGTAGATACTAAGTGTCTATCACCTGTGGCACATATCTGCATACCAGCGGCACATGACCACCCGTGCTTATGTGCCACAGTCTCGTGGGAAGTGTTTAACGACGTACACGACAGGATTGTGGCATTATTTGTCTCGACCAAAGCGTCATATTTATCAAACCACCTTACCCTCCCATGCTAATTTTGGCTGACGCCAAGTTAAGGGGGTGACCACGAGAGCACCAAAACGTAAGCGGATAGATAGATAGACAGATAGATAGATAGATAGATAGATAGATAGATAGATAGATAGATAGATAGATAGATAGATAGATAGATAAATAGATAGATAGATAGATAGATAGATGGATGGATAGATGGATAGGATAGATAGATAGATAGATAGATAGATAGATAGATAGATAGATAGATAGATAGATAGATAGATAGATAGATAGATAGATAGATAGATAGATAGATAGATAGATAGATAGATAGATAGATAGATATGCTCAATGTTGCCGGGTCCCGCGCAACGGGTTGGGAGTCCTCCAGGCAGAGTAAGCTTCACCACTGGGGCGACGCGTCACACCCGCCCGAAGCCCTCCTGTACCCTGTTTAGCTACCGGTGGGTGGCCGGCCAGCGCTATGGATCGAACCCCGCACCTCCCGTAGCTGAAGCGGACGCGTACGTGCAATGCCACAGCTACGGTATACTCAATGTTGCCGATGTTCGCAAAGAAATGCTTCGCATTTAAAAAACCATGAATACACGCCAGAACCCGTAATCACGATATTGCATGTTGCAGTACACAGACATGAAGAATGAAAGTAAGCGTTTTACTTAATCTGGCTTGCCCAACTTTCGGAGCTTAGCTACCCGGTCTTGGAACGCATAAAAGATAACAAGAAAAATGTTGAGAATGAAGAACTAGCTGAGAAATGCGGCACATGTCGGACTTTGCAATAGACAGGGGCTAGTGAACAGATTGTTTGGTGCACGTGAATGTGTCGGAGTGATGTGAAGTTTGTGCTTGTGAATCGCCTACGTTTTGTAAAAACAAAAGCAGTCAAGTAATTCATTGTAATCTTTATAACTAGAAGAAAGTTTTTTTTTATTTGTGAACGTTTTGATGTAATCCTGCGTCTCAGTATTCTTATTTTTTTACTAGCTCTCTACTTTACCATGTTCTATTTCATGATGTCTTGTTAGCTTTCCCGTACATATATTACAATTTATCCTTAGTTCTAATAGCCGTTTCTTTCTGTCAGACATCAGACATTTCTGAAGAGCACACTCTATAGTATACTGACAGCTCACCTGCGACGTCATAGACGAGGAAACTTGCAATTAAACTTCGTCCCTACATTTTATGTCTTATTGCGTCGAATACCTTTCAAAATAAAGAAAAATGAACTTTTAAACAAATTCTCCGCTCATTTTTTTACCACGCATCATCATTTTTTGGTATCAGCTACCACGGCGTTTTGGCATACGGGGGCATCGTTCTGAGTATTATCATTGCATGCATAGAGGTATGATATTTTTGTCATTGTTCTTTTGTAGTAATCTTAATTTTTATTTTTTTGGTGTTCTGTTTGACCGACAGTATAAGATCCTTCTGTATCCACCCTCCCCAGCAATATTAAGAGAAAAAAAAAACAGTAAAAGTGCTTCCTTTGAATGAGTCCTGACTTGTCACGCGTATGACTCTTTTTAAAGAGGCCGGCTAGCTCTCCTATGAGTCCCACGACTTTCAGAACAGAATACAATGAGCTCCCCAAGGCTTTAAAAGGAGTCGTACTTGGCATCACAGGTGTCTGCAGGGAGCGGGGGGGGGGGGCATGGGGCAAAATGGTGGTCTCTCCTCTGCTCACCTAGGGGAAGGGGGGGACGCAGAGTCCGAACCATACGTTGATTTCCTAGGTACCCCCCCCCCCCCTTTCTTGTCCTACGATCGCCTCGTCCCCACGCCTACGCGTGAGCTACCAGAACCCCCATATTAGAGTCAAATGACCCCTTTTTAGGGGCAAAGCTCCTCATGGCGTGGCTTGTGCGTCCCTCGTAGAAAGTAACCACTAGTGGCACATACCCGAAATAGCGGTCCTTACGATTTTGACCTCCAAGGTGGTTCCGGTGAGAGATTTCTTCTGTGCGTTGTTGAACAATAAAACATAGTGCTCAATGCACATGTTAATGGCTGCTAAGGGGGAATGAGAGACAGGAGCGTTCGGTCTTTAGGTAACACGCACGCTGCGATCCCCATTAGCAGCCATTGGCGTGTACATGCACGATCTGACAAGAAAGGGTTGCTACGTTATACTCGCTGGGTGTAACCTCCTTGGTTTTAGAAAGGTTTAGCGAGCGTTGGGCCGCATAGCCATGAATACAGTGAACTAGTATATACCATGAACTCGAGGTGGTTAAAGGTGGGAAGTAAACCCGAAGCGCAGGCCGTAAGAGAGTGTGCATGTGCCACCTCCCGTTTAGTCCTTGAAATGTCCGCTGGATGGCGGTGCTTCTATATGGAGAATATATGATGAAAAGATGCGAGATGGTGGTACTTGGAGTGCTGAATAGATGGACGAACGGACACACAGACAGATGCATGGATGGACGCATGAATGGACGCAGGCGCGGATGCATGGACGAACGCAAGGACGGACGCACGAACAGACGCACGCACGGACGGGTGGATGGACGCATGAACGGTTACACAGACGTACGCAGGAATGGACGGAAGCAAGAACGAATGGACGGACGAATGCTTCGCCCCACTCCGCATCATTCACTCCGTGGATATGCTGCCATTTTTTTTTAAGGGAACATCAATGAATAAAAATATTATTATATAGGTTAATTGGCAGTTTTGGAATAGCTCCGCGAGCCCTTGCCGTGGGGTCACTGCTACTGCACATGCGTCGTAACACAAGTCGCCGTTCGCGTTCGCGGCCAGCCCGCACAAAATCCGAAATAGCGGGCAGCGTATGCGGCCCGCAAACGATGGTTTCGAGGTTACGGTGTCACTGTGATTGTGCGTCGGGGTTTGCAGGAGGGCAAACGCTATTTTAAAACTTACATGGCGCCCGCTATGCCGGCAACGCCCACAGCGCCTGCGAATGTTATTCTAAAGCTCCTTAATGAATGAACAACAACTAAGCATGCTTTAGGCTACAGACCTGTATTATCACCCCATCGTGCATAGAAAGGGTACAGCTAAACGAAAAGACATCACATACAAGGTGGCAGCAAGTGGCAGTTCTGAGCTTGTCTCCACACGATAACTGGGAATGAAGGCAGACAAAAAAAAATAAAATGAATGAACCGAAAGGATGACACAGTGACAGCGTGGCGCCACAAACTGATGGTCCCACCCGCAGCTCATGTTTATTTCATGGCGGGTGGAACGCGTCGTGCCACATTTGGTACACCAGACACATGCTCGTGATTCAGAAATGCATGCGTTTGGCGGGAGAGAAAAATGTGGCTGTGCTTGACATGTTAACCTCTATTTCATGTAGAGCGTGTACGCAGCTATATAACCAGGTTTGCCCACTGTCATATATATATATATATATATATATATATATATATATATATATATATATATATATATATATATATATATATATGTGTGTGTAAAGGAAAAGAAGTGTATACTTAAGGGGGCTCGTTTTCCGGAGCCCTCCACTATGGCGTCTCTCATAATCATATGGTGGTTTTGGGACTTTAAACCCCACATATCAAGGGGGCTCGTTTTTCCATGTTTTGACACAATATTCGTGAGATTAATTGACAATACTGCCAAGGAACCTATAGGGGAAGTTATTAGACCCAATAGTAATGTACTTGTGAAGAAAGAAAAGTGGGTGAAAAGATAACTTGCCGTGAGCAGGAACCGAACCTGCGACCTTCGAATAATGCGTTCGATGCTCCACAACTGAGCTACCAATTGAGCTACCTATCTCCCCAACCACTTTTCTTGGATTTATATGTGTGAATTTAAACGTGGTAGTGTCAGTCAGCGCCACCTGTAGCCGTGGCGGCTAGTGTGGCTCTCTCTCTATGAGCCTGTTTGGCGTCACGTAGCACGTGAACTTGTTACGAGCTGGCAGCTGAGCCACCAGCTGGCAGCTGACCCACCATACGAGGGACATTGTAGTCCTATGATAAATACTGCTTAAGAAAGAAAAGCTTGTTTTGTTGGGCCCTTGCATCTAGTTTACTGAAGTGCTACAGCTGTGATCGGTTCCACTCTACCTTAAAATAAATTTTGCGAAGCCCAATACGAGTGTTTTAGCGGTGCAAGAGGCAACAAAGGCGTACTTGTTGTACCCAAGGTGACAGGTCTCGTTGACTACCTGTATACTTGACGTGCTACTCCAATGGCAAGCAAACTTCTCTTTTCTCTAATCATATTCATTTTTTCCACCCATTAATCATTTTCCCAGCGCAGAATGGCAAACTAGATGGGTGTCTGTTTAACCTCCTGTCATGAGTATATGACCAATATAAAGAAAGGGACAACGAACGACGGTTGGTGTTGCGTGAGCACGCGCACCGTACAGAGAGGCCTGAAGTGCGTGACCCCAGCGGCGATCGGCGCGCGAGCAGTGACGACCTGGAATTGTCGACGTGGGCTTTGCAAGAGAAGGACGCATCGCCAGCAAACGCACTGGCGACGGGAGTGGCAGGACAGCGACTTGGCAATATGTGACGCGGGAGTCCCGAGAAGAAGACGGAGACCTTGACAAGCTTCAAGGTAGGCTACTTGGGATGCAGCCGCCGCGCATAGCAAGCGCCGACGTTCCTGGCGTGAACCCCATTTGAAGCAAGCCGCCGAAGACAGTCCCCGGGTGGTCACGTCACCTGTGCAGCACCGAGTTTTGGCAGCAGTCGCTAGGCCCCACCACCGAGACATCACCACGTCACTGACATCAAGCGACGGCGACAACAGGAGACCACGTGGGCAGCGGCAAGGACGACGATTGAGATTCCCGACGAGGACACGACCAATCCGGACATTGACTAACAGCGCGTCAGTTAAGACAAGTAAGGTGACGAAAAGCACCATGAGAAGCACTGAGGCTGTAGAGATGTCTGGCAATAGTTAGGACAGTTTAGTCTGCAAAGGAATTAGTTTGGAGGTTTACTTTGGGAGTTATTACTCTTGGTTTTCTACATTTGTTGTATATAGAGGGTGTGTCGTGTGTGAGTGTTTAATAAAGGGGTTTTAATGAAAGCATAGTCTTGTCTCGGTCCATCGCCCGCAGCTGCAACCCGTAAGCCGTGACACCTCCCTACATTTTCTCGTTTCTCAATCTAGCTCTCGCTCATAAAGTGCATTGTTGGCCTCGAGGTTACTTCAGCCTGCTGCATGTACATGCATAAATCGCACCACTCTTTTCATTTGCGTAATGAACTAAACTGCACACAATTTGCCTAGCAGCATAACGGAGCAGTACCTTAGTGCTTGAGCTCTCATAAAAAGTAAAAAAAAATTACAAGAGGAATGGAAAAGAGTGGCTTAGCCTCCCCCCCCCCCCAAAAAAAAAATTGAAGTATAATCTTCTCTATTGTACCTTGGTCTTTACTTTGCCGATCTTATCGTGATACGGCACTTCGTTTATCCTTAATGATTTTTCGGTTTTATATGTCCTGTGAGTCCTCATAAATTCTATTTTTTTTTCGCACCCTTCTCCCCTTGCTTTCCCTCACATCTTCCATTCTTATACATCTTCCCTCCTCCCGAATAAGTTTGCCGGCGTTGTATTTCTCTAGGTGGAAACTGCCAGGGACACTACGCCAGCCGTCCTGTGGTTTTCTTTGTGCTCTTCTTCATTTGTGTATAAGTATAAAACAATAATAATCCTAGCTCCTAATAAAAAAATGAGTACCACTCTCATTCATTCTTGCTTCGGACCCGTGGCCACTGACACCATATTACAAGGTTGAGGCAGAAGGCACGCGTTAGTAGGAGGATCGTTATTTGTCGAGAGGCTCTGGCATAACGGTCTCGCTTGTCAATGTGGTCCTTACACTTCTTCACAAAATAGACTCCTACGCACCGCGGGATATTTACAAGACTAGATTCCCACCGCCACCTCACCTGGAATAAATCCCCTTCCAGCCGTATTTTACCGTACTTCTCGTTCCACTGCAATCTAGCGGTGAGCTCGCGATGAGCCGTAAGACCTGCACGAAGCGCAGGCGTGCATATTTGGAAGTCTCCACTCTGAATTTTAAATGAAATTGTGCCCGTATACTGCGCTCTTACTCAGTGCCTCCGCGTTTCGGCAGAAACAAGGTTTATGTCTCAAAACGGTGCCTTGATTTGCATGTGAAATCAAGCTTTCATTGTGCATCTACTTTCTCTGTGCTGGAAACACCTAGAGCGCGCTAGTCAAAATGAACTTTGATGACTTCACTGAATATCTATAGAATCTATTGTATACAGAGGAGCTGGAAAATCAGCCGTGCGTGGCAGGGGGTTACGTAGAGTTACGAAATTAAGAAGTTCGTAGGCATATATAGTATTAAATCAGCTCACAAAAGATACGGTATGGCATCTGAATGTTGACCCCGAAGGCCACGGGATCAAATCCCAGCTGTGGTGGCAGCGCTTTGATGGAAGGGGAATGCTCAAAGCCCGTGTGCTCATGTTTCAGTTGCACAATAACGAATCCCTGGTGGTGAAAATTTCCGGTGCCATTTGATATTGCAGCTCTAACAATCATATCAAGAGTTTGAGACGTGACTCATAATGAAGTATAAGAATTATATCAAGGGTTTGGGATTAATACTACTTCTATACTATTCAAATGTCAATTGTAGATAATCAAAAGAGGCCTTGGTCCAGCAAGGGACGTAACGTGGTGACGTTGGCCATACAATGGCATGGATTTTTCTGCGTGTGAAGGCATTCATTACTGTCGATCACGGATGAAGGAAAAAGGTAAGGAGAGGGCATGCCCAGCCGGCGCAGGGCGTAAAAAGTGTGGCGGAAATGACATCATGGCGGCCATATTCACTAGGCACAATGGCGGCGTTGCTATGGTTACGTGTTGCGCAGTGGAGCTGGTCTAGCAGTGAGCGGCCGCGGCTGGCGGCGGAATGTGTGCCTCCTCAGTTCTCGTGCTGAGCCGTGGCGGGCAATATCTGTGCTCTGCGCCGCGTTATTGGTTACGCAGTGTTCTCCTGGCTGTTACATTACTCTTAGCAACGTTTACAAATCCCTTTGTCCATCACGGGGTTTCAACAGTGCGTAGAACAAGTGCATATCCATGTGTCGTGCGGCGGATGACACGGATGAAGCAGTTAGTGTTCAGCGAAATTGCGTTGGGCATTATGACGCAGCTGAATGACGACGAACGCCTTGCAGGTCAGTGACGGTTGAGCAGTGCTCCTGCTTGTGACAACGGACGGCGCTGTTGAGCCCAGCAAGACGCCGTGAGGACCATGTGCACATACGTAGTTTCGTGTTGTGTGTGTACAGTAACAACTTGCATGTGCGTATTAAAACACCTTTTCTGTTCCGCTTGGTACACTCTCCGCCAGCATTGCATGTATTCTCAACGTAACAGCAACCACGTTGAACTGTCACTAGCACCGTGCTCAGTCACCACGGTCGCAGAATGCTGACGCCGGTGAGTTTCACGCGGAACACGGACACAGTGGCAGGACGCTGCGTCGGCCGCGTGGCGGAATGCAACCGTAGAAGGCGCACGACCGATCGTGTTGTCTGTACAGTTGCTGAAATAATGACGTGAAAGCACTCGCCGTTGTCAGTGCATCTAGCGCGCGTTCTCTCGTAGTTGCTTCGTTGTCGGCGAGCTGTTACTCTCTGTTATTACTCGGACGAAGCGATTTCGCTGAAGGTGTCCCGCTGGCTCAGAGTGATGAGCCCAGTTCCATTAGTTTCGGATCGTCACGACACACGCGCTGCGCAGCCCACGTGCTTTCCTAGCCGGAGAGGGAGTCGCGCCTTCTGCTTCGCATTCATATGTAAACAAGAGAGGAGAATTTGCCTAGTCAATATGGCTGACTTCCGGCTTCATCGCGGCTTCACAACGAGTGACGTCAAGGCCTCTCCTTACCTTTCCTTCCTCCATGCTGTCGATAGTTTTTATGAGCTCGAACAAAGTTGCCAAGCAGATGGTAAACTTTACTAGACAACGTGTCTGCGTAATGTCTTATCGCCAAATTTTCCACTTGGTCGTGACGCTAGCGAAGGCAGCAGACTGTATGTCCAAGATGAAAATGTTTATTCGACCGAACGTACGACCGATAAACGCAAAGTCAGCATACTGCAATATGCACAGGCACTACTAGCGGTGAATGAAGCGTCGGCCATCCAATTACCGTTTCACTGTAGGGGTGCGCCTTTTGTTTTCTTCATAAGATGCCACACTTTACAGACATGTCAATGATGGTCGCACTCTCTCTGGAACAAGCTTGAGGGCTCGTGTCTTACGCATAATCACAACAAAATAATCTATCATGATCGTGAAGGTTCTCTAACACTGAAGCGTCACCTGCACCGAGTATTGCGGGCCGTGTTCGTGGGCGTAGACCAAATACAGCTTGACTCATGTCAAGATTTTCGCGTCAACGAGTTGCTATCGGCCCCCTAGTAGTAATTCGGGACCTAAAACGCATCTGAGTGACGATTGAGTATCTGTAATATTGAATAATATATTCGATATCGAACGTGATTCAAAATTGGTGGAAAGCCCGCCAAATTTTGCTGGCAGTGTTACCTCGCGGCCACATCGAGGCCTCTGCACAGCTGATGCCGCTTCCACAAAGATTGGTGACGTCACACTGACATTTTTGTCTGCTAGAAGGTCACGTACAGTCAGTCTAGCTGTGTCTATGAAGGCGTAGACATTACTCTGCCGCCAACATCGTCGTCCCGGCCGTCGTCTCGGTCAACATCGCCCTGCAATTGGGTATCACCGCGATTCGCAACGATCTTTGCTTGACAAGTTCTGCGTTAAATTCAGTGTATTTATCAGTCCCGGCCGTACTGTCGGAGCTCAGGAACACCTACTACGTACCTCATGTCGTGAACGTTTGGCGAAAGAAAATCGCTGCTTCCAGCTGCAGCAGGGCACACATTAGGAATAGCCCCAGCCTCGAGAAGAGGTCTCGTACTGCCAGTGAAACCCAACTGGTTCGCCAACACAGGATTAACCCTGTAGCAGCTCGCCGCAAAGTGAAGGGAGCGAATGCGACTGTTGTTGACAGGCGTCAGTCTCTCTGTCCAACGGCGCGTACGAAGTCAACCCACTGGCAGCAACGAGGTTCGTGGCTTGGAAAGGCATGAAACGCCACGCACTTTCCGCTTTTTCCGCGTTTCGACGTGCAGGTTCTCATTACGCAGCGGTTTCCCGACATTCTGGCACGCATTGACTTTCTGAATGATCGTACTCACACGCAGTGGGGCACAACGCAAATCAGTCTATGTGACAAGATGAATCGTACGCACGCTTCAAAACAGCAGGGAGAGCCGCTAGTAAGAGCATGGCTGGGACTCAGCTCCAAACACTCGGAGATCGTCGACGTCATGGTTACTAGCGTATCGTCACTCAGGAAGGTATTTGTTTATTGTATCAAACCGAACACGTCTAAATAGTGTCGATGTCGCAGGGCAGTCTATTTTTTTGTTTTTTCTACTTAGCTTCTCCTCGCTGTTTGACGTCGAAATAAAATAACTTAGATGCGACGGACGCCATTAAAATTTGGCCAAGAAGACCTATGCATACCAAGTGATTCAATGATGGGCACAGCTCGATCTTGAAATTTGATGACAGTGCTCCTTTAACTGAAACAACCAACGCACGTGTCAATATGTTATCTTCGTACCCACCGTTAGAGTATATACGCTTAGTCTAGAATGTTAATTGCCGCCAGATCTCGGCACCGACCATTGATGGGTGCAAAATCGACGACATGAAAAATGATGACTAAGCCATGGCGAGCAAGCACTATTGGGCAGCATTCCAAGTCGTATAGAAAAATAAAAGATGTTGATGGTGATTGATTGATATGGGGGGGTTAAACATCCCAAAACCACCATATAATTATGAGAGACGCTGTAGTGGAAGACTCTAGAAATTTCGACCATCTAGGGTTCTTTAACGTGCACACACGTCTGAGCACACGGGCTTTCAGCATTTCCATCTCCATTGGAAATGCAGCCGCCGCAGTCGGGATTCTATCCCGCGACCTGCGGGTCAGCAGCAGAGTGCTTTAGCCACTAGACCATCATGGCGGGACGAAAGAAAAAAAAGATGTTAGCCTGACCACTGAATGAAAAGTGGCACAAAAAAAGAATGTATCGCTCACTGTCTCGCTAGCTGTAGATTACAAAATGTATGTACGGCAAAAGAACGTGTTGCGGGGCAAGTCGGGGTTAACTATCTTACATGTGGTACGGCTGAAGCACATTAGCCCTACAATTAAAGAAATGCAGGAGGGAGGAAAAGTAATTGGAGCCTCGATGAAATTCACACAGGAAAACAAAACGGGACAAGCTCCAATCAGCCACAATTACAAAAATAATAGTCTGACCAAGATAGCAAAAATAAAATTCAGGCCGACCTATTCCTGAGTTTTTCTCATTGACTTCCTGTAAAGGTGGCGAGGCCTCATTGTAAAGTTCAACATTTGAAAGCAGTAAAAATTCCTCCACCTACACTTAAAGAAAAATAAAGTATTAGGGAAGCGTTTCTGCCACACAACCATAATAATAATAATCTACTTCGAGTACCTCTTTCGTGTATTGACCATGGTTGCGGTAGCTCGCGATCACGTGTGGCATAGCATTGTTGACTGGAAAGTGACCAGCGCCGTGTTTTCAACAAAAGAAATGAGAGCAAGTCAGATGACGATTATTGTTGCGTACAAGAAGAAAGGAGGCGTCTGAGGGAGCAGTACACGAGTAACGACATGTGTACGAATGAAATGCTTCCTATAGTGTTGCTCCCGGTGAATACAACCCCTCACAAATCTCTAGGTACGACACCTTGAGAAGAAGCTAAGAAACTAATGGTAACGCTACATGTTCTTGCACGCTTGTTTCACTGAAAAGTTTATTTCATGCTAGAAGCTCTCTGAGTTTTATATTTAGTAAGGGACAACAGAATCCTTCTGTCGATATATCTAGTATTCCTTGGCATGTTTCTGTTGCGTGGCCTTCGCAAGAAACGCCAGGACAGTCCCCCTATATGCATCTTCATTACGTGTTATACGAAAGTCACATCGGGTCAGCTTCTGAGTCTTTACGCGTGTATACGATGCAAAAGGATATCATAGTTGGGGGTTAAGGATATCATAGTTGAAATAAAGAAGAGGAAATGGACTTGGGCTGGGCATGTAGCGCGTAGACAGGATAACCGCTGGTCATTAAGGGTAACTAACTGGACTCCCAGAGAAGGGAAGCGAATTACGGGGAGACAGAAGGTTAGGTGGGCAGATGAGATTAAGAAGTTTGCGGGTATAAAATGGCAGCAGCAAGCACAAGACTGGGTTAACTGGCGGAACATGGGAGAGGCCTTTGTCCTGCAGTGGACGCAGTCAGGCTGATGATGATGATGATGATGATGATGATGATGATGATGATGACGATGCTAAAAATGCTAGTACCAAGGAATAAGGTGGGGAAATGAAAGCACACAGCTTCATTTTTCAAAGGGCGGACAGTTCACGTGCGGCCACAGCGCTGAGACTGCAGAAGTGGGCAAAATTTATGAATAAACGAAGGATACGGAACACACTGAATAAGATGCGATCATTCATGACTCGCGTAAGCCATGGTTCTCGAATGAAATTGATAGCTGATTTATGATAACGAAGCGCACAGGACGAAAGCTAGTTTGCTGTGGACAGTACTCATTGTTTCGATCATCAAGTCTGCTTCGTCTTAACTGCCAACATTATTGTTTTCGCTTGCCTCGTGACTGTCATCAAGCCTTCGTCTTAAAAGCGATTTTTTTTGTTTCCACTTACTCTGTTCACAGTGTTTCTTTTTGGTTGCGCGTGCCGAAGATCCAATGTCAAAACGAAACAGGCAAAACGGCACACATGGCCACGTCAAGCCAAAAAATCTGGGCAATGATAACATGCCTGCAATAATAAAAGAATGAGCCTTATACTTCTGACGCTTAGTGTGAGTTGACGCTCATATGAACATAATCAATGTTTTTGCAAATTCAGAATACTTAATTTGCTAGAGCAAGCAAGCATTTAGAGACAAAATTGTCTCTGGAAGTAGTGAATATATGGACGATCTCACTTCAGAAAAGCACGGACAATATTACTTATTCATATTTCGCTGGAACAATACCATTAGAACGGAATCAATCAACAGTTTTAATATGAAATTGGAAGTTGGACGCTATCCTGTTTGGCGTGCAAACAGCATAATGAGGAACAGCCACAGGGGCTATAAGTAAATGTTTCCAATAAACGTTTCCAAAGAAACGCTTCCAATAACAAAAAAAAGAAACATGGTATCCGATTTTTTGCGAAGAAGGCTCCCAATCAAAATGGAACGTCTTATAAATACAAGAAACAATATCATCTTCCATTAAAATTTAGAAATAACTAACAATGGTCCTTCCTCATAACAAATAGTTGCCGAGCAAAAAGTAGAATGTTTTATAAATACAAGAAACATTGTCATCTTTCATTAAAGTTTAGAAATAACTAACACTGGTCTTTCCTTATAACAAATTGTTGCCGAGCAAAAAGTAGAATGTTTTCTAAATACAAGAAACAATGTCATCTTTCATTAAAATTTAGAAATAACTAATACTGGTCTTTCCTTATGACAAATAGTTGCCGAGCTAGTTGGTTCATAATGATAAGCTGCCGAGCGTAGATACGATACAGGCCATAGAAGAGCATACAAATCACAAAGCATGTGCTTTCTCTGTCTAAATACAAGAAAAATGTAACGTACCAATGTGAAAAAAGAGGGGACGGCCAAAGCTACTTAGACGGTTTAGCGGTTTTCCCTTCTGTGTCAACCCGCTTCGACACGGAGTCCCGGATGTTCGAAGGGACCTCCTTCGGGTCACAGCGTGTGAGAATGGGAATGTTCCTCAAGCTGAAGAAAATGTCGGAGAGGGAGCTAAGGCGAACCTGAGGAATGACACTGCAGGATCCATCGACCGCGGCAGCTTCAACTAATGAGGCCAATACCAATATTTGTTTCCGAGGGGGAGCACTGGCAGTTTTGTGCCGCAGGGCCATATCCATTATTCACACGCATTGACGCGGCCTGCACCGTGAACTCGGGGGCCATGAACCGTGGCCCCATGTCCCGGTCCGTTTTATTATGCGGCACAGTTTGTTCTTCCTTCGAACTTGTTTCGCGCATTTAAGCCTAAATGTTCCTTCTCTTGCTTCTGTGAGTGTGTTGTCACTGAAGCATCTCGTAGCGTTATGGGGACGTTGCTGTGCTCTGTTTGTTTTAAAGGTTATGAAGTTTTTAATGTCACAAGTTCTTGCTTTTGGAGATGGCTGCCTCAAATGCTGCCTGCATTCTCGTACTTTTCTTTTTTTCTAAGCTATAATATGTGAGGTCAGTCGTGCTTTTAATGGCGAACATAAGAGTATCGGGGCAAGAATCTGATACCACACGTCGAGCCTGCAGCAGCGCGCTTTTCGGAGGAACGTGTCATCTCTGAATAGAAAAGCTGAAGAGTTCAAACAATAAAAAAATGTAATCTGACTGAGTGTCTTGGATATTTTGGCCACTACAACGCCTTTGTGCTGCCGAGTATTTTTATAATATTAAACACTATTTCACGAAGACATGTTCGACTCTTGAACTTGGTAGCAAATGACTGCACTCCTGCGACATTAAGTTTCGTGTAGCAAGAAAAGATGAAACGATAGAAGACCTAACATTGTATCCTTTCATTAGACGTTAGAGCAAATCTCTGTTGTATTGGAAGTTGATAATGAGCCAAATGTGGGCTCACCAAAAAAATCTCCTGACAGTATCAAAAAGAAAGCTGAACCTTAATTTACATGAGTTCGAAACTTCAGCCGAGAAAACAGCTCATGCTCATACAGCCTGATGCGATTGGATGTGTACAGTCACAGCCACGTCTGTGTAGAGCACTCGAGCACCTGGTTTCCACTCTGCGGGGCGAAATCTTTAGGCAGTATCAGGCTCTGACGTGCTCAGCCTGACAACTATAGGCCACGCGTGCTTTCTTACAATAATTCATATCCCGAAACTCCGCCAGGGTTCTGACCTGCAGAGCATAAACCGGCTTCTCGCGTGCTTTGAAGAAGCGTGGCCGCGGCTGTACAGTCTGTTCTACACATCGGAGAAATCTCGTTCGTTGTGGTTAGCCTCACCTTGCGGCCAAGATAAGGCCAGTGCGACTGTCGCGCGCCGGCAGCAGCTCGCACGTGCGCAGAGGTTTGAGGGCATTGTGTCGGACGGTTGAACTGCGTCGGCGGCCAAAGCAGCGCGCGCCGGCCGCATTGTCAGACAGCGGGTGAATTTCATCGTTGCTGAGTGAAGTGGACCGATATTTCTTATTGTGTCACAGTACGCCTCACTGCCATCCAGAATAAGCTCCGTCTTCACTGCCCCTGGTGACATGAAAGAATTTTAGGTGATGTTGGAAGCTTTACGTGTGCATTTCAGCTCTGGCGAGTGATTGCTGCCCTAAGTAATGTAATGCTCGCTCGGTGAGTATAATGTTTGTCGGTTTATGCGGAAAACAAAAGATAATTTGACGGTATAGCGCTCTGTCTGTGTCAGTCATCTTCTACGTCCAGTTGTGCTCGCGCTTACTCACACTTCATAGATGCAAACCAGCCCACCAACGTGTTTTAGCAACAAAATGCCATCAAGAAGAAGCAAGTTCATGTTAATTATTTTAACCTACAACATTCCTGAACTCGTTTTTTTTATTTGTGGAGTTGAACCCGCATAACTGAACGGCAGTCGCTGTTGAGTGCTCCGTTTTTTTGCCCATTTGTTTGTTTTCACGTCAATTTCATACCACACACGAAAGATGCTCATACTGATATTCCCCATCGCAGCGTATGGCAGTTTATGCAGAAACAAAACAAAAACATACGTGAATGCATTCAGTACCATGACGTTTCGAAAGAGCAAAGAACGTATGCTGTAAAACTGTTTCTAGAACCCCATTATCGCCAATTAGGGCTGAAAGATTTGCGTCGCACAACGTTTAGTACAGAATATTGGTCGAATTCTCGCAGCAACGTTGAAATCAACCGGCTGCCAGACAGTGTGGCCAGCACGCACCGCTGTCTCAGACGATGCGGTTCAATAGCAGGCTCTTCAAGAGTCTGCGCATGCGCTATAGCTGCTGCCAGCGCGCGACTGCAGCGCTGGACGCATCGCAATATCATGTGCTCCGACATTTACCCCGCTCCGACATTTACATTGCTGGACGCTCTTAAAGGAAAAGTGTTTGCCTCGGTGTACACAAGTATTGTTGGAGAGCGGGAATGGTGGCCCACCGACGTAAGTGGAAACAAAGCTAGAAATGTGCTTCGCAAGTAATCAGACTGATGGCCCACCATACCTCAAGTTCCTTCTGTCATCGCGCACACGTTACTGAGTACGACGTATTAATGCTGCTTTCCACCTTTCCATTTATACTCGAAACAACAACAGAGCTCGCGTTGCGAGTGAGTGTGTGCAGGCGGTGTTATATCGGCATGAAATGTGTTCACCTAATGCCATTTTTCAAAAGAATAATCACTTAGTTTACAAAATGTTTTCGCTAGGATTGTTCACCATACGCTGCGTGTAGTCTGCAATACTAGCTCTCGTATGATATAGAAAAAAAAGCTGATTCGAGTGCCGGAGCAGGTGATTAGCGTAATGCATTGTTCGCATAGAACAACATGTTTGCATGTTTGTTCCACCACTGGACGGGGAACGTTTTACCCGCTCTTTAGCGGATGACGACGACACACGCAATCGAGTTCACCGGTGTTTCCATTTCTGTTTGTTGACCGAAGAATACATTAACGTAAAGTGTAGCCACTCCAACTGATAGAGCGCGGCCAGAATTCCAATAAATGTTTTTACGTTCGAACGCTTCGCTCACTTCGCTCAAACGGTTCAGAGGCAATCACCATATTTTACATGTCATTGGCGAAGGCAAGACGATAACTGTATGCTGATGCGAAGAAAGGAAATATTTGTCTCTTTAGCTCCGCAATATTGTAGGCAGAAAGTTGAGCCTGGCCAGATCATTTTAATGGTAAAAATATTTGGTGTTCCGGTTTAAAAACTCCATACAATCGAGACAAACAAAAATTTTGCGGCCGTTTTTAACGCAATTAAAATGCAGAGCGGAGCAGGGGGAATAGCTCCACTTTTATGCCAGTGTATTATAGAACGCCCCTTTAGTCAACGTCAACCTTGAGTTGAGAAAGACGATGGGATCACCATCTCTGGGCAGAACAAGTCGCTGCATATCAGAGACGGGCTACAGCGATTCCTGAGAAGCGCGTTTTTTTTTTTCACTGCAACAATGGCACTGTGCTCCTCTGGTTCAAGCGAAAGACGAAATCCGAGTCGGGGCTTACTTAAGACTACGCAGGTCAACGTCGTGAGGACTGGCAAAACAACGAAGCGTCTTATGTCGCACTGCTAAGCTTCACCAAACTTCACAAGCAATCCAAAACAGCTCAAAGCCAAGAGATCAGTTTGAACAAGCTAATGTGGTTCAGTGATCTTCTTTTTTTCCTTTTGCAACGTGCTTGCAAATGTTTTTGACAAGGCGGTTCACATTCTAGGGTCACATTTCAAGGTGACTTTTTATGGTGATATTCAAACTTGACCCCGTATTTGGCAACGTACGGATGCACACACACACTGATAACTTTCTCTTACTCCCTTTCTCTTTCAGCCACCTATTCTTCTCTTGAGTCAGCCTACGCAACAAAAATTCCTTATTCTATATTGCCCCGTGACGTACGGTAGCATCCGTGAACCTAAATTTTATTGACGTTTTTCAACTCCAGTCAAATCACCCGCTTCACCATTGGAGCACTTAGAAAGAGCTGGTACGTAGTAGCAGCGTCTCTGAATACTGGCGCCTCATAAAAAAAGTTTGTCATGGTTTCAGTTGAAGCGATTACAGCATAAAGCAGTCACTTCAAGAAAGAAACGTGGTGTGTGAACTCTTCCTCCAGATTTACAAGATTGCTTTTCAGTGGAATCAAATTTCTTATAATAAAACAACAGAAATAAGCTCGAAAGTACTTAGTAACGATCGCAATGTCCAAACCAAACCTTCTGTGGGGTTATTCATACGCTATTGATTCGTTTGAAAGCAGTTTATGAAAGCAGCCCAAAAAAGCCAGACTTCTTTGCATACCCTAAAATTATGTTCATAACAAAATTAAAAAATAGAGGAACGAGAAAAAAAAAGGAAGGCAAGGAGGTTAACCACATGCTAATGCTAGTATCTGGTATGCTACCCCACACTGGGGTTGGGGAATATGGGGTTGAAAGAGAAAGAAAGAGTTAAACAAAGAAAAGAAAACACCGACACACGCGCACACAAAATCAGTCCACTCAGAGGCTTTTCTTTCTATATTTTTTTTTTAGCCCAAAATTACGTTTTCTTTGAAAAACCATTAGCCTTTTAGTTAAGATCCTGCCGCCCGGTTCTTGGCCGATCCCCCTTTGTGGGTGTGCGCCAGAGTGTCAAGGATCATCATCATCATCATCATCACCACTCAGAGGCGTTCCGACAGGCCAGTAGTTCGCAAGAAGCTCAGTAGCGCTTGCACGGCTTTCTTCTCTGACGATGAGTCATGACGATGACGCAGTATACTTTCTCCTGACAGCGGCTGGTCATCTAACCTGTTCTGTGTATTAGAAAGGTGTTGTCTTTCTAGGTTGTATTCTGGGCAGTCACACAGAATATGTCGAACTGTTTCTTCATCTCCGCAGTGTGCACAGTCGGCGGTGTCGGCCATCCCTACGCGGAACGCGTACGCACGGGTAAACGTGACTACCAACCATAGTCTGCACAGAGGAGTAGCGTCACCTCGTCGAATTTTTGTTGGAAGCTGTAAGCTTAACGTTGGATCATGATTTCGTAATATTGCATGCGTAAAGAGAGGCTCATTCGAAAGAGCCATGGAGCGTTGGCGAGCAAGCATGCGGAGCCTCCTAGCGGCGTCCGTCCTTGAGAGAGGTATTGACTGGTTGTTGTCTTCTGTATGGGCTGAACGGGAAGCTTGATCAGCTCGTTCGTTATCGATAATTCCACAGTGGCTTGGCAACCACTGAAGTATAACGTGGTGCCCTTTCTCTGTTATAGGGTGTAACATTTCCGCTGTTTCAAATACCAACTGCTCGTGTTGACCACGGCGTAGAATTGACAGAAGTGATTGCAGTGCCGCCTTGCAGTCGCAGAAAATCGTCCACCGTTGCGTGTTTTGGTCGTTAATAAAACGCAGCGCAGCGCAAAGCGCTGCAAGCTCTGCTGCCGTTGTTGTGGTTGCATGAGCTGTCCTGAATTTGATGGTTGTGGCGTGCGTTGGAATAACTACCGCCGAAGTTTGAGCTGTTTGGCAGGACACAGCCGTCAGTGTAGACGTGGGTGCAGTCTTGGTACTTCTCGTACTACAGAAGTAAGGCGAGCTGCTTGAGGGCCGGTATTGAGAAATCTCGTTTTTTCTGGATGTCTGGTAATGTCAGGTTGATGACTGGCTGTTTGAGGCACGATGGAGGAATTATGTCTCGCCGATCACAAAGTTAAAAGTTACATAGCAAATCTTGGGATACTACAGCAGTGAAGAAGTCACGACAGTTAAAGCCGTGGTCGGAACATGCGGCCTAACATTCGCCTAGTCACTTCAGAAGCGGAACATTGAAGAATCTCAAAGCTTAAAGCGCCTGTAAAAAAGTAGTATAAAACCACCCCCTCGTGGCACGCGATGAAGTCCACTCACCTAAATTTTGCTGAGGGGTTGTTGGCGGACACACTAGTGCGCCAGTGCATGTCTCCAGGATGTAGGTTAATTCGGAAATACAGACAATAAACAGTACAGACGTACTAAATTGCGCAAAAATTGCGCCTTCTACAGAGGCTTCTAAAAGTAGAAAAGTAGAAAAAAAAGGTTCTGCTTATCATTTTGTAGACACTGAATATAGAATTCACAAGTTGTTAAAGACCTAAGCCAAAAATTGTTAACAATTTGCCATGTTGCCATTCATGAATTTTGGTCGCCACGGGCCTCTCGAATTTGCCAATTCGGCAAAAAGTAGCCACCAGTTGCAACCCTGGTAGTCGATTAAAGAAATCTGAAGCTCAGCTCACAGGTGCCAACTCCTCCTCTACTTCGTAGAACAGACTCACCCGCGCCCATTTCATTCATAAGAGTTTCGCATATATGCATTAGATAGAACTCTGGCGCTAGTGTCTATGAGAGCCACAACGCATGGCGCTTCAGTGAGAATGGGAATACTGGGTAGTACACGCATTTTCCTAGTCTTCGTACTTTACGTTTTTTTCTGACTTCGCGTGGCTTAAAGCTGCTTTGTCCCGAAACAACTAATGGCAAGTATTCAGTAGTTGCACTTCATCAACTCAATCCTTTAGGCTTATCTTTCAAAATCGAGTCACGAAGTTGGAAACGGTTCGTTATTTTTTTTAAAATCGAAACACCTCAATAAACGAAGCCACAAGTGCGATTCGCCACCCACCAGTACGAATACTAGGCGAATCCGTCTACTACCGATCATTCCCATGGTAGTCAAACAATTGCGGCATAAAAGTCTCCTCTAGTTATTTGAGTAAACTATGATTTCTGAGGATAAGCATGTACCTGAGCATGCACTGAAGCATCAGTGCTATTACCACAGCTTCAGATACAGCCAAATACTCGCAGCGCGTCCGGTGTCTCTCCGTGAGGAAAAGAGGGAGACGCAGTGTTTTCTGGGTAACCCATCGGCGTGAAATGCAACATGTCGCATTTTGCGCCGGTTGCTTTCGGGCCGTGCTGACGGACGCTGGTCGCGCCTCGCGTCACACTATAGAATGCTCGCACCTCGCTTACGTTGCGTCACTATGCCTAGCGTGCGCGTGCTTCAACGCTACATTGTGGTATTTTGACCCCTTCATGATGCGCTCGCGGCCGTTGTGCTAGGTCCACACAAACTAAATTTGGTGTTACGTGACGTCGCTGGATGACGAAATATATGACTGGTGCAAACTCATAATCCTGACACGCGTGTCACGTAAGAACATGGCAACATACCACACTCATAGCAGGCTCGCGGCCATTTCGCTAGCTCCACATATACAAAATTTGGTATCACGTGACGTGAATTGAGAACGAAGGTAAACGACACATCCAAGATGATAATCATGACACGGAAGTCATGTACGGCAAAACTTACCTTCACTTCGTAACGTTGTGCTAATTTTAAAGTTACATATACAAATTTCTCATTCGGGCTTCGCTTGTCATCGATTCCCACTGTACGTGGGATCTGCCATTTTTTTTTTCGAAACGAAGTATGCCTAGCATTTATTGGTGTGTTTCTTTAGGAACGAGCAACGGTAAATTATAGCTTGTGCAGTTATAGCAGCTATACATATGCATGCGTTTGTATGTTATCTAACGATTCCAAAATGTAACAAAACAAAGAGCGTATCTTATAATTCGTATCTTACTAGAGCGTATCTTATTAAGTGTTTACTGTCGATTCGCTGTCCTGGTATGATCTCTAACACACCTCAATGCACAAACACAACTTTGGGAAGGCGTTTAATTATTGTACACGACGGGCACATGTATTGTTGTTCATGTTATTGCCTACTAGTCACGTTCATTCTGCAAGCATGCACGGATATGCCAATTTCAGCATATAATATTGATAATAGTGCCTGGTCTTTACGAGCCGAAACCACGATAAGATTATGAAGCACGCCGGGGCTTAGGACTCTGGGAATTTGGACCACGGTTAAGGTGCACTGCATTCTTTGTACTGTGTTCTTCAAGGTGCACTGAAGTTGCACAGGACAGGGGCCTCTTGCATTCATTTTCGCTCCACCGAAATTCGACTGCCGTGACCGCAACTGAAGCCACGACTTTGCGATAGGCAGTCGTGCACCGTAACAACTGATATACCTTGGAGTATAATTTCGGTATTTAGCAAGTTTAGGGGATTAGAAATAGCAACAAAAGGCGCAGGGAAGACGACGCACAAAAAGGGAGACGTGCACAAACAGGGCACCTTGTGTGCACCTTCTATTTCGAATCATGCAATACCGAAACCTCAAGTTGTTCTTTCTCACAAAGGTGTTACAACGATAGCCCCGAGATGTATACTATATATAGGCGTCTATAATACAGACAAAAACTACCAAAGTGCCCTTGGTTCTCAAAAAATATTTGGCATCACAGAAGAAAAATACTCTAAAAGGTCTCCCCGAGTATATTTGATTAGAAGGAAAATACGGTAAGGACTGTACAAATAATCCTGAAGGACGAGATAAACGAATAAGTTGAAAAAATTGGCAGATCCCACGTACAGTGGAATCGATGATTTGCGAAGAATGAGAAATGTTGATATGTCACTTTAAAAACGGCACAACGTTACGAGGTGGAGCTAAATGATGCCGCACGTGACTTCCGTGTCCTGAATATCATGTTTGGATGTGTCCTTTACCTTCGTGATCTATTCACGTCACGTGATACCTAATTTAGTATATGTGGAGCTAAAAATCGGCCGCGAGCATGGTATGAGCGTGGTATGTTGTCATGTTTCTACATAACACGCGTGTACGGATTATCATGTTTGCATTAGTCATATATTTTGTCAACTACTGACACCACATAACACAAAATTTGGCATATGTGGAGCTAGCGAAACGGCCGCGAGCACGCTTAGTGTGGTATGTTGTCCTGTTCTTACATGACACGCGTGTTAAGGTTATCATGTTTGCGCCAGTCATATATTTCGTCATCCATTGACGTCACGTAACACCAAATTTTGCTTACGTGAAGCAAGCAAAACGGCCACGAGTGCATCATGAAGGGTCGAATATACTCCATTTTAGCGACAACGCGCGCGCGCGCTGATCACAGTGACGCTACGATAGCGAAACGCGAGCACTCTATAGTCTGACGCCAGGCGCAACCGATGCGACTTGCGTCCGTCGGAGCGGCCCGACAGCAACCGGTGCGAATTTCGCACCGATGCGTTCCCAGACAACACTTCGTCTTCCTCTTTTTGTTACGGAGGGACGCTGGACGCGCTCAAACGCGCATGCGTCAAAGCAACGCAGCGCGGCGCGCACCTGCGAGTATATGACAGGACCGGTGCCTGGCGTGGCAACGCAGGCGTGACGCGACGAAATGAACGCCGGCAATAACGCGCAAAGCGTCAAGTCGAAATGTATAGGCGCGTGACTGGGCATGTAGTCATGTTCTAACATGACACGCATATTATGATTATCATATTTGCACCAGTCACATACCTTGGTCATTCGTTAGCGTCACGTAATACCAAATTATGGCATATGTGAAGCTAGCAAAACGGCCGTGAGCGCATCACCAGGGTGGTCATGTTGTTACATGACAAGCATGTCGTGATTTCATGTTTGGATGTGTCAGTTACCTATGTCGCCCGTTTGCCTCGCGTAATACTCAGTTTGGTACATGTGAAGCTAGCGAAACGGCCGCGAGCGCATCATGAACGTAGCATGTAGTCATGTTGTTACATGACACGCATCTCATGTTTATCATGTTTGCACCAGTCACATACCTTCGTCATCTATTCACGTACTGTATAATACCAAACTTGGTATATGTGGCGCTAGCGAAACGGCCGCTAACGCACCATGAGCGAGGCATGCAGTCATGTTGTTACATGACACGCATGCCATGATTTTTATGTTAGGGTCTGTGGCTTGTGTTCGCCATGTAACCCTGCCATACCATACCAGTTTTGCAACAGGTGATGTAAACGAAACTACCGCAAGAGCTGCAAGACCATGAAATGTAAATCATGACATTTATGACATGAGTGTCATGATTTTCATATTATGACTAGTCAAATATATTCTTCATACAGTCATGTTATGTCATACCAAGTTTGGTATCGATACCATTATCGAAACGGCCAAGAGAGCTAGAAGTCGTCGGCGGATAGATAGATAGATAGATAGATAGATAGATAGATAGATAGATAGATAGATAGATCGATAGATAGATAGATAGATATGCTCAATGTCGCCGAAGTTCGCTAAGAAATGCTACGCATTTAAATGAATTAGGTACCTAGCAATTATTTTTTTAAGTAGGAGTTCAGAAAGTAAGGTGAAGTCACTGAAGGCCTGCCAAGCAAGGTAGCGAGGACCTGCAAAACCTTCTCTTCAGCCTCTCTAATTAATTAGCTGTGTAACGGGGCGCGCGCTGAGCCGTCATTACTCATTTTTTCTCCCTCGTGTAACAGTCCGGCGACAGGTGTGAGGAGTCAGAGCAAGTTAATGTGTAAAGGCGTTAGCTCCGAAGCGTCCAAAACTGCCCAAAGGTGTCTCGCACAATGAAACACGCACTGAAAAAAGTAATATACGCGAGCGAAGAGCAGCCGCGCTCAAGTCGATGCTAGCGCTTTAACGGATAGTTTCTTCTGTACCATATACCTTCCGCAATCGTGTTTGTTGTCAATATTTTGCTTTCGTGTACTCTCTGGGCAGCTCTATATAAAAGAACGTGAACTATTTTCTCAAAATAAATCTAAATTTGTTCGTTTTCTTTTTGTTGTATTACATTCATCGTGATATGCGAGGCATATAGCATCGACAGTGCAAGAATAAGTTGTCTTTTCACCGTACATTGCTGACCATCGAAATGTCGGAATAGGTTCTTTTTACCAACCCTTCATAAGAACACTTCATGAGAAGGAATGTAAAAGAGCGTACGGGTTCGCAGGAAGTAGCATTACTTGTTAACATTTCAAGCGAATGTACACCGTTACGTTTTATTGTTTCTTTTGATTAGTTATTATATTCACTGCAAAATTAAGCATCTCTGATTGATCACGCGAAATGGCTCAATTGATGCAGTGTTTTTGAAGAAAAAAATGAAGTTTGTAGTAGCCTTGTTGAGCTAAGGAAACAGCGAAGCTTGTCGATATCGGGAACTTCACGTGACCTTCCTGGCTGATGCTACGCAATTTCTTGGCGTAAACAGAGTGGAACCAAGCCGCAGCCTGCCAGAGACCTTGCGATAATGTCTAACTTCCAACACCAGACGATAACGTGAAAACCTGGCTGTGGCACCCCCGGGAGGAGTGGGGGAATTTCGGCGCTCATACTCAGGTCCCGCCACGCCGGGAAGCGATCGGCGTGGCGGATGCGCGGGCTATCTCTGTCGATGGGCATGGATGGCTTGGCGGCGGCTGCTCCTGGCTGCATGCGCGGCTGGACGAACTGTGCGTAAGGTTTTTAGATGCGGCGCATCTAATACTCGAGGCTTGTAGTGCGGCGCCGTCCGCAAGCTTCCTCCTCCTTCTTCCACCATCTGTGCATCCCTTCCTCCACTACACACCACGCGCACTTCACTCCTCCACCATCTGTGCACCCTTCCTCCTCTACACACCGCGTGCGCTTCTCCTTTTCACGAACATTCGCTAGCTGTATAATGTAGCGCGCATGCGCCGTCACGCTTCGAGAACATCGGCAGCTGACGCGCGCGCATGCGCCGTCGCGCTTCGAAAACATCGGCAGCTGACGCGCGCGCATGCGCCGTTGCGCTTCTCCCCCTTCTCGAACATTCGACAGCTGACAGTGCATGCGCCGTCGCGCTGTATATATACTCAAGGTCGGCGCTCGCTCGCTCACTTGCCGCTCGTCGGTTGGTTTGTACGGCGCGTCGACGTCCAAGGTCGCGGTGAAATGAATTCCAACGAATCCACAAACACAATGATCGACGTCCCTTCGACCAGCGCCGCCCTTTTGCATACGTGTGTACGTGTTCACTCATTTAACACCCCCTCCTACAACCACGTTAACCAATTTAGCCATCGACCCAAGTAAGTCGCAATTTAACAGCCCATTTCACAACCACGTTAACCAATTTAGCCATCGACCCAAGTAAGTCGCACCTTAACACCCCGTTAACCAATTATATGCTCCGCATCCTCCTCAGTGTTCCCCCGAGGGAAGCTGCGGGCAATTTTTTTCGCGGACGGCGGACGTTCTACTTTGAGCTTTGAAAATATCGCTCCTAATAAATATAGGCAATGTTTGGCACGAAAAACTTTAGAATTTCGCTTGAGTTTGTCGTTTATGCGCCAGCTGAAAACACCCTGGGTTCAGCCATTGTTGTTAGAAAGCGCGAAAATTTACCAGGAACAGACACAAAAGGGACAAACCAAGCGGTGGCTATCCGCTCTGTATTGGTGCATGGTAAGGTTTGGAGTTACCTAAAATATTAGCTTAAACCACCCGTACCCAAAACCTCGCCAGGCTTCACGATTACTATAGCGATGCGTACCCGAGCGACACGTGCCCCTCATGTGGACACACGGCGACACTCGCTCACATGCTCTGGTAGTGTAGAAACGCTCCTCCCGACACCACCTCAAACAAGTGGGAGATCGGTTATTTTCTAAGGCACGTTGCCGGGCTAGCCGGTTAAAGTTCATCATTTATATGGGTATAGCGCACCACGACAAGGACACAAAAAGAGACACACACACATAGCGATAACTTGCAAATAATGTTTCATTTGCTATCACACATGCTATTTATACAATATACCAGACAAATAAAACCTGAAAACGATCATGTTAAGATACAGCGCAGCTCATGCACGCGTCATCGCCGATTGGGACAAATTGCACTCTCCAACGTCAAAGCGAATATTGTAGATACTTCTTTTCTTTAGCTGACAAAGCTATGAAAGCCACACTAACACATTTTTTCACATAATTTTGAAAATATGGGAAAAAACCCGTATTCTCTATAGGACACGTGACAGAATTACATTGTAATTGTTGAAGCCCATGAAATTGACAAATTGAAAGAAAAATGTGTGAGTGTGGCTTCCATAGCTTTGTCAGCTAAAGAAAAGAAGTATCACTATATTCACTTTGACGTTGGCAAGTGCAGTTTGTCGCAATCGGCGTTAACGTGTGCATGAGCTGTGCTGTATCTTAACATGATCGTTTCCTGATTTTATCGGTCTGTTATTGTATAAATAGCATGTGTGATCACAAATAAAATATTAGGTGCACGTTAGCTTTCTGCGTGTGTGTCTTTCTTTTTGTGTCCTTGTCGTGGAGAGATCGGCCTACCTCGCGTTTCATTGCTAGATAGGCCGATCAAGTTGTCTGCTAAGTTTCAAGTACAACGTAGGTCGAGTAAGACGTTTGTAAAAGCGTGCTTATCTTGTTTGCAAACCGAGCAATATGCAATGTGGCGTAGCTGTATCTAGTTGTTTCAGAAATCAGCCACAATAAATCGCGCAGTTTAACAAGGGACGTCAGAATGTATGCAAATTTGAGTGCTCTATTCGCAATTAGCTATACCATCTATAAAAACTAACAAAAATCAACAGCTTACAGTCATAGACACGCATGTGGCAAAGCTACTAGTGGTATTAAAGAATAAAGCACAAAATAGCAAAATAGTTCATACCATTTCAAGTATGTTTATTAAAATCCATCTCTTTAGACTTCAAAGAAAAAGATGTGCAAATAGAACGTTTCTTAACCGGTGGTAGGACATGTTATGATCTTCTTAGGTATGCTGCACTCAACTTCACGCACTCATATAAGATCATTGCGTATTAGACCTCCAAAGGGATGATGGCACAGGTCAGTGAGTAAAGTACTAAAGTATTTTATCTATCAGTCATCGGATACCTTGTTCTGCTTTGCTTTAGTTTTCATTTTCTTCGGAAAGGCGAGTGTACATTTCACCTGAGTTTTGGTTCTCTACATCACCTTGTCTATTCTTTTTTCCCCTTCCACATTCCCTCATGTAAGGTAGTGGTCTGTGCACTTCCTTGCCTTTTCTTGGCCTTTCTTTGTTTTGTCAACCAAGCGCTTTTAATTATCACCCCGGCGCAGTCAGGTTTGCAGAAATACTTAGCGCACAAAAATGAAAGATATTCTGTGAAAAGGTTACCACGTTTTTTTTAGGTGCGGTGTTTCTTTATTTTTTTCTTCAAGATTACTGGATGCGCGCGCTTTCACGAGTCAGATTGCGGCATTCCACGGAAGGATTTTCTCTGTACTGGTGGTATAAGTATGCGGGCTCGGTTCACGCAAGCTCGCTACCCGCTGAGTGACTAGAAGCATCATCAAGCCCACTTCTTTCAGCCGCATTCCGTCGTTCACCCCGAGCCCCCGGGTGTTCATTGCAGCTATCGTCTTTTCAGCTAGCTTCGCGCAAGACGCATCGCCACCGACCGAAACCGAATGTAGCCCCGGCAGCTGGCTATATATATATGCATGCAATACGACGAATGAAGAGCTTCTTGTGGGTGAAGAAGGGAGTGAAATGGGGGGTTTTCGCTTCTCCTGCGCGAGTACCATTCGCATGATCATCGACGATCAGGGAGACGAAAGGCGCGGGTAAATAATGCAGATGAAGAAAGCAGCTTCGTGTATGTGTGCGCCGTGTGGAGGAAAAACCAATCACCTTCGGCGCAGCTGGATTCCGGACACGAACGAATGGGGACCGAGAATGTACCCACTGTGTGAACGAGGAGTCCGCGTCGCAGGGTATGGAGCCGTGTCCGAGGCCAGTTTCGCTGGCACGTATTTTTGCGCGGAACAAGTGCCGTCGTGAAAGGTAGTGGCGGGCACAGATGGCTCATCTTCTTTCTGAGGCAAAATGATGCAGAGTGAAGGCTCTTCCGTGAAATGCGTAGGAGGCAACGCTCAAAGTCGCCGGTGCGAATGACATCACACTCATCTTCGCAGATGCGCACACAATGTATGTATGTATGTATGTGTGTATGTATGTATGTATGTATGTATGTATGTATGTATGTATGTATGTATGTATGTATGTATGTGTAGTGCATCAGGGACATGCTTTATCAGTGGTTTGGGGCTATAGGCTATATGATGGTAGAGCAAATGAAGATGTGATACAATCGCGGATGGGGTGATATCTGCAAAAATAACGTTTCACGCAACACTTTCAAGAAGCTGCCACAACCATGATTTCGGTATACTATCATGCTGTCGCAGAGTCGGCTCATGAATAAGAAAGTTGGCGATGTGAAATCTGGGGAAAAATTTGCATTTATTCTTCACAAGAGTATTTTTGGTGAAATCTGTCACAGATACGTCTGACGCTGTAGCTGATTCTGGCTGAAGCAGCTACTCGAAAGCTTTTGCGCTCACTCAAGAAAGTGGCTCCATCATTTCAGATTCTGTGTAATAGCTCAGTTTAGCTGAATCAGCTGATGAGACTTCTGATTTGAGCCTCGCTATGAAGGAGTAGTTCCTAAAATACAAACGTGTCGATATTACTGAAAAATGACACTGACAACTCTCTCCCGGCCAATAATCCAGGACCTCTGCAATTCATATTTTATGCATACCATGTCCATCACTTTCTCTTCATTTTTACTCCCAACAAGAAAAATTTATTCAGTTTTACATGTCAAAGCCAGCATGGTATTTGAGGCACGCCCTAATTGTGACTGCAGAATAAATTTGACCTACTGGCGTCCGTTAACGTTTTTTTAGGTCTAAGCCCGTTGGCGTTCTCTGAAAGTCACCGCCGTCAAAATGCGGCTGTCATGGCCGGGAACCAAACCCTGACATCTGAGTTTAGCTCCAGTTTAATCCTGATAAAACCGAGTATAAGGATGGCGAGGGCGGAGAAGCTGCGTACAGTGCGATTCTGATTCTCGAAAAAAGGTGAGCTTGGCCGTGTTGTACTCTACATCAATACCTATAGGTGGTGGGGTAGTGGTGGTGTGTCCACAGCCGGGGTTCGCGCGGCACATCTATGCTGGCCGGCAATCGCCCCGCCTCAGCGACTCTCTCCATGAAGTTTAGATCACCATACATTGCCTAATCCTGTCTTTCAGAAAAAATGGAAGAGTATGTTAGTCCGTAATTCATTAACGAGGGCCTCGTACTGGCAGACTTGGTGCCGTGAGGATGTATACAAGAGACTATTGGTCAGCAGCCAGCTCGTAATAAGTTCACGTGCTACGCGACGCCAAAGAGGATAATAAAGAGTGTGGCACACTTGCTGCCATGGCTACTGGTGGCGCTGACTGACACTCTGACGTTTAAGTTGACATATATACCCAATGATGTGGCTGGGGAGTAATCCGCCATGGTAGCTCAGTGGTAGAGCATCAAACGCGTTATTCGAAGGTTGCAGGTTCGGTTCCTACCCACGGCAAGTTATCTTTTCACCCACTTTCTTCACAATAACAGTAGAATCTGGTCTAATAACTTTCCCTACTCTTTTCTAGGCATTATTGTTTGCTATATCTCAAAGATATTGTGTCAAATACAGAGAAACGAGATCTTATGTATATATTTCTGTATTATGCGTACAGCACGACATACCCAAAAAACATCCGTTCTTCCTTGCTTGCTTGCTCTTTTCGTGATACTTAGCAGGTTCCCATAGCTTATAAACAGGCACTTGCTTTGCCCCGCACTTATCACAGTCGTAAATCTACCATGGTTGGAGAACCTTTAAAAGTGAGCCAACCTGTGTTGCACGAAAATAACCATTACACACTTTTTTCCTTTTGCTGCCGTATAAAAAAAAACCGTCCAAAGTCAAACAATTTTCCGCACCGTGTTTCGACTGCGTTCGCGTTTTATTGCCACACTGTTTTTTCGAGAGGCAAAACTTTTACGTCCGTTCGCGAAAAAGCCAGGTCGCGGATTCTGGCAAAACGGGCGCGCGTTGCATAAAGTAATCGATCTACGGCATGCTCTCAGAAAATGAGCTCTGCGAAATGGTGCTCGGTCATTTTGAATGTGTTACAGAAAACGCTCCACCACGAGACCCACGCGTGGGGCACGGGGGTGTGTGATTTCAATGTCAGTTTTTTTTTTACGTTGATGCTTCTTGCATTTATTTCGGTTAGCGACGGACGGCTCTGTGGCCGTCGTGAGCATTCTGCGCGAGCATGTGGGGATGAATAAAAAAATAAGGCATGGCGATACGGCAGGAAAAGATTGCTGCTGTATTAGAGGATAAATAAATGCGCGCGAGGGAACATATACCGTTGGGGGAAAGTTTATTCCGTCCACTACCTCTAACCTCCGCCCGTGCGTTCGACCAAGTGGAGGTATCTTAAACAGCGTCGTAAAAATCGAGCCAAGCAAACATTGCCGCAATTTCGGCGATGGTGCCTGGCGTAGCAAGCTATACAAGAAAAAGCAATAAATAAATAAATAAATAAACAGAGCAAGGCTCCATTCCCCGAAAACGTTCCTGTTTTACGCGTTATGCCGCAACAGAAAAGAAAAAATCGAGTGTGCCTTCTTTTTCTTTTACGATCTGTTCTATCGTGCTTTTACGTTCATGGCGTAAACACGCTGTTCTTTACTTCACTCTATCTCGTGTATGGTCCCGTACTTTGGTTTCGTGTTTGCTGTGCAAGTGTGAAGGTTTTCAAATTTGTTCGAAATTTCGACAGAAGACCGCGATGGTGGGTGTGAAGTTATGATGCACACGAGCTACTGTAGGACACGCGAG
Source organism: Rhipicephalus annulatus (assembly GCA_013436015.1). Classification (NCBI taxonomy): domain Eukaryota; kingdom Metazoa; phylum Arthropoda; class Arachnida; order Ixodida; family Ixodidae; genus Rhipicephalus; species Rhipicephalus annulatus. The sequence goes on along the minus strand of WOVY01011109.1, from coordinate 940,732 downwards.
TATAGCAGTGGCAATTCACGGCTGAGAAACACGGAAACTGGCATTCGCAGCCTAATGGCTCAATGTTGCGACTTTCTCTCCACCGATTTCGGGATGCGCAACACGAACTCTTTCAGTTCATTGGCCTTACATTAAGCACTTTGCCAAGGCTTTCTCGCAGCCGTTGCTGTATACATAAGGCACTTATCAACAGATCCTGTAGGACCCGCATAGTGACATGCAAGGCTCACGCGGGCAGGAACTCCCGTATTGCCAAAGTGCCACTAGTCGATAGGTTCCTTGAAGAGGTTTTATATTCTAGACGTGTGCGGCTGCACCCATATACACATGAACTCCTTCCACGCGTATGAACTCCTTTCAGAAGTGTTGTTTCAGCTAAAAGCTCGAAACTGTCCGCCTTTCTTTTTATTTTACCTGGAAAGCTTTCTGTCTGTAATGGCCACATTACTTGCCGTGATAGCTTCGGTGCTAATGCAACGTCTAGAGTAGATTTTTTATTGGAAAACTTTGTGCGCATCTCGAATCTGGCCAAAAGATGCTTCCCACGTGTTGTCGCTTGATGCGATCAGACTTGCTTCTCTGTGTTGTTTTTTTTTATCTGTGGGACACTATAAGGCAATGGTCACAGAGACAAACACCATTCTTCAACTGGTTTTACTCGGTGATGCAAACGCTGGTACAAGCAGAATATTGTGTATTTTGCGCTGTTTTGCTTATACTTGCTATGAATCGTTACCAACTTTTGATGTCAATCTGTCAGCCAAGAAAATTTAGCTTTATTCAGTGACGGAAACATGATGGCAGGGTTGCCGATTCTAGAATTCTCTGTAAGGAATAAATGGAAAAGTGAGCCGTCGGAGGAGTATTTTAGATATTTATTGCGGGAACACTGTTCAGGAGGTCGTCAGAAGCATGGATAGCTGTGTTTATTATAATTGAGAAACCGCGTTTCGTCTCTTGTATATGGTTCGCACTACAGCTGCGAGCGAGTGTTGTCGACCTTATTACCGCATTTCAATACAGAACCTCTCGCGATTGAATATAAAGCTGTGGAGCTGGCATTTGCATGAGCTTCAAGATTAAAAGTGGGAAAAGAAATGTGTGGTTGGTAAGTCGAAATAACAATCATGTTACCTCTTTGTCATAGTGGTAGGATTCGCACAGTGAAAAGAAGTAGTCTTATAATTAGGTTAGCTGTATAGATACTCGTTTTCGTCTGTCCTTTGCCTGAAAGGAATGGCATATAAAGTCGTACAACACAGCTACCTTAAAGAATACAACACGTTATTAGCAGTTATGCCACGTGATTGAACATGCCTTGACAAATTAGTCAGCTTATAGTCTACATATGCAAAACAAATGCACATCAAAAGAAAAGAACGCATAAATAAATTTTTATTCATTATGTGTGTACATACAAGAGAAGACAGGCTGCGTTGGAGTCAGCTATTTCAACACCGTTACAGAGTAATAAACATTGATGTACGCTCTCAATCAGGTACCGGATAACGAACGTCATAAAGGTGGTGCTCTCCTACGTGTTGAATAAATAGTGGTTTGTAGGTAGCGAAGTAATAAACAAAATACCCGTGTAAGCTACGCGGTGCAGCAGTACTGATTACAGGCGTGTAATGGCGGCGGCATGTGACATGAAAGCGTCGCGACAGAGGAAAACAATGGACGCGTATCTGCATGTTTTACTGCAAATTCCGTCGAAAGACGACAGTTTTCTGTCGGGAGAGAGACAATACAACCTTTATTTGATGTTCTGTCCGAGAAGATTCATGAATGGGATCCTGGAGGTGCTGCGTGACACATAGCGTCATCTGGAAGTAATATACGAAAAGGAAAGGATCTGTACATGGCCACCAATATAGCGGGCGTGCGGCGTGCGTCCCCCTTCACGGAGGCCATAATCTGTAAAACCCGGAGCCACGGGTAGGTGGCAGCACCATATCGTCTTAGCAAAGCGTAGGAAACAACCACCTTTTCGTGCATAGCTTTGTATTGTCAGCGCAGCGTAAAACACTACGGTCTTTATAATTGCGTATCTATGCCTTTTCTAGTACAACGAAATGCACCAAAAATATTTACGTGTTGATATTGCACATCAGCTATGCGTATTATAGGCATTTTGATTCATAATGTGCACAAGTGTCAGTAGAGACACCAAATAAGATTAGTGGGAGTTGAGAAAGTGGTTGTACGTAGCCTGGTAGTTGAATCGTTTCGGGTGACAGACAGACAAATAGCATGAGAATAGGACGATAGACAGACCAAAACTGCTGCGTTGAGGTATCCTAACAAAGGTTGTAGTCTTTAAAAGGGGGGCAGAGTCACCGTTTCGCCTGCCCCGAAGCTCGGAGCCGGCATAAGCTGACGCGCACGTGTTCACCGTGGCTTGCAGGTGTCACCATTTCGTCCCGCTGTCTTGTGATGATCGTTTCCGATGAGGGACTTTAGTTTCCGAATTGCTCGGTGGTATCAATCATGCATGCGTGTTTGGCAGCTTGACCATGTTCTCGACGCTGGGCGTGAAATGCACTCTGCGACGGCAATAAAACTCTGCGTATAATGCAAGCGCCTTCGTTTCGTGAAGGTCTAGGGCCTCGAACGAGCTGCCGCCTCGACTAACGAGCCACATGATGTACACACTGCATGCTCGTCACAGTGTGGAAACCGAACGGTAAAGTAATGCGTCTGTGTCCCCTTGTGCCAGTGCAGGTCGTCACTTGGGCGCCCGCGGCAGTCGTTCTGCACAGAGTGTCTTGGTGAAAGTACACTTCCCCGCCGCGGTGGTCTAGTGGCTAAGGTACTCGGCTGCTGACCTGCAGGTCGCAAGATCGAATCCCGGCTGCAGCAGCTGAATTTTCGATGCAGGCGAAAATTCTGTAAGCCCGTGCGATCAGATTTGGGTGTACGTTACAGAGCTCCAGGTGGTCGAAGTTTGCCAACTCCAGACCGTACGCTGGGCTATAAGGGTCAACGGAGTGCACGTTATTTCGGCTACCTAGAGTGGCCTGAGGGCTCATCGTCTTTTTTTCCCCCTGACCTCATGTCCTTCCCTCACCTGACTCATTTTTGGCGTCATTAAAGTTGTTTCCTCTTCCTCATCCTCCGGAGCCCTCCACTACTGCGTCTCTCATATTCATATGGTTGTTTTGGAACGTTAAACTCCACATATAAATCAATCAGCGATGAAAGTATGCTAAAAAGCAAGAAGAACAAGAAAAGGCGTTAGGCGCTCAGAGCTACGATGTGAGGTGCCCGATGCCTGTGGGAAGACTACTGTGGAAGCAGTACTAACATGCTTCGAACGGCTAGTTAATCGTCGCACAAGCGCACTTTGTTGAAGATATCCTGTGCGATGTGGTTGCTTGCGATAAAGCAGAAATGCAGCCACGTGCTTCCAGGAAATAGTGAAGCGAAGGTCTTGCTCATCACGTCATCACTTTCTCACATGTGCACTAAGGCGATGTTTATTTTAATATTTTTACTCTGCTCTCGATCATACTTATGTGTGTTTATGCTCAGTGTTGACGTGTGCTCATTATTAACGTGTGACACAACCATGCATTCGCCCCCATTTTCCAGCGTTTATGGTGGATACAGACGTGAACTACTCTTAACGTTTTTGTTGCGCCACCTCACAGCTGTAAAAATTAATCGAAGCACCAGTGCGCAGTCCCCCGTGGTAGTGCATCGCTCACGGTGCCCGGGTACTGAACCGAAAGTTGTAGGTTCGATACCGGCCGCGGCGGAAGCTGTTTCATGAAGGTGATATGGTGGAAGCCTGTGTACTGTGCGAGATCAGTGTACGTTAAAGAACACCAGATGGTCAAAATTTTTATAGTCATATCGTGGTTTTTGGAAGTAAAACTCCATACAATATGAATATGTTAGCAACCGCGAAAACATCAGATAGCAATTATGCATTGTACACAGACTCTCTCATAAGAACAAAAAACTCAAATTGCGTAAAGTTTCTTACATTGATGCTTTTTCCAGTTGGTGTGAATATTGAGTTTAGTAGAGCACGTTAAAGTGGCAGACTAAGGCACACAAGCCACTAGTAGGCCCAGCCACAAACTGGCTATGGGTGAGCTTTCATGTAGGCCTTGTCCATTTAGTAGCACAGTTTAGTTTAGCTCTCTCATTATCATGATACCTGGCAAACAGATTCAGTCACTTAACTTACGTGCATTTGCTGGAACAATCGCTCGGGAGGGAGTTTGAAACGCAAATATTTTTCGCGTGGCCTCGTCGACAAAAGCTGTGCAAGTTTGGTTCGTTGTAGTGCAAAGAATATCACTGTTTGAGCAGTTGGTAACAATGTTTATCAAAGACACTAAACTGAAAATATACCAGTCTTACTATTTCAGTTTTGGTGTACCTCGAAGCTGATCAGTTGAGCATGATGTGTTGAGCCGCTTACAAGTTTGACTTTGCAGATGGTGCTCAAGATTCTCCATGCATCGCTGCGAGCTAGGAGTATACCAGTGGCTTCTTGGAAAGTGATACAGCTCATCTGGGTGAGTCACAAAATATCGGTTGGTACCAGTTCTTGTTAGAATAAGCAATAAAGCGCTATGCATTGGCGATTCCGCAATAGAACAAATTATTGTAGTCCATAAAATCTTTGATACCCTAAATACCTTTAGTGTACCACTATTTAAAGCCCATCAACGCAGTGTGCTTGATGCTCTACAAAGAGCACTTTAATGTTTGTAACACTGTGACAAAAAAAAACTCGCCTCCAAGACGGTTTATTATGGTTACGTTTCGGAGGTAAGGTTAAAAAACTATAACTTGAAAAAGATATAGAAAAGAATAGAGTAGATAACAATGAAAGCTGAAGTTATACGGGGGGTACATGCTACGCGAAATATGCTGACGTGTGCCGCCAAACGTGGCGACACTTCTTTGCAAATGCAAATCAGCCCGTTTAAAATGCAAATTTATAAATCAAGCTGATTCCTCAGCCACATCTTTCCCCTTTTTTTGTACTTTCTTATGTGCGCGGATGCACAGCATTCATGCGCATTGGTTTTGTGCGTTTCAGTCTCTGTTCTTACTGTAACGCCGTGTGTCATTTTTAATATCGGAAGATCAATTTTATCACCATCTTTGTTATCACTGCTATATAAAAATGAATTTACAAGCAAAGACAGTGTCTCTTCATTTCGTGAGAGCGTCAGCGAAATTTTCTTCGTCTTTCAGTATTCATGACAGCCGCAAAAGAAAGCGGAATCCAAGGTTACCCGGAGACCACAGAATGACAGAAGCAAACATCTTTATGAAATGGCCAATCTATTCATCCGAATGTGCCAAGCAGAAGTCTAATCTAGTAGGCAAAGGGGCCGGTATGTTAATAATACAGCGTTTGTCGACACTGACTGAAACTTACATTTAAGCTTTAAGTTTTATTCTTTATTAGCTCTTTATTTTTCTGAACGTCAGCAGTTGTATTCGTTTCCACGTGGTGCCATAGGTTTCTCGTCGAATCATGAAAGTTTGTGTTTTGTCGTACATATAGCGGTTCCGCCAAGACTGAACGTGTAGAGACCGGCTAAATTCAATTTTCTTTGCGCTTCCTTTGCGACCGACTTCAGAGTTGTGAACTCTACGTTACGACGTTGGCTGACTAAAAACAAGGGGCATTGAGAAACGGACACCGCATAGTATTATATTTTGACGATGGTACATTCGTTTATTGCGAAGTACAGAAACACTGCCAAGTGGTTCGTTTTTGCTTACGATTCCAATTTTCTTTGATACGTAATACTTGCAGATGTACGGTTGATGTTACCCTGGCTGGCGAGAGCACTGGAATAGATTTTTGAAGCTCCTGGGTTATATAAAACAGCACTGATTGAAAGGAAACTTGGTAGCTACACACAAATACTGATGCGAATACTGATGAAACTGTGAAGCTGCTAGCGTTCTCGTTCTCCTTCCTTTCTTTTCCTTTTCCCTTCCAATATAACACTGTACAAGCTATGCTATGCTATGTTTCACCCATTTCTATTATTCACTATCACATAAATCTTCTATTCTCACTTCTCTCTTCCACCTCTTTGTGTTCCATAGTATGCGTGGCTGTGCCTTGCTTCCCCATCTCCCTTCCTTCTTTTCTTACTCCTCACCCTGACTTCGCTGTCCCAAACACTGTACTACAAGGCTACGTTATGGCCGTGCGTTTTTGCGTGCATCCATCCGTCCATCCGCCACACCTCGGGATCCTGCCGAGGAGTAATAGCCGCAGCGTCCTTCCGCACCCGGTGCTCCTCGTCGTCGATGGTCTTCCAAGCCGCACGATCCGGCACGCGCCACTAGTACGGCAATGATCCAAAAGAATGAGAGGCAACAGGCGTGCCTGTAGAGCCCCGCGCAGCCCACGCAGCAGCCAATCGTGAAGCAGCTGCACAGCGATCGCCGTCTTGCGTGACTTCACCCAAATGGCTATATAATTTACGCATGTCTATCAGACAGTGCCCTCTCGGAAATGAGACCAGAAATAGATTGATTACAGTGGTACCTAATATATTGTCACCCAACTGCAGTTTGCATGCATCTATATGAAACGGCGCCATCTATCGTATGAGAATAAAGGCACTACTAGGTACAGAGCATGGTCGATGATCGACGCCACTCGACAACCAGCCAGGTTTCGCCATAAGGAGCTTCACCCCTAAATAGCAGAAGCCGCACAATAGATGCGAAGCAGCTCTTGCACTAGCCTCTGTAACGCTGTCCTTCTATCCACACCGCGCTCACCTGGCCGCAGGTTCTGGCGCGAGGCCAAGTAGGTCACGCCTTTCTTCGCAGTGCGCGCGTGTTGACGTCACTCTCTTCCTAGTCTGTCGCGGCGTGTCATCTCTCTCGTTTCACCCTCTCCACAGCTCGCTACGTTAGAGGAGCCACCGTTTACGCTTGGAGTCGGCGTGCGCTACACACGTTTAACGTCGACCTGGAAGAACAATCCGGAACCTCGAAGACGCTCCTGCTCCGAGTGCGTTGCCGTGCCCGTTGGCGATGCTATGATCCTCGCGCTGTTCTTCGCTACCGACCTGTCGAAGGAACACGTTCAGCGCTGTCTGGAGGAGACGTTCACCGTTTGCGACGAGGCGTGTCGACCTTTTATAGTCGCGGAAGACTTCAACGATGACGTCAGTGGAGGAGTAGGAGAATGGCTCGTCGATTCCACGCGTGACGTGCACTCACTGAAGTGCGTGTCTGCGGAGCGGAAACTACCCACCATGATAAGGAGAACGTGCATCGATCTGGTCTTTGCCAGCTTCGACGTGGAATGCCTACAGGAGCCTCTCAGCGTGCACTTCACCAATCACAAGGCCGTGATAGTCAAGGCGAAACGCGCGCCAGCTCTAGTGCAGCGCCAGTGTCCAGTCTGAAGAAACCACTAAACCTACGCCAGCCATCGCTTCAAACTAATCTTCCAGTGGTCAACGCTGCTGCTTCGGATCCCATCAGGGTTCCCTTTGGGAAGACATTAATTTTTGTAATTCTGTTGTGAAAACACGGGAAGCTAGGCTTTGCTAGAGCCGGCTATCAGACTGATAACAAGAGAGTTGATAACAGCGAGTCTGCCCAACTTCTTATAAACATCCTCATCAACCTCGTTAACACCGACAACATCGGCCACACAATTATTGGCGCAACACACAAAAATGCTGAGCAGTTATTAGAAGTAAGCGTTAATGAGTAATGCGACAGAATGAACACCCTAGTGCTCAAGTTATGATACGTATGACACGTATAATACGTTATAAACACGTATGAGCCACAGACGTTCGGTGAGTCCCACTACACACAGCTTCCACCAATAACGAAAAAGGAAGAAGTTAGGTCAACTAAAGGTAATAACCACGCTGCGATGTAGAAACCGGAATCTAAATTTTTACACACACCGTGCAGATCTGACGATCTCTTCTTTTTGTTCATTTTGCAACGAATTCGGAACTATCGAACGAATCTCGCGAAGCTGCTGACGTTTTCCTCACGTAGAAAAACGTAGTAGCGGAATTTCATTATGGTAACTCTGTCTACCCGTTACATCAGCTGTTCTGTTATGGTTTGGGTTCTCTGCGCTGGCACATTCTGGAAGGAATATATTCAGTGCTGTTGAAAAGTTTGTATGCGACTCAAATAGATCTACTTGTTGAATCAATCGTTAAGAATTTGACTTCATGTCATTGATGTAAAAAGATCCTTGGTGATTGGTATGTTACGCAAGAAAAGTGTGAACTAAATTTAGGATTCATCATAATTAACGCTTCACTACCGTTGCACTTAGAACCTGTAGGCGCTTGAAATACTACTACTACTACTACTACTACTACTACTACTACTACTACTACTACTACTACTAATAATAATAATAATAATAATCTGAGTAGGTTGAAGCTTTGTTTAAGTAAGCAGCGTTCAGTAAATCTGAATCATTATGAATTTCTTTGTGATTTTGATCTACTAACGAGCGTTTCTGAATCTTCCATTCTATACTTTTTGACAATATAGGTGTAATAACATCTTCTCGTAAGTGTTTCTGAATTTTACCGTACTGCATGAATACACAGAATAATAAAGGAACGTGTGAGTTTAATCTTTCTCGTGCGTTCCACCTAACGTTTTTATGTGAGGAACCTTCAATTACCTCTTAGGGACACCCTATTTCCTACTTAAGTAAAAGAGGGACAAAAAGTTAGAACATCCTCGCGTAACGGAAGCTAATTAGTGAAGCTAATGATGCAGGAGCCATGCCAATCAGTATACGCCGTCTCTCATGAGTCCGCTGACGTGAGTTGTATATGTTGGAACATCATTAGAGGGGAGCCTTGAGAAAATTAGAAGTCGTGATCGATGGCGGTGGTTAAGGTTTTTGACTAACCTGCCTCGAAAAAACGCCAAAACTCGCCTTCATCATAAGAACACACGCTACCATGACAAAAACAATCAGTTTGTAACCAGAAATGAAAAACTTTTATAATGAATTAGCGCATTCTACGGAAGACGGGGAGTTGGAAAGTTTTGGGTAAAAGTATTAGGGCGTGCAAAATATAAGTCATGGTAACAACAACGACAACAACTAATATCACTGATGACTACGACGTTGCGCAATGTGATTCCTGAGTGCGACTGTTTACGTGTTTTGAATTTACGATAAGTTGTGACAAACAACTTGAGTGAGGGTATATGTACAGTTTCATACCGCTATTCATTTTCCACAACCATTTCTGCAGGGAACACACGTTTGCCAGTCTTATTATAACGAAGGAAGCTTGGTGGTCGAAGAAGTGAGTAGAGATAAGTTAAACTTGCTTCGTCAGTGCCTGGTTCTCAAAGCCGAGGTCTATGCAGGTTTTTCGCGAGGTTGTCACATAAGGGGTATGAGGGACCATGTAGAGGGTCAGAATGTTTCACACATAAATGGAAGGAAAGTTTGCATTTTGTCTATGTTAAACTGTCCCACAACTGAAATTGGTGTGGGTTAATGTGCGGGTTATGACAGATGCAGGAAGTGCACGATGTTTTTGTTATGCGTGGTGGTGGGTGAGATGTGCCCAGCCACCGTCAGCAAGCCACTATGCAACATTATGGCATGCAGTTCAGCAGCTGCATCTGAGGTACAAAATATTTTTATGGGTACTGCCGACATACCCGTATGCATGTCAACTCCCACAGCTCTATGGCAGTCCCTGCGAGGGCCACCAAAATACTAGAATACTACGATTTAGGGGGCTTGTTTGGGATCTGTCCATGTTTCAGCAAATCAATGTACGGATGCATGCCAAAGAATGGGGTCATTATGTACGTTCTTGGCATGTGCGGCAAGAGAGCGAACACTGAGCACGAAGGCCGATGAGAGGTGTGTATGCTCAATCATGTCTCAAAACTCAGCAGAAACGTTTTTCAGTTTCTGAGAATGTAACCGACGAAAGTCACCGCCTATAGCGTTCTGTCCAGATTAGGTTCCTCGTGGGAGACTCTGAAGGCGCTGTCTACATTAGTGAGAAACGTAGAGCTTGTTGATGTCCATAGGATGACACTGTGCTACCTATACCAGTCTTTCTTACTTGCCCGATTCATGTGGTACATGTTTGGTTTCCATTGGACACTCGCACTTGATGAATGTGGTAGTGGGGCATCCTCAATGCCTGTGGTACGCCCTCAGTTGCTCAGTTACGCCACTGACAGTGGCGGCGACGGTGGGGCTACTCAACGAAGGAACGGTTGCAGAAGAGTTGCGCTATTCACAATGCATTGCAGCAACGTGGGTGAAAATCAGGTGATAGAAATACTTCCTTTCAACCGAACTTTTCCGAGTTACATTTAGTGCATCTAACACAATCAAAACAAGCAACAAGATATTGAAGCATTTATCAGCGTGCTCCACGTGTAATTACCATTTTATATTAATGTTGTCGGCACACAGATTTCGTTTTCTTGCTATGCATGAATATCACTGCAATACACAGGAATCAAAATGGTGAGGCAGATATAAGATATGTAGCTCATGCAGTGATGCTAGAATTGTTTCTCTTGGAATACGTATTTTTACGCAAATGAACTGGTTTGCGTTCACACACTCTGGAGTAATCATCACTCACCTAGAAAGTATTCTAATCTCGAAATCAGCACATTTCAGCACTGCATATAAAACCACAATGGCTTCAAGAAGATATTAGGATACAAACTGTCAGCACATAGTCTAGTAAGTAATCTCGAAAAGATACTTTTTGCAGGACGGGATTTCATGCGCGATTTTGGGTTTGTAAGTAAACCTTCATATTGCTTTACAGAAGACACCATCTTCCACGTTGCTCTGCCGTAACATAGATTAACTTTAGCTGCTCTTTTCTCTCTTCCCTTTTTTATCTCTCCTATATTATATTATTCTCTGTTGATATTATATTTCCTTAACCACCAGTGAATGTGTCTGACTAGAAGTTCAGTTTCAGGTTCTCTTGTTTTTCTTTTCAGTTTTCTTTCTTCTTACGTGCATTGGATTCACTTAGAAAAAAAATTTGAGGTGTGTTTAAGTCACGTGCGTGCGTTACAACACGCAACATTTTAAAATGATGTGAAGAGTCTGAAATTTCTTATGGAAGATGTATATTGTGCGTTCTTGTGAGAGAAAAGCTGTATGTAGCTGTGGAGTTACCACAATCGTAGGAGCCTACTGAATGCTACAATGCAATGTATACTCCACATAGGACAACCGTTCCTAAGACTTCACTTGGCTATTTTCACTGATAGATAGAGAAGACATCTAAGTACCTTTTTCGGGTAACGATAGAAGCGTACTGTGCACTCCATTCCATGAAGCAACATGACTAAAATAAATTCACTGGAGTAGTATGGTCATGTTGAAACTCTTGCGTGTCCTCTTATTAGTAAAAAAATCACAGATAATAATGCCTTTATCAAAGAGTCTTACGCAACTTCAATCCACAGTACCGACGTTGCAGCACAGCTTCCTTTTTTGAGAACTATTCCCCGGCTAACATTAAATAACTGTCCAGACAGAATCAAAGCTAACATTTGCTACCGTATCATAGAAGGGCAGAAAGATATGGGACTTCGGAGTGGGTGAAATGAAGCTGCGGATGGCGGGTGCCGAATAATGAGCTGATAGTAAGCAGAAAAGAGTGCCTTGTGTGAGAAATAGAGATACCCACCTCGAGCTAATCTTGCTGTTGGCAAACAGTGCTTATGATATTGAAGGGGCGAGGGAGATAAGAAGTTACGCAGGGGTTGGCGAAAGAATTTCGCTCCGAGAAACCGGCTCGTAAATGGGGATTCGGAAGAGATAGAAGACGGTAACGGCAGCATGTAAATACGAGGAAAAAGAGATTACGGCAGGACCACGAATCATGAAGACAGAAAATGAAGGTATGGGATGCATGCTACAAAGGTGGCCGATTGACTCTTTCGTTTTCGCGAGCTGCACTCGGATTTAGCAAGCATCAATGTTGGCTACCGTGCAGCGACGAGGTACGCTAAGGGAAAGAAAAAAAAGTGTAAAGTGGCAAGGGGAATGAAATGGGCTGGTCGTAGCTTTCGATCAATATACTTCCTTAGGTAATCACGCACAGAACGGAAAAATGAGGGGAAACTTTTTTTCTTGATTTCTGTTGTTGATGTAAAGGTAGTGGAGTTCTGGTGGTTCGGATAATCGGAAGACGTGGAAACAGCTTGCATGATCGCATCGGAAATCTTATGTGCAAACCCAGACGTGGAACGTAGTGCAATTTTAAGGCGACGGCATTGCAGGTTGATATTACCTATACCTACATATTGAAAGAAGTATTTGCATGTTTTAGTTGTATAAAAAAAGCACATCAGAGAGTAGGCTGCGCCTAGTGGCAGTTATTGTCGTCATGTGGCCAAGCAAACATATATAGGCTCAACCGGAATAAAGCGCAGTCTGACAACTTTGAACTAACCCTGACTAAGGATATTGAAGCGTTATCTTGGTTGAGGGAAGAATGTGGCAAAAAATGAAACACGTATACGCATTGGCAAGTGATTTCGGCATAGGGTTTTTTTGAGCCAAAGGAAGTATTGCACGCACCACGCATGTATCTTGGTATGGCTAGGTACACTTCACCCACTGCAAAAACGTGCAATGAAAATGTAGATGTGCCAAAACTGCATATGTGTGAGTGCTTCGCGCTGGGCGACTTCATAAATAAGTACAGATGAAAACGTTACTTCAATGAACCAAAGAGCGCTAATTCGTGCGTGGCAAACGCGCATGCTTCTTTCGAAATGTCCATCTAAGTACGACATTCTCTACTTAAGAGCTGAGTGTCTTATGTTAGCGTTCAGGTTCGATGCCTATCTTGCGAATTCAAGCAATATGCGTTATACCGCATAATACGTAACTTTGTTTACGGCATTTGCAGAACTGTTGTGTTTGGGCCTTATAAGAAGGTTATTCTGAAGGCAGGCTATTAATGAATTCTTTCTATGTGAACATACAGTAAGAGAGACAAATACTAATGTATCTTATGGAACCTTTTAGGGGCGAAGCTCCTTATGGCGCGGTTTGTGCAACCCTCGTAGTACGTAACCACCAGTGGCATAGAGAAAGAAGAAGACAAGAGAGGACACTCCGCGAAACCTGGCCTCAGGAAGTGCGTCACTATTACGTAACCAACTAGTGCTCTCATCAAGCGTCAGAGGGCGCAAGCGCAAAAAAACAGTTATAATCAATGCAACAGAATTGTTTTTACAAAACAATAATTATACGCCCAAATTAGGTATGTTCTTTATACATAAAAACAATTTATTCAACACACCTTACGCGATTATTTTTCTTCAGCCGTACTGTCATAAACACCATCTACCCAGCGACAAGCCCATGCATGACTGACAAGCGAGAAGCTTTCGTCGCTTTCGTCAACGTCGGCTGCGTCGGCGTTTTCAAGCGTGAGATAACAGGTGAGGCACGTTTTCAAGCGAAGCTTGTTGAATGACATGCTGTTGGTCTTGTTCGGTCATTTTTTTCAGAAAACGGTTACACCTGTGCGAATAAGACACCATGCAACAAACATAGAAAGATGCACACACACACGTTGCGCTTCGTGCGTGCGAGTTTGTTTCTTACGTGGCGTCTCATTCACGCAGTTGTAACCTTTTTTCTCAAGCTTGTAAGGACTGGGAGGTTCGCTAAAAAGAAAGTTTGTGGCTCTATGCGGCGGCTAGACGGGAACATTGTGCAACGTATGCAGTATAGCAAAGGCGGCACGGCGTCAAGCCGAGGCGACGCGTGCTGCGTCTGCCACGGACGCGAGCGTCTGTGCGCTGAGAATAGCTGGGCAGCTAGATCATAGGCTCGGTGGCTCGGTGCAAAATATTGAGAAGCGTTCGCTGGGCCTCGCATGCTTCACGACACGTTTCCCGAAGGCTCGCAACACGAATAATTCTTGGTGTGCCGGAGGCAAATTTGGACTAGCCAAGTGGCCATCATCTTCGTTTCTTTGCTAGCCTTGTGCCACTAGTGCAAGCTGCCCACACATTTTTTTGACGTTTCCAATATAATTTTACCGCAAAAATTTCAACTACGATTTTTCTTCCCAATGCACTGTGCTGATACTGCGTACGCACGAAGGTGTTCTAAAGTTCCCGTCTCCGCCAACAGCTCCACGCCTGAGTTCCCTAGAGAAAATGGTGACTATGCTTTTATTGCAGCTGTTTTCAATGTGCTATTTTATGTTTAGGACATTCTGAGGAAACTATCCTCAAAAGGACACTACGTGTGCACTTACAAAATGTAAGGGTGGGCTCTCAGTGATTTTCATTTTTTTTGTGCATTGTCAACATTGTGAATGGTTTGTTTTTAGGTAGTGGAATCGAAAACTTTGCACCACAGAAAGTTGTGCAACTTGGGTCTGAAAGAGCGAGGAAAGTGCTCGTATGGGATTAGTTGTTCTTCGCTTTTACATCCATTTTTTTGTTTATTGCAGTGCGTTCCTGTGTGCCAGCGACATAGTCTCCATCAATGAAGTACAAGCAAACCATTAAACATCTGCAAGCCAAAGTAGCAGCACAGCGGAAAACTATCAAAAGACTGCGGAGACAGCCTCACCAAACTAACCACTCATTCGTTGCATACATGGGAACACGGGGTACCCCACAGGGAGCAGTGTTATCACCACTCCTTTTCAACATTGCTATGATGCACCTTCCAAGCGAATTGGCCAGGGTGGAAGGCACACAACACGCAGTATATGCCGACGATATTACAATCTGGACCACTGAAGGGAGCCTTGGTGAAATGCAGGAACGCCTTCAGCAGGCCGCATCCATAGTCGAGGCGTATGCCAACGATTGTGGACTCCAATGTGCTCCAAACAAATCAGAGCTTCTGCACGTTAGAGCGAAGCCAAGAGATAAGTCAGCCATACACATCTCCCTGTCTGGGGTTCCCATCAGAGAGGTGGAGGAGCTCCGGATTCTGGGCCTGTTCATTCACCACAGACTCAGACCGGACTCCACTATAGCGAAACTCAAGAGAATAGGCGAACAGGTAGGGCGCATGATCCACCGCGTTTCCAACAAGAGGGGTGGTCTGCGGGGCAGGGACGCGCTTCGGCTCGCCCATGCCTTCGTGACTAGCCGGATCCTCTACGCCGTCCCATACCTTCGCACTAACAAGCAAGAAGACGAAAGAATAGATGCCATCATTCGTAAGGCTACTAAACGAGCTCTGGATCTCCCGGTGGCCACTTCCAACGCCAAACTGAGGGCGTTGGGTGTGCTCAACTCCTACCAGGAGTTGCGGGAGGCCCACCTTATGAATCAATATACGCGGCTCGTGCAGACGGCTCCCGGGCGCCGCCTGCTAAACCGCTTACATATACAGCACACTTGCACTGCAGAGGAGGCGGAGCGTATTCCGGAACTGTGGCGGCATATGCTCTCGGTCGCTCCACTCCCCAGTAACATGGATAAGCACACGCACGAAAGCAGAAGACAGGCGCGGGCTCGGACGCTTGAGAGGCAACACGGCTCCCGACCTGGTGTATTCTACGTAGATATAGCAGGGCCTTCGCCTACGGGATTTTACACGGCCTCTGTAGTTCACCGGGAAAAGCATGTCAATGGGCTCTCGTTCCAAGCACAAAATCCAGAGCGCGCTGAGGAAGTCGCGATAGCGCTTGCTGCTGCGGACTCCAACTCGAAAGTTATCATCACGGACTCCAGGAAAGCATGTACTCATTACTTGGTAGGAGAGATATCCCCCCTAGCCAGCCAAATTCTAAAACGGGCTCTCGCTGATCCAGCCCCGAAACGCATCGTATGGGCTCCTGGCCATCAGGGCCTACGAGGTAATGAGGCCGCTGACGCGGCCGCCCGAGCGCTTACCCACCGGGCTCCTCACCTTGGCTCTTATGACTCGGAGGCCAATACACCGCTGCTGCGGTTCAAAGAAATTCTCACCTATTATCGTGACACTCACCGCCTTTACCCGGCTCCTGCAAAGGGGCTGAGTAAGGCGGAAGAGCGAACTCTAAGGCGCCTGCAGACAGGTACTCTACTCTGTCCTGCAATCCTAAAGCATTTCGATGCGAACACAGATGGGCGGTGCCCACACTGTGGGGAGACGTGTGATATCTTCCACATGGTGTGGGCATGTCCGAAAAATCCCCACCTACCCCCTTCCCCTACCCCTTCCCGAGAGGCATGGGAGACTGCCCTCCTCAACTGCTCATCACTAGAGTCTCAACGGGCTCTGGTGAGACGGGCGCGAGTAGGGGCCTCGTCATGCGGTGTCCCGGACTAAGGACGCCGACCATGTAGCAGGGTCATGCTTTGGCCCCGTACCTCTCTCTTTTATAATAAATGTTTTTCATCATCATCATCATCGTTGCGTACATTGTTTTGGTTACCCGCTATGAGTAGTAGGGACACTGTGTATTCGCTCGAAGTGATTTGCATAACCTTAAAAGAATGTTGGGTATCCTGTCTGTATTTTTGTAGCAAATGCGCGCGAACTGTACACTTTACTGTGGGTCGCTTGGTCACTGTGTATGCTTTATCTCTCCAGCTCAAGTAATATATCGACAACAAAACCGCTTGTTGAAATGTCTTCGAGTGGGTAAGGAGCACAGTATGAAGTGGGCACAGTTCACGTTATCACGCTTTTTGTATTTTAGCTTCTCATGAACCTCCTCATCTCGCCCATCAAAATTTTCAAAAGAATACCCAAACTTGTAGCATTTGATGGGGCTGCGGACGCTGCCATTTTATTTTTATATAGCTTGTGAGTGATAACGTACGATGTAGAGCCTTTGTGAAAAATAATGAGCCAAAGTGGTTTCCTTCTGCTATTTATTAGCCCTGTAATACCGCTCTCGTAACACCAATTAAGGTCCACAATTCTGGATAAGTGATGACTACAATCTATTTTAGCTCGCAAGCGTCACAGCAACACCCAGACGCAAATCACTTGGGATCTTAAGTTTTTGATGATAAGAAGAGCCACAAGACCTGTCAGTGTTGTAGCATAAAGTTTGTCTTTCACGTAGTGAGCAAGCTGCAAAGCCCTACCTTTCTGAGGACAAGAAGGCATCAAGTCTGCTTTTTTTTCATTTTGGGCTAGCTGTTCTTAAGCACAGCCAGCAAGCTTTGCCTTTCTGCAAAGCTTGCTACCACCGAGGGAGGTCGATGTCGTGTGGTTTGTGTGCACTCTTTTTTTCTATGCATTATTTTGGTTAACCCCAGGCGTGATTCGCGACTTCATTGCTGTGTATATGTCACTTCTTCCTTCTTCTTCAGCATTGTGCGCTGTGTTTTTGCCATAGATCCTTACTTACCCACGGGCCCGGTGTGTCATACTTCACCAGCTTCTCGGCTTCTGCCAACTCTAGCGATGTGTGCGTTGTCTGTGTTCTCTCTGTATTTGTTACAATATTTGTTACAATTTATTTGTAAGGCGAGATGCATTTGTTGTGTACCTTTGTCATATTGTGCTTTTTATATTCTCAGACTCTACCTTGCCTTTGAATAAAACATTGCGGATACTCTGTCTCTTTGACTGATATATAGATTGATCACTTGTTCCAAAAGAACAAGTGATCAACAAGTGAACAAAAGAACAAGAACAAGCGCGATGAATAAAATCGTAGTGAATTATCACTACCAGCATCTCTCTTTATTATAACTTAATTGAAATAAAAATTAAAA
Organism: Rhipicephalus annulatus; assembly: GCA_013436015.1. NCBI lineage: Eukaryota > Metazoa > Arthropoda > Arachnida > Ixodida > Ixodidae > Rhipicephalus > Rhipicephalus annulatus. The sequence goes on along the minus strand of WOVY01011109.1, from coordinate 923,017 downwards.
AATAAAAATAAAAATTCAAAATTTGCGCCAGTGAAACCGAAACAGGAAGCGCACGCCACTTGCTCTCACCAACCACCAGGTGTGCTAGGGTCGATTAAGCCGCTGGGGTCTACGGGAGTGTCCACTCTTCACCTTTTTTTATTTCTCTATGCCAGTGGCACGTACCCGGAATAGGTATCACATTTGACCTCCAAGGTGGCGCCGGTGAGAGATTTCTTCTGTGCGTTGTTTAACAATAAAAAATAGTGCTCAATGTACATGCCAATGGCTGCTGATGGGGAATGAGAGACAGGAGCATTCGGCTTTTAGTCAACGCGCACGCTGCGATCCCCATTAGCAACCATTGACATATACATTGAGCACTATCGGACAGGAAAAGATTGCTACGTTATACTCGCTGGGCGTAACCTCCTTGGTTTTAGAAAGGTTTTGCGAACATTGGGCCGCAGTGTCATGAACACAGTGAACTAGTATATACCATGAACTCAAGGTGGTTGAAGGTGGGAAGTAGACCCGAAGCGCAAGCCGTAAGAAAGTGTGCGTGTGCCACCTCTCGTTTAGTCCTTGGAATGTTTACTGAATGACGATGCTTCTATATGGGGAATATATGATAAAAAGATGCGAGATGGTGGGACTTGGAGTGTTGAATAGATGGACGAACGGACACGCAGACAGATGCATGGATGGACGCATGAACGGACGCAGGGGTGGATGCATGAACGAACGCAGGGACGGGCGCACGAACAGACGCATAGACGGTCACACAGACGGACGCATGGACGGACGAATGCTTTGCCCCACTCTCCATCATTCACTCCGTGGATATGTTGCCATTTTTTTTAAGTGAGCGGCTGGGAACACGAGTCATTGCTGTCCGCGATGTCTGGCACACTCTGTTACATCGATGCACTTTATGAAGCTTGTGATGGTCCTTAAATCATTGCAAAAAATAGTGAGAATAGAGCGGCTTGCTTAAAAAAAACTTTTCTAGAGATTAAACGAAAGGAACCACTGCACAACATTTTAGTTCCTTGAAATAACAATTATGTATTAGTGTTCACTGAATGAAAACAAAGTGTAAACGCAAACATACGAGTACTTAAGGTTCACTGTAATGAAATGAGGTGCAATATGTTTGTACAGTGCCGGACATTAAAAGACACGATACTCGGAGAGCGTAGCAGTCAGCGGTAAGGCCGAAGTGGAATGTTCATGCATGGGCACGAACTGTCCACTTCGGCCTGCACTGAATGGTTGCAGCTCGGCGAGCAAAGCGCCACCTGTTTACCTGTCTTTCTTCCGGAACGCCATTTTGACGTCACAAAGTTTTCCCAACTCTCGACACAAATGAGAAAGATCTAACGTGTTTCACAGAAAACGCTGCCCCCAGAGACTCGCTTTCGGACGCACGATCTCGGAAGCCGCACACATGAACTGCATATCACGTTAGCCCGCGAGCTAGGTTAAATTTGGCCACCACCTGACGCACTTTGAAAGACAGTACACAATCGCTGCATTATTTTCTGAATACCTCAACACGTTCATCACCTCAACACCTCAACAGTTCCAGCTTTTTAAGCTTGTGTAACGGTCATGCACTGTATACAATTCGTCTCTTTCTGTTCTCTCTACGCTGGGAATGTGTTCGCGGGTTTGGTGCATGGACGTGGTGAAGGGTGCTGCCAGCTGACGGCTCCGCCCTTTTCCGAGTAACTAAATGACATCGGCGGAAGAAGACACGTCCACTAGACGGATACCGCAAGAATAGCTCCCTAGATGGCTGCCTACCGGATGCAGTTTCGATGCATCACGAACGCCCCCGCCCTCACAGTCACCCTCACCTCCAGCGGGCACGCACTGCGAATATCACATTGGCGAGCACTGTACCAATTCTTTAGGCAGCAAAAATGCACATGGCTTTTTTTCTGTCCCCAAACCCCGATAAGATTATGAGAGACACCGTACCTTATGACTCCGGAAACTTCGACCACCTGCCGTTCTTTAACTGCGCTGACTTCGCACAGTTCACGGGCCTCTATCTGGGTCGTCACAAGAAAGTTTTGTTGAGGGAGGGGGGATCTGGATCTGAAGTGGTGGCCGGGTAGGCATACGTGGTCGAGTGTCATATTGTGCTATGGCAAAAAAGCTCGAGGGGAAGGAGAGGGGTATACAAGTTTAATGTTTCATCCCGTGGCTACGTCCCTGGCCTCCACCATTTCGTATCCGCCATTTCGCCTTAACCGAAATGCAACCGCCGCGGCCGGGATCAAACTTCGGCCTTCGGGTCCGCAACCAAGCACCACAATGAATGATCCACCATAGAGTACTTCTGTCTGCACGTAACTAATTTTCAGTAGTTGTCCATGTATTCAGAAAAGTGCGACAAATGTGCATTTTCCACAGCTGCACCGATATGAGATAAGGCTATGGAGATCAGGTCCACCGAGATAGCGCTAAAACAGCGGCTCATCTGCTTTATTCCAATGCGAAAACACTTATTTCACGCGTGGTGAAAAGGGAAAGCGGCGTAATCCCTGCAAGCCAGGAAAAGCTATAGCCGGAAAACACTGGCTTGCACACGGAGTCTAAAACAAGCACTGCAGGCATGGCACTCGTGGCACGGAGATGCGTTACAGAAACATTAGGTTCACTTCTGATTAAATCTACGCTCCCTTTCGGTATTGGTAACCGTAAAAATTTTCGAAACCAACAAATAAGGCGAAATTCGGGAAGGCAAGTGGGTAACAGCGTTTTCATATTTTTGTTGCACAAAAACGCGAAATAACTTGCTTCTGGTTCAGTGCAAAGTCATCTGTAGTTTGTTGATTTACTGACTTCAAGAAAAATAAATTATGTCCCCGACTTTCACATCATAGCTTTTTGAAACATCTTCATCCAGCCGGCTGTCGAGGGAGGATTTGAAATATTTAAAATAATGACAGCGTATAACAAGGCCAGACAGAAAAGGGGCTACAGAACACATCATTAAATCTCCAGAGAGCCCCCATCAACTGATCTCTAGGCCGGGAGATAAATTGGCCGGTCGAGAAAGGAGCCGCCCCGGCTATTTCTTGGGAAGGAGCGTCATTGACTGCGCCCGCAGGAAAACGGAGGAGAATAAATAGCTAATACGGAGGCCTTTACAGGCAACGGTATCTGCACAACTGCGTTCTTTATCAGTTCGTTGCGGATGGGCCCTTGTACTTCGGCGCCGAGATCACTTCGATTGTCTGTTTTATTCAGACCGCTTGTAAGTACAGCAGTCCTCTGCCAGCCCAACTTTAGATATTTGCGGCAAGGAGGCCAATATCAATTTTGGCAGCGCCTTAGCCAGCACGCTAAACGCGCTTCCTAATTTAGGGCCTGACCTTTATTTTTTTTCGTAGCCTACTTCATCTCGGCTATCAAGTTAATCCTGCCGAGGCAGGCATCAAAGGTTTTAGGGTAACCTTTTCGAACAGCGTCGAACATGCTTAGCCTAAAAAATTTTACCGACTTTGTGCATTTTTATGAGATTTTTTTAATATTTTCTACGTCATTTGTATGCTTTTAAGTGCCATGGCTCTATCGAGCTGCTCTGACCGGTGGTATTTCCACTGTATTTTGGTTACAAAAGCTAATAACTTGGAGGCCTTTTAGAATAGTCTAGTTTTCGCAGTTATAAAGATGTATTTTCTTCATGTTTTTGAACCACGAAGAAGCGTTCTTAGCCAGTTGAGGCGGGCGCGTGTGGGAGCGGAATGTGTGTGCGTGTGCGGAGGGAAGGAGGGGCACGCCCGTGCACTATGAACGAGAAATGTTTGAATCCTTCTAGGCTATTTGCATTTTGACCAGAGTGGCATCACAATCAAGAAAGCTCTGTGAGTGAACCACTGCACAGTATTGCGAAGTAAAAAAATAAATGCAGAGAGATAATAGGCTGTTGAGGGTAATTTATTAGCATTTGCTGTCATGGTAGAAAAGAATTTAGGCAAAGACAGCAAGACTACATCCGTACTTTGTGAGACTGTCGATGAGGCTTTGTGCAGTATGAAGCAATTAAATGACGAATCGGAAAAATTTTGTTTGTTCGTATGTAATCGCATGCTAGAAATAAAAGAACTGAACACTGACAAAAATGTGTGAAAAATACAACAGTGTTTCGGTTTTTATGCCAAGGCCTTGCTCACTTAGGTAGAAGGCCGAAGCTTTAAGCTTAAATCCACGTCAATAATCTCATCAAGCATCTTGCGTATGCGTGTTCGGGAGACTGCCAACGTTGCGAATAAACGTGTTTCCTGTTCTTTTCAATAGTCATGGATTCGAAGCACTGTCGGTTTCATTCAGTTCTTTTCCCAAGTGATAATTGAGACATGGTCCTAGTTGAGGTCACGATGCATATTTTCCGCATGCTCAAAGAGGCACTAGAAACGATTTTCTTTTTTTTTCACGTCGTTATTGTGCTTTTCTATGCTTCACCCAAAATTACTTCCCTGGCGTTGTATGTTAGATATCATGTGCGGACTGCAATTATGTCAACGTGGGTGAAAGCAGAAAGCCCTAGACGCTTGATACATATAGCTGTTACTGTCGTGGACTTACGCTGAAAGTTTCAGCCTTCCAGCCTATCGAAGAATGATTCCATGTGAAAGCCGAAACATTGCCATATTTTAAGAAGATCTTTTTTGGTCGGTGTTCAGTGTTTTTATTTCCACCACCATTATTAATTATTTACACTTATCATATATCGTACTATCAGGAAGCTGAACCCCAAGTATGATTATGTCATACTTACAGTTACGTTATTACACTGCTAATTTGATCAATAATTATTTATACAATGCTTTCTTTTATCTATATTGATTATGCAGACATTTGAAGCGAAAGTTTTATGATGGTGGCTTTCTAATCAACGTGACAAAGCGTACAATGTTTCCACAAGGTTCCAAGTGGCACAAACATGACAGGACAAAAGCAAGAAAACACACGCACGCACAAGGGCACATTGTATTGGTATGCGTCTGCGTATTCCTGTTTTCGTACCGTCTTCTTTGAGGAGTTTAGAAGCTTGTGGAAACCATGAACCGACTAGGCCAACAGCATGCCTTGCTTCAGTAGAAGGTCCCGGTCGTATCGCGACCAACGTCTGGCCGCCATAGAGTCGAAAGAAGAACGCATGAGAGAGAGAGAGAGCATGGTCTTCGCGGCGTATTGTCACCTTCTAAAAACACTATTGCGCAACTTCTGACCACCGTCTCATGAGGGTAGGCATGTGACTTGAGCGAAAGCGTCACGTATCACGTTATTTATGCTACCACCGTAAAATTTGAATGAATGGAAGTGTTCTGCATTATGATGTATAAGCATGCACATTTCTACAATCACTGGAGAGGCCAGGAGCCTACGCCTCTGTTTAGCCAGCATCACTGCTGCCAGAACCAGAGTCGACATCGAAGTGTCATTCTACGTGTGACGTCATGCGTGGTATGCAAGCGTAGTATGCGTCGCATAAAGAGAGTGAGAGAAGAAATATAAGAAAGGTGGGTAGGTTGACTACACTGAGTACAGTTTGCTACCCTACACGTGGGAAAAGGGGAAAGAGGAGTGAAATGTAGAGAGAGAGGGAGGAGAAGGACATTGTAAAGAACACACACACCACACTCTTGCCTATATCCTGTACCATTGTCCGGACTTTGAAGAAGATCGTTGGACTCTCAAGTGTCTCTTAAAGAGAATGGTTGATCGATCCTTTACTCTGGAGAAGAACTTGTGGGCGTGGCCTTGAAGTACCTCAGCCCAATAAGCCACACGAGCCTTTCTACAATTCTTGAGGGCAACGTCACTAAGCGAACACCTGTGAAACCCACCGTCACAGAAAGATTGTGATTGATAGACTGGGAATAAATCTGGCGCTTGTGTCTGTGGGTTTGGCAGCGCATGGCCCATGAACCATTATTGAAAGTACAGTTAGTACATGAATTTGCATAAGCTTTCCTCTTTCGGCTTCATTTGACTCCGTGTGACCTGCAGCTGCTCAGTCGGAAGACATGGTTTAGCAATCATCATCAACTCGAATCGAGTATTGAAGTTCATAATGATACAAACGCCAAAACAAAACAATAAACAAAGCCACAAGTGTGTTCGAAACCGCAAGCACAAAAAATATATAGACGCATCGGTGTGCTGGCCATCATTATCATGGTGGTTGAATGGTTGCCACGACGGGCTTCCCTCTGGTTAATACGGAAGGAACCTCAGCGATGAGTACAGGGGCTGTACTGTTGAGTATGAACAGAGGAGCAGAGAGGAGTAAGAATGGAGCTGTGTAAAATGGATGGAGCGCTCTGTGTGTTCGCCTTTGTTGTCCTTCTCGTGGCGCGCTTACCAGTTTAAATATGTCGCTTTACCAACTAGCTCCGACCGTGACCCTAACGTAGGTGAAGCGTGGGTCTCCCCTAGTCTGTCCTGCCTCGAGGGTTCAGACCACTCCATTTTGCAGCAAGCGTAGTAGAAGGTAACGGCCGTGTATTGTATCGGAAGAAGTCCGCAGAGGTTCAGAAGGTTGGCCAACCCCGAGAACTGCCGTGTGGCAGTGTGCGGTTCGCAAAGCTACCCTTACGTTGCAACTCGCGTTATCCCAAAGAAACTGAAAGTGCGTCAATGTCTTCACTCATACTCCGATTGCTCTGTTCAACACGCCAATGCTTTCATAACCAACGGTCACAGTCGTCGCTTGAGATGTGTGCGCGTCTGCCTACGCGTGCAAGTACCATATGCTCGCTTATTTAAGTCAATTGAGGCATGAGCATTTGCCGCAATTCACAAAACCGATCAAACTACAGCACTTTTCGTATTCATGAGGCAACTGCTATCGCTATCTGTTCTTTGTTATACCCATTCCTTGCTATTTTTTTAATTATTGTGTCTTGAGTTCTCCTCACTATCACAATTACTGAGCACACAAGAACACACATGAACATGTTACATGTTTGTTGTAAGCATTGCAATAAAACAAATGGTTCTATCTTCATTGCGAATGGACAAGCTGGAGGACAGCCATGATTCGTACTTAGTATGCTAGTGCAATAGCGTTTCAGTCAAGTGGTTATAGCGCTTTGAAATCCACCAGGAGGTCAAATTGAAAAAGATGCCATAATGTATGCAAACAATGCGAGCACACCACATAGAAGAAAAATGAAGACACAGCGTAAACGATGAAACCGTGTAATGGCGCAAAAAATGTCGCTTGTACTTGCATCACGTGATAAGACTGCGGAGGCATCTTTTTGTACCGATACCAGCCCTCCGTGAATATTATGGGATGAAATCCTTGTAACTAGAGAAAATGAATTATTTTAACTGAACTTTCAGGTTTTGAGTACGACTGTTAATTTGCTTCAAATGCAGATGGAGCTGCTGCAGCAGTTCTGTCATGTTCTTGTTCCAAGCTTCCCATGAACGTGGAGCGAAACTTCCGCTATGACATTCGAAGAGGAAGCGCTAAGGTTTGGCCCTACGAAAGTTACTACGATGACACAAGAGAGAGAGAGAGAGGATAAAATGAGGAAAATGCAAAGAGGTTAACCAGACAATGGAGCATCTGGTTTGCTACCCTGCACTAAGGGAAGGGGGAATGGTGAAGAAAGATAAGGATGAAAACGAAGAGCATGAAAGACACGCGAAAAATAAAAAGAGTGACGGTGCTATAGCCCTTTAATAAAAAAAACCACCAGGCCCTCACGGAAGGTGCAAAACAGCCACATGGAAAGCTGGAAGAAGAGCGGCCTTTCAGAGTCTTTCGAAACGCTCCTTGGGTAACAACTGAAAGCACATTTCCTTGATAACCACTGAAATGTTAGTAGGCCGGCATTTACTATGCTATTTTTCGTCGATCTTCTGAGAAGAGTCGTATTCGCTAAGCACTTGCAAAGAATTTTGCGCCAATTGTTCATGCAGTGGCTCATGACGATGGGGAATTATGGCTGAAGTGGCTATGCGCCAAAGTCAATAGGGTAACATGAACAAACTTTCGTAATGGGTTAAAGCATTGGACGACCAACTCGTGACGCTATTCGCATTGTGCGATGACTGGTTCGTTTTTGGCTGTTTTAAAACGCTCTATAAGCGCACTAACGCGATTGCTTTCCCGACATCAAGCCGGCCTAAGGCAAGTTTGCCAACAAGTCCGAAGCACCGGTGTGGCTCAGAGGTATAATACTGGAGTGGCACCAGCAGACATGGGTTCAAGCCCTGTTATGTCATGGGTGTTAGGTTTTTTTGCAGTGAAAGTTGTTATAGGGGTGCTAGGTTTTTCGCAGTGAAAGTTGTTATGAGATCACAACTCGGGGCCCGCGCAGTTGTCCGCCGCCACCGCCACTGGTGTCCGTAACCACATTGCGCGAAATTAGAAGAAAAAACCTAGCACCAACGACACAGTGGGGCTCGAACCCGGATCCACTGGGTGCTAGCCCAGTATTCTACCACTCAGCTACACCGTTTTTTTTTTGTTCTCCTTCATTACACCACTGAGCTACACCGGTGCTTAAGACTCGTTGACAAACTATGAGAACTCAACAACAAATACTTTGTGGTGTCGTATGGTGCCTGCATCCGCTGATTTGCCGACTTGTTTCCTCCAGTGTTAATTCCGGAATAATGCTAGTATAACCCCCACCCTTTTTTATCTTCCTTTTCAAAACATTTATTACACATTTGCCCTATTCATTTCGTTAATTTGATTCGGTAGTCCTAAATTCTCCGGTGTATCAGGCAGGGCATAAATTCTTTATTTCACTTTTAACAATGCATGAAAAATTTTGCCCGCAGTATACCTTCTCTGTTCTGTTCCGTTATCATTGGTCGTGCTGATTGCAACGTATGCAAAAGCGGACTTTTTCTGAGACGACTAACTTGTTGCTCAGTATATGCTTTTTTTTTCATTGTCACCCTTCAATTGCGTCGTTGTAGATCTTAATGACGGTAGCTGACAACATACTGCTTACTTATTCACCGACTTTATCAGACGTGCTCTGTGATGTGACCGCAAACATGCAAGCCGTGGCGAAAAGTCTAAGTACACCTATGCATTGAATAAATGCGTACACAGGAGATGTTTCATATCTTTGGCGTATAGACGTCAAGTGCACTAATCTTTTATTGCGTTAGCAATGAGATGTCAGCTCGCCAGAAAAAAAAATCACCTATTTCTTGTACATCTTACTCAAGCGTCAATCTGACTCGGGTGTGTAAGAGGTAGGACATTTGGGCTGGTGCAGATGAAGTGCGACAGAAGTGGCGGGGAATTTATGGCAATACACTTCAATTTTAAATAAAAAATTAGACAGAAATATCCTCACAGTTCGTTTCAAACTGTGGGTCATCAATACCGAAGCCCCATGCTGAAACTCTAATATTTGGCGCTGGGCGTATCGATTGCCTGTGGAGCAGCTTCGAATGAAAAGGCGTGCAATATTAGAGAAATGAACCGGGGAAAAAGTACAAAAGCTGAATTAGTCTTTCCTAACTGTTTCTATATGTACTGTTTTCATTTGTAAGTACTATATCCGACCATCATAGAACTATGTTTCTACACTTTGAATTGATTGCTACAACTTAGGTGACATGCAAATCACCTGAACTTCATTTAGGCTATTTTTGCTCATTCGGGTTCGAACACATCTCGTGTTACTAGGAGCACAGCCTCATTGGTTGATACCCAACTGTTCATAAACATATGCCACGTTCACAAAACTTTGAAACTATCATACAGTGAGATCGGAAACCCCTACAACGTTCGTGATTTTTCGTGAGTCCCAACCGTTTCAGTGCGTACGCGTGTGCTGTTCGTTTAGTTGTAAAATAGAGAAAACGTAAGTGATGCCGCTCAAAATCGAAGTATTGAAACCTATACATTAAACAGTCTATGGAAATTCTGCTGGAATATACTGCCTGCCAAGCCCCCAAATTGTGCAATACATTACGTAGACTAAGGAAAAGGTCTCTATTTGAAAAAGTGCGCACCTTGCATTCGTGGTGCAAGGCCATCATCGAAGCTACAGTGTTAGATTTGGCTAAGTTTTGCTAATAATGCCAAGCTTTTGCTAGAGATGGTAAGTTTCGCTTAGTGCTTAGTATGGCTCGACATGTCAAATTACTACCTGCTTGGTGAGGTTGGACTTTATTTACGTGATTATCAGCCACGTGGTTTCGGAGGAAGCGTGTCTTGTAACTAGATAATACGCGTGTTGTTGCGACATTTTGGTCAGGCAACTAAATGTTACGTGATGCAATTCTTAGTTACGTGAATATTATTAAGAGTTGTTACGTGATCCTAATAGCGTGCATAGTTATTAAGCGATCTTACGTGATTTTCAGTCACGTAACAGACTCACCCGCCATAAATACTCTATTCCACGCGTGACTAGTTAGGCGCACGTGTTGTGAGAGTGCACGTAAGTTGAAATGGAGGAGAGAGCGAGCGCATACTGGTTCATAATGATCATAGTCTGTTCGCACTCCTCAGCGCGACAAAATGTTCAAGAGCTCTACTCTATTAAAGAAAGCAAAAAAAAACATTTGAATAGCGTGATTTCGGCATGCAAACTGAAGCTCACGCTCATCGACTCTCCGGCGAGCACCTCTGCCATCCCAGGAATGCTTTAAATGAAAGTTCATTTCTCAACCAACCGTTTTTTGTGTGTAAGCGGCTGCAAGCAAGGGCTAGTCGATACGTGGAATGCACGGTATCTATTGCTGCCCTACTGCGCTACGGTATGTCGGCAACCTTCAACGTGCTTTGCTCGGCAGACATCGAGTGTCACTTGCGCAACAGGAATCTCGGTCTTGTCACAATCCTGAAGCATGTCGAAAACTCTTTCACCATGTATTTGACGGCACACAGTCGGCACGACTTATAAGCTTGTATGTCGCGCTTGTCGCTGAACACTACGCAGTAGGATTACGATTGAATAAGGTGTGTTGCAACCATTCGCTGCCAGGTCTCACTACTGGACCGCTACGTGGTTTGCAATGCTTCAGCGCTCTTATAGAAGCACGCTAGACATTGGGTAAGTGAATGATGCCTCAGTAATTTTTTACTTTCTAGCGAATAGCTTTGAAATGAATTCATGGTGACCTGAATGGAGTTGAAAATGATGGCAGAATTCATTATGAGGTATAATTTATTATCTGAGAATTTTTCTATATATGCCAATACAAAGTGTCATGTATATCACAAAATGTTCGACAACTTGGTGTTACCCCCGCAAGGGTGTGCATTAAAGTATATATTTGTGGTAAGTAAATATTCAATTAGATTACGCGCTTGAAATGACATTAGGGCTGCAACAAAGACAGATTATTGATTTATACTCGATTAATTTTGTTTTGTCACTTTTTCACCTAAATTTAAGCGGCGCTCTGCCTTCGCTATCGCGAGGACCTTTGTCCGTTAAAATGGAATGACGATTAGGGAATAGAATGAACCACTATGAATTGTTAAGGTACATCATCGATGGCATTGATGTTGCGCTTTCTTTGGACAAAGAGGAAGGAGAATTTAACCAGAGGCAGGAAGGTTTGTTACCAGTTTGCTTCCCTACACACATGAAAGGGACTGGGAAAGTAAGCAAGAGAGAGAGAAAAAGCTGTAAGCAACAATTATGATTCCCACAAATGTATCACACGCTAATATCAATGAATTCTCCTCACTTATCCTGCTATAAAGTCCGCTTTGATTTTAAGTTAATGCGCTCATACCTCTTCCCCTCTGCCCCCGAAGCTTTCTGCAGCTAATGCGTTATGCATGGCCTCCGGGATCGATGGCGCTGCACACTTTATGCACGTCAATTGTTATATTGGCATAATGTGATCTTGGCATGATGTGATGTGATATTGGCATGATGTGAAGTCACCGTGCCTATATAGTCTCGTTACGATAACGTCACACATTTTAGGGATACGCTGTGCTATTATGACGTCATACAGTGACGTCAACGCGTTATGACGATCTCTTGTATCACTCGCGTTAACGCCGATGCCCCGGAATGCCAACACCACCGACGGTAAATTTTCACGTTGATGACGCAATGTGAAGGCGTGCTAGGAGGTCTTTCTGTTCAAAAGTAGCAAAGCATATTGATGCCTTCGTTGACGTAAGCGTTGACGAAGTCTCGTTCTGCATGAGGACATCAATGGCAACGAAGATTTTTTTCACAAGCTTCGCACAGATGACTGATACTCCCTTTTGCAATGGCCCCGCCACGGTGGTCTAGTGGCTAAGGTACTCGGCTGCTGACCCGCAGGTCGCGGGTTCAAATCCCGGCTGCAGCGACTGCATTTCCGATGGAGGCGGAAATGTTGTAGGCCCGTGTGCTCAGATTTGGGTGCATGTTAAAGAACCCCAGGTGGTCGAAATTTCCGGAGCCCTCCACTACGGCGTCTCTCATAATCATATGGTGGTTTTGGGACGTTAAACCCCACATATCAATCAATCAATCCCTTTTGCAATGTGACACGTTCGCGTAACGTGAACAGAAAGTGCCGCGACGCGAATCGATAAACAGACAAGTGCACGTCAAGCGCGAAACATGACGCGCGCTGATTTGGGTCTCAGTCTGTTCAATCAGCGCCGGGCGCCGTCCGCTGTGCATAATTCAGCTAGAAGCGTGCGCTTAAATTCTGCGCAAGAGGACGGAAGCCTAAACACCGCTCCGAGCGATGCGTCGTCGTGGCAGTTTCTGCAAACGCCAGCGGCCATCAATCTGGCGTCCTCAATTAGGCGTGCAATGCAGCGCCACGCACAACTCACGGCCATATATTTTCCCTCCCTTCGGTTAGGAAATGCGCTTCATTACGCTGGTGCTATCCCGCTTGAGTCCGTTGATGGGTTGGGCAAAAAAAATAATGATGGTTGCTAGGACAACATGAGAAGAGAGACAGAGCCAGAGAGAAATAAGATTTTTTGTTTTGAAACCTTTTTTTTACTTAGGCAGAAATAGAAGACGCTTTATTGCTTTAAAATTGTATTACTAGTGGTAATAGTAGTAATGATAGTAGCAATAGTAGCAATAGCAGCTGTTGCGGTTTTTCTTGTTGTTGTGTACTTCGACGGATTATGCGTGAATTATGGACGTAATAAAACAAAAAAATTTCTTCGATATTCGGTGAGTGATAACTGCATAGTGAAAAAACGGTCCTCAAGCTCACAGCTGCGAAGGTTCCCCCCGACTAAACAAATTCCAAAGAATCGGTGAGTATCGCGCCCCATGTGCTCTTCTTCCCTAGCACTTATGACGTCACAGCTATCGCATCCACTTTACACTCACTGAATGCAGCCCACAATCAGAATCAGCAACTCTTACGCACTTGGTCGTATCAAAACAAAACGAAACAAAAAAAAAACACGAGAAAAGAAGAAGTGCGAAACGCTATGATGCCTTCGTATCTACGATGTAGGAAGGCGGGCATGAAACATAGCACATGTGGGCGGTGATTTGTAGTTGGAAGAAAGCCATTCCGGCTGCTCGTTTCTTCGTAACAACACTCGGTTTGTAGCCCTTCATGCGCTCTTCTCCCAGCTACCAATAAATCTTTCAAAAAATGTTGCCGTCACTGTCGTGATGTTTTCCAACTCACAGGAATTGTAGCAAATTCTGCGGCATGGTTGATGAGAGTTATATTTTTTTTTGACAGCGTAGTAGAGAAAAGTACACCAATAAGTAAAACGACACCCAATGCGGCAAAGTACAGCTGGGAAATATTACAGAGGAGCCTTACTTGTGGAGCATAATAGAAAAAGCTATCGGCATCAAGTGAAACGTGAGCAGCGCCGCGGTGGTCTAGTGGCTTAGGTACTCGGCTGCTGACCCGCAGGGCGCGGGTTCGAATCCCGGCTGCGGTGGCTGCATTTCCGATGGAGGCGGAAATGTTGTAGGCCCGTGTGCTCAGATTTGGGTGCACGTTAAAGAACCCCAGGTGGTCTAAATTTCCGGAGCCCTCCACTACGGCGTCTCTCATAATCATATAGTGGTTTTGGGACGTTAAACCCCACATATCAATCAATCAAACGTGAGCAGCGGCAAGCATTAGCAATGGTGTGTGCGTCATCGAGTCATCGCCATCGATATGCGCAGTGCTGTCGAGCCGGAACCCTGCGCACCTAAAAGCTGTTATGACTGGAGAGCGCGCAAGAAACTCTTACTAAAGCTTGGTCGTGTTTAACTTGGCGCATATAGTACATTAAGTGGTATAGATAACGATTGGGCAAAGCGTGTATCTGTGCGATCGAATTATAGCCAAAGGTTTTCTAAACGCGGGGAGATGACTAGTGGAAATGCTTTGTTCAAATGGCGTTCATATTTTGCGAATAAATGTTCTCTTGAAGTTGACGAATCAGAAAAGTATGCAAAAATCAGCAATATATTGAGAAATTTGTTATGGGTTCAAATTAGGCCTGCGACTATCGCTAGTGCGTGCATAGTACATAAACTTGTGTAGAAAGATCTCTTAACTTGAGAAATTTCTCAGTGTGCATTGTAGAGAAATGGATGAGCCGCCGTGCCCATGGCGAAGCCCACCCATCCACCTCTCCTTTTATTTGAATGCCCAGAACTAATCCCAATGATGATATCGCCACTGCTCGTCTTCTATATAATTTTCAACATCCTCCGTGCCCACACAGTGGTGAATGACGACGGAGAACAGTAAAATCGCACATGGGTTTCGAGTGCACAATGTGCATGAATACGAGTTTCGTGTCAGTCCTTGTAAAGAATCATCCGGATTTCTTTTTGCGCTTGGCCTTCCAGCGATGTTTACGGCGCTTGTTCCAAGCTCTTGCCAGTGGACGCGTCATTTTCGGTAAACTACTTTCTACTATCGGTTTTCTTGGGCAGGAAGGTCCATTATGCAGACACTTCCGCAAGTTTCTGTGGTAGCTGTTCCTCAGAACTTTTTCTAATTTCTTTCTCTTGGCTGCCCTTGCCTCGGGAGCATCACCCCTTTCTGTCTGCATTGGTCTAAGCTGTCTTATTTGGGGGGGTTGACGTCTTGAGATTTCGCATCTTCACAGATATATGTCGTGCCAACCGCAGTCTCTCTAATCTTGACTTCTGTGGCTTACCCGAAGTGCGGCAGTTTTGATAAGTACTGGCAGTAGGCTTCTGTTTTCTTGTTGACTACAAATTCCTCTTCCCATGGTGAAATGTCATTTTCTTTCATGAGGTATTTGATTGCATAATTGTGAGAACTGCAATACAACAAAATCTGGCGTCATCGGCATGCAATTATCCTCAAGTTGTGGTGTGTCATCTTTTGAATTTCCAGATGCATTCTGCTTTTCTTTCGTACAAGGTTATTCCAGCATGTGCACTTGAGTTGCTGTAACTGTCGTGTCGTTTGCTACATTGATAGTGTACGCTGATGGAAGTTCTAAAAGCGTGGGCCAGTTCTTTGGAAGTAGCAGTTATTCTGTATGTGCTTGGATACACATTACAGTGGTGAAATCGGTGACGTTTCGGCTTCCAACACGTTCAGCAATTCATAGTGAGTCTGAGTCGTCTAGCTTCCGTAGAACGAGATTGCTGCTGAAGAAACAAAGGCTAGATGGCGGCGCCACAGATGAATAGTGCACGTTAGTTAGCTTGTACTTCTGTCCAAATCATTTGCCTCATTGTCACCAAGCGAGCTTGTCGAGCATTTAATACGTCCACGATGTTACATTCTACTCTGACCTTGGCTAGAATGATCTCGTGTTCATAAAGCTCTGCTTCCTTCATCTCTGCTTCCAAATGATTATTGTCAGCTGTGTTTTCGATCTCATTATTAATTCCTCTGAGAAGCTCACATTTTCCAGTCAAAATTTGATTAATGTTGCGCAACTCAGATATTGATGAGTGGTCCATATGCCGCAGGTGTTCGATATCTGCAATGACCTGCATGACAGCCTTGCGTGTTTGACTCCGCCTTTCGTAGAGGGCCTCCATGATTCGGTCCAGTGTCGGAAACGGGAATGATCACTGTCCGACCCCGTCACGAGGCGAAGTCGGATTCGACAAGGCATCCATCGCAGAAGATTCGAGCAACGAATATCTGTCGCTTGTCGGGCTGTCATTCTTCATGATCTTGGGCGAGTCAGGACGGAGCCGAAGTAGACGTGAGGGCTCCCGTCGCGCAAACAACCAGACGATGCCTTCACTCACGTCATTCCACGGGTCCTCCTAGTAGTCTTAGTTGCAACCGGTGTGGTGCTCCCAGGTCACAGCGGTGGTTAGGCCTCGTGCATCAGCTATAGCGACGGCGGCTTGACAAAGTCCTCGAGGCTACGACTGAGGTCAACATTCTTGAAGTCCACTCTGTCTCAACTCCCAAGTCCTTCCTCGCCGCGGGTTTCACGGCACCAAAATGTAGAGAAATGGACGAGCCGCCGTGCCCATGGCGAAGCCCACCCATCTACCTCTTTTTTTTTATGC
Organism: Rhipicephalus annulatus; assembly: GCA_013436015.1. Classification (NCBI taxonomy): domain Eukaryota; kingdom Metazoa; phylum Arthropoda; class Arachnida; order Ixodida; family Ixodidae; genus Rhipicephalus; species Rhipicephalus annulatus. The sequence goes on along the minus strand of WOVY01011109.1, from coordinate 906,569 downwards.
GAATGCCCAGAACTAATCTTAATGATGATATCACCACTCCTCGTCTTCTACATAATTTTCAACAAGAATAACCACAAGACCGGAATATTACTTTAAGTAAAGTATTCAGTAATTTCAGATTATATCGCAGGAAGCTTATCGATTCACGAAAAACACATTGGTTAAAGGGACGCGTGTATGGTTCATTTCAGGAATGATTTTAAGTCCACAAGGTCCCAAATGTTGGTAACTTGATATGATTTGCGCAATATTAGTAGTTCAAAGGGGATGCAACGAACTAGCCTTTGTCACAAAAGTTGAATTATACGAGAAGTTTCAACGTGAACGAAGTTAATCTGCAATCTTCAGGTACCTTATTTGATCACCTGCCACTCAACGCAGTTAATTTGCAGTGCTGAGGTACCCTATTCTATCACCTGCAACTTGACGTAGTTGATCTGCAGTGCTCATATACGTCATTATATCATCTGAAACTCAACGTAGTTAATCTTCAGTGCTCAAATACCTCACTATATCATCTGAAACTCAACAGAGTTAATCTGGAATGCTCCGATAACTTATTATATAACCTGCCACTCAACGGATTAAATCTGCTGTACTTGGATACCTTACTCTACTACCTGCATATCTGCGGTGCTAATTTGCAGTGCTCAGATACCTTATTCTATACCTTCCCACCTAACGGAGTTCATATATAGTCCTCAGATACCTTATGCTACGACCTGCCACTGAACTAAGTTATTTAACAGTGCGCAGTAACCTCATTTTATATCACCTGTAACTCGACGGAGTTAATATGCTGTGCTTATGTACGTTATTCTATCGCATGCAACTCAACGAAGTTAATCTTCAGTGCCCAGATACTTAATCTAATAACCTGCCACCTAACTAAGTCAATCTGTGGTGCTCAGATACCCTATTCTATCAGCTGCAACTTGATTTTGTAGCTGATATTTATTTCAAACGTTAGCTATTACACTAGTCATTATGATTTTTGCGACATTAAAAAAGAAAGTTCTGGCACACATGGCGAACACTTCTTTTAAATATGACTCATTAGCATTACCAATGTAGGGCATTTGAGCTTTTGCTTGTTAAAATATGATTTGCGCGTGTTCGAATTTGCCTGTGCGTTATATATATATATATATATATATATATATATATATATATATATATATATATATATATATATATATATATATGTATACAAACTGGAACACCTAGGACTGCTTAGCCAACGTTACTAGAACCAATTGGGCCTAACCAAGCTTCTGAGGCCTGTTATTTGTATCCGGCATTTCTTTAACGATCGGGACTAAGTTTACTATGCTTAGCCTTCATGCAGCGCGTCGGTTGCGAGCCAGACTGTGACAGAGTAATAACAGTGTGCGCGAATACCCTGTCACATCACAGGCACACGTGCTGGAAGCCCGCCATTTAAATGAAAAAAGAATAAAAAGTGTGCACTCAAAACGCAATCCAATATAGCATGTGTCACATAAAAAAACTTCGGTAAAATAGTGTGAGCTGTATTGCAAAACTACGTCTACAAAACACGTTGGAAAATATGCATTCACCTCATTCATCAGACTGACAAAAACACAAAGAAGAGTGTAAGAGCTTGGTCATTCTAATGACTGGCGTCGAATGTAGATTATCATGTTAGATTCCTTCTTTTCTCTTGATTAGTCACCATACATAAAATTTCCGTTTCAAAAAATATTCATTCTCGCTAGTGCCTTCCACGCATTATTATAGCCTGCTATAAGCTTGGAACATGCCAAGAACGTTTACTTTATTCCATCACCTCTTGCATTTCAATACATACTTTGATTTTTTTGGTCGTATGAGTGCACTACGCATACTTCATTGAACTGGTCGTCAACTTAAACTAGCAGTCGTAGTTATTCTTTAATGAAAGTTCATTATGGGAAACTAGCGACTCTGAAGCTTTTCCGGCACGGAGTACTTTTGCGGCACGGAGTACAGCACAGAGTACTGTTAACACGTGGAATATATTTGCAATTCTCCTGTAGAATTGGCGAGAGAGAACCACAAGCGCTAAGTTAGTAGAAAATTAAGCATTCTACAAACGCCCCTTTATATTAATTTTGGATTAGATATTTTGCAATGCACTATTGTGTTGGTGAAGGCAGGATCTTTTTTATGGAGACTCCAAACGTGGGGTGTTTACGCAGCAATTTAAGGATGCTTTTTTTACCTTAGTATCATCGCTGCATGAAGACAATTATCGCATGTAACTACAGTGGGTCGTAGAATTCAGTTTATGAGAAATTATGTCATAAGCGACGGTCCTGATATAATTATGTACAGTATATTCACGAACTTGCTTTATATGCAGTCTCCAGGTTATTGGCGCCAAACTATGAGTGTTCACTAAATTATAGGCAGTCTATAGTAATGCTTGTCACATAAAGATAAAAAGCGATGCATGAATCGTCGGAACAGAAGCCTTACCTGACACGAGAAATGCGAGGACGAGAAGCTTGACAACCGTCGAGGCTCTTGGGTATATTCGAGGGCCACCCATGACAGTATCAAGTAAAGTCCAGCGAGGGTTTGGTAATCCACCAACAAACGACGTTCAGATAATGTCCCTAATGAGGTCACCGAAGCACAAAGTAATGTAAATATATAGAGTATTGAGCGTCCCCGCTTTCACGGCAATACTCTAATAGTGACGGCACCAGCTTGTTTTAGTGGAGCCTCGTCAAATAAATCACTGGTAATTGCAGTAAGTGGTGTCCAAAGCCCAGAAATATGCAGCCTATCCCGAGGTTTGGCACCACTGTGCACAGATAATAAGCTCACTTTTGTGCGACAGCATGAGTATGCTCCATCACACTTCGGGCTTATAAATTCTGGCAACGAACGTTAGAAAAAGATGCAGAGCTGTGCACCAGTGCCGACTCATGTAATCACAATTTCAATCAGGGTGGAGTAAAAACCGTCAAATCCACTCATCGAAAAGATTAGTTGTAAAAAGTCATTCAGGCAACTTGATCGCCTGAAAGTGGCAGTTTTCACTCTCCGTGCGCTCTCGTTCATAGAGTTCTCAAACTGAGCGTTATTTCTTTGAAACACACATCCTTAGCACTCCACGTGGATTGAAACAAACGCGCACTCCAAGTTGGCAACACAGATGAGTTACTACCAAGCTTGGAACAACCGTCAGTACCGTTATTAGCACGCTCTTCCAGCGTCATTCGCTCCAGAGCACCCACGGTTCAAGCACACCAGAGTAGTGCTCTCCTGCTGTGAGCGCTTGTCACGTGAAATGACATGGCTCAGTTCTTCGACGAAAACGCGTTGGACGCACCGGTGGCCGGGGCGAAGGTATCTCCCGCAGGATGTCGACGAGCAACACCAAGAATCGTATGACTGGTAGACAAAGGGTGCTGCCGCCAGCACACACCGCGAATGCCGTCAAACCCACGCGCTCCTCGAATCAGCGGACGAGCCGACGCGCGGCTTCGTCGAAGCCCGACTCAGGGAACGCAAGCGGCGAGCCTGTCTCGCGCTTCGCGTTGCCGCACGAGCGCCGCCCCCCGTGCTGCGCAGCCTCCGAACACAAACCACGTGCGTCTGTGCGCGCGTGTTTTGGGGAACGGGGGAAGGCTGCATGCGCTCCCCTCTCCCTAACTCCTTCGAAACGACGACCTCTAGACGCGCGCCCACCTTCCCGCTTTCGCCCGCGGGTAGAAGGGAAAGCGCAGAGAAACGACGGGAGTGTCAGTCGCGCGGATTCTCCCTCTCTTACCCTCCGCCTCCTTTAGCGTCCAGGTTCTGGCGGCTGGAAACACGAAAGCGGAGGGAGCGTGTGCTCTGGGCGTTTGTCACGCGTTCCCTGTTGTCCCCAGTTTGGCGTGTCGGATGACAAAATAGTGTGCGTTGTTCTCTGATTGATTGGACAGGCTTATCGTTCAAAACTGCTCCGCTACGCTAGACGCTTTCAGTACGGCACTCCGAATCAGTTTGGTCTACTTTATGGCCTTATACTCGAAGTGAAGAAACACAAAGGTGGCATTTAATATTCACATAATTATGGTCTGTCCTGAAGGTATCGTTCTCACTCAATCACGCATGCATATTCAAAATTTATCGAACTCGGTTCCCAAGGAATCAAAACTACAGCCTTACGTTCGCGTGGTAGATTCCCCGGCGCGACGAGCTTGAACAAGAAAATTGATATATTGCTTTTTATTATTAACTGTTGTAAACAAGTGTTGGTGTCTATGTAAGGTTTCGGCTACTCCTGTTTCTTACATAACATTTGGCGTCATGAAGTTATCAGAGAATAAAATATTGCAAAATACACGCATGAAAATGTTCATCATCCTATAACTGTCAAAATCGCACATATTCGGAGTGATGATGATGGCCGAGCTTATGCTGAGTGCAGAAATGACAGGCTTCATCAGGCAGAACTTGAGGGCCAAGTAGGCTCTCCAGGAAACCTTTCAGTCTTTTTTTAGGACAAGTGCACACTCTCAAAGTTTTTGGCCAAACTTGATGGCGTGAAACTCCGTCTGCGTGAATAAGAGTTGCTTTGTGGTACTAGAATAGTTAGTGCGCGTCAGGGCTGGGCAGTATCGAAGATACGTGTATCTTAGGTACTATCTTAAATACTTTTCGCGCATCTTGTATCTGTATCGCAATACTCTCGCAAGACGAGTATCTAAATCGGTATTTCCGTTACATTCGATAATGTATCGTGTATCTTAAGATACAAGATTATGAAGTCGCAATACTAAACTGAGCGAAACAATAATCGCTGATTTAACTCCGCTCCCCAAGCTGATACTGTTGCCACTAAGCCACCTTAATAAAACGAAAAGGGTGACATCATTTTATATTTGCGCCACGCTCCATCAGTCAAGGCAGGCGATGAAATGTGTGCGAGCCTTTCGGGAAACAGAGCGACATGACACAGCTCGCGTAGTATAGACAGAAATTACGTTCGAGTGCTTGCCCATGTGTCTTCTGTTTTCTAGATTTCTTACTTTTATAGTTTTGTCAAATCCCTGACACTTACCCTTAGCCACTTGCAAGCGCCGCGCACCACAATGCGTGTAATAATGGCCGCAGAAATTCTGATGCCACTGTCCAGATGCACCACACTGGTGGCACTCCTAATAACTAAGGTTCGATTGCCTTAACTATGAGGAGTGTCTCCTGTATTGTACATCCCAACTGATTAACAATAAATGCTTAAAAGAGATCGTCTTTTCTCCTTTAGTTATAAATGTTTGTTTTTTTAGTACTCCCCATTTTTAACTGTTACTAGTTGCGAAGGAATTGTAGCCAAAGCTGGCAATAGCTTGAACCGTGGGGTGGTGCCGCGACAATTTGTGCAAATACACTGCCATGCACTCTTATCTTTTTAATTTCGTGTGTTGGGTTTAAGTCCCAAAAACTTATTACCGCTCAACGCAAGCCACCCGGAATATTTTGTAAACTTCGAGATTGTTTCAAATTGGGCTGCAAAGATTACGTGCAAATACGGCTACGGCGGCCGCATGTCGATGGAGCTGAAAAGATAGAGGAGCATGCACTTAGGTATGATTGCATGTTAAAGAACACCGCATAGTTAAAATTGCGGAGCTCTCCCCTTCGGTGGCTCGCATATTCATATCATAATTTGTGGACGTAAAAACTGAAGATTCATTATTCAGATTATGCGCAGTACGCGTACTCTCGTTCATTCGCGAACTTGCGCATGCACCAGCAATAACGCCGGAATGTAACATCAGGGTTGTATAAATACAAGACGCGTGTTGCCTATGATAATATTACCAGCGGCCGACGACTGCCACTGTCAGAGCACAGCGCGCTTTGCTCCTACTTTTAATTACGTACTTTTACGGGCACGAGTTAGCTAATTAGTTTCATATCTACCAGAGTGGCGGTCACTTTCTTCATAGTGACTACCACGTGAGAATGCAATAGGTCTAAGGCGTTTCTGAGGTGCGTATGTCTTTTCGCCCAAGAATATTGATCGTACGTTAGTGACAATTTAGATAATGACTTGTTTATGCTGGCAGATAAGAGGAAAGGTAAGAGCAGCTTTATGCGCGCTGTGTAGTCCTGCCTATATACGCAATGTCGCACAAAGATGTCGCTACTGGCGTTGTTGCTGCTCTACAGCGGTGACGTAGTATCGCAAAACAATCTTTTGTAGGAAAGTTTGTACTATGGTACTTGCGCCATCGTGTGAAGGCTTCTTACTAAAGCTAGTGGGATTTGATGGCAATCTGCTCGCTGGTCGGCAAGCTCAGAATGGACTCCCATCAACTAAGGAATTAACAAGCAAGAGCCATTGTCAGCGAAGTGTCTACATAGCTTTCCTGTTAAAGAGATAAATCAAACCCTGGTACGTTTTTTGGACGTAAGGTAAATTACTTTGGAGCAAAACGTTTGAGGAACAAAGATTTGGCTAAAGTGAAATAGGCACATTTCAGAAGCACACAACAGATTTGTCAATAAGAACAAACTTGCTAATGTTTCGAAGTATCTTAAAATACCATTGGCAAGTATCGTATCGGATACGATTTTCGCGACAGTATCTTGTATCGGTACCACCAATACTTTTTGACTGAGTATCTTGTATCATGTCGCGATACAATGTCAAAGTATCTTTGCTCAGCCCTGGTACGCATGTGTTCAGGTAAACAAATCAGTTTGAAATCACTTTGAAACGCTTACAACGTGACGGATGTAATAACTCACATACACAGGATTTTTTTCCTTTGCTGCAGAGTCATCACCCTTAATGTGCCCACTGATTGCTAATTTTAATAAATCTATTCAGTAAGAGCACAGTGCTGATGTGTGGTGTCAAATACTCTTGTCCAAGATGTTCTCAGGCATTTGCAATAAGTCTTTCTTGCTAATTTCATTTCTCTCTTCCTGCTGCCTTTCTTGTTTTTCCATTGTCCTTTCCGATTCCCCGAGAGTAGTGTAGGCAACCGAAAATGTCTCTGATTACGTTTCCTGTCCTTCTAGCTTACTGTTTTTTTCAGTCATTTATTCTTTGTTTCATTCCAAATGGTGCACCAAAACTGCAGTAGTTATGTTTGCTGCAAAACCAAACAAAACAAAATTTGCCTCCAAATTTTTAAAATAAAAAAAGACAAGCAGCCAGGAATACTGGCTAACAATAACCTAGTGAGCAACATTTTTATGTGGCCCCGCCGCTGTGGTCTAGTGGCTAAGGTACTCGGCTGCTGACCCGCAGGGCGCGGGTTCGAATCCCGGCTGCGGCGGCTGCATTTCCGATGGAGGCGGAAATGTTGTAGGCCCGTGTGCTCAGATTTGGATGCACGTTAAAGAACCCCAGGTGGTCGAAATTTCCGGAGCCCTCCACTACGGCGTCTCTCATAATCATATGGTGGTTTTGGGACGTTAAACCCCACATATCAACATCATCAACATTTTTATGTGGTTTATTATCTCTTTGATATTTATTTTTTAAAAAGTTGCAGTACGCTGGAACGAGGCAGGGGTGAATCCCCTCTTCTCCCCGCCTCGTCCGAAAGAAACTGCTGGATTTTAAATATAAAGTTTATTTGTTCAATGCATGAGCGCAGCAATGTTTTGAAATTTTGCAGTCATCCTCTGGCCCAAATTTTTTTTCTATCAATGATCATCCAGAATGTTTGTACTTCATGCTATATTTTCTGCCATACGCTTTATACGCGGGCACTCTGAACCTATTTCATGGGGCAGTTGTGGTCGCTTCACAAGCCTATTTCCTCGGTTTAAAGGAAATAAAGTGCGGTATTATTATTATTATTATTATTATTATTATTATATTATTATTATTATTATTATTATTATTATTATTATTGTTGTTGTTGTTGTTGTTGTTGTTGTTGTTGTTGTCGTTGTTGTTAAGTTTTTCTTGCATACAGAGAAAACATTAGGACAATAGAGGAAATAAGGAGGCAACAGCTTACTTGCCACTTAGACGGAAACAACGCCTACCTGCTGATTCGCGAAGGCGGAAATATACAAAAAGAGGCAAGAAAGTATAAAAAAACGTGTAATACAGATGGGAACACAATAAATACGCACACGGAAATATGTCCATATACTCCGGGTAAAAGCGGTTTTGTTCTGGAAGGGTCCAATTGGCCTGTTCACGCCTAGTAACACACACTTCCGGGAACAGGCAATCGTGAAGGGTCGTACACCTGAGCCCAACATGTCAATATTCCTTGCTGATCAGGGCCCCTCTTCGCGTCAAACTAGAATGCATAATCATTGTGGAGAAATCGCGTACGACCCAAACGTACGAAATACAGTAGACATACAGCATAGCGAAAGATCTAAATTGGAAAAATTTATTAGTGGGCTCCAAGTCATGGTTAAATAATCAGAAATGACACAGTTGATAATTTCATCATGGTTACTCTGTCATGTACACCTCCACCATCATATAAATTCTAAATCATTCAATTCAACTCCAGGGAATTCGGTATACAGGTGAAAGTGCGCACATCTGCTGCGCTTCCTGCAATCTCGGGGCTTTCTTCCGGCCATCAATGTCCTCCAGAAATGCGGCGCAAACCCTACAATTTCAAGTTACTGCTTCTATACAGGCGGAACCACAGCAGTAGTCTATTTGTTCACATATCATATACGGGTATCCTGGTTGGTATAGACCATGACCTCCCCTGTATACGATTACTGCATGATCTCCTGTCCTCCCAAGAAGCGAAGGGCTCCATCAATTTATATTCTCAACGTGTATTGTCCCCCGCATTTACAGTGGGTTGCTTTCGTGGAACTCTTCTACCGGGCTCTCCAAGTGGCGGCTCAGCAACCCCTAGTGGTGTTTGGAGACTTCACTGCTCCTAGCCCCCATGGATACCTCTTTGAAAGCCTTGAAGCCGAAGCTTTAAGAACCTATTTCTACTCTTGGTGTCATGGTGCTTACCGACCTGGTCATTTTGGTCACACGGTCACAATTCGGTCACACTGGACACATGGCCAAATCTCTCATTCACACATATCAGTTGACAGGCTACACGAAAAAAACCTCAATAACACTGTTGTTAAGGATAATTTGCTGCTAAAGATTGCCTACGGGAAAGGGTAAATGCGCCAAATCTTGGTCCTAGCCCACATCATGGACTGGCGAGATTTTCGCACAAGGCCTTTTCCTTTGGTCTCATCCCCACAGGAATACCAGGCGTGGACATCATATAGCCTCCACAATTAGCAAACATACACCCTGAATATTCCCACCTCTACGTCAGCCCCTACAGTAACCCCACCTCCTTTACCTTCCTGATGCCACGCCACACCCTTAGGGCCGGTGGCGACGATCCAAGCATCGTAAGCTTCGCTCCCGCATAGAAGCGTGAACCACGGAGACAGCTACACACTATGCCCAGCTTGCGGATGCGAATTGGGTCAATATCTGCATAAAGGCTGCAGGTCAGATGAACTTTAAGAATATGTGGTGACTATTTCGCAGGCTTTTGGATCCCTCAACCACCCGTGGAAAGACCCAATGCCAGTTTTGCCGCACTTATACTACGCCTACCCGAACTCGACAAGCCAGCTCGCGAACGACCTCTGCGACCACTAACTCTGTCGTACGGTGGACCCTATGGTCCCCAAGTATGCCTAGTACGGCCCCCTCAACACTGAAGTCGATGTCCCCTGCACGTTTTCTGATATTCTGGCAGCCTTAGCTACAATGAAGTGATTTACTACACCAGGGAGGGATGGAAAAACAGTCACTCAGTTATCCAGCCTTCCTGACTCCGCACAACTCTAGCTCTTACATTTGATGAACACAGTATTGGAGGACAAACGCTTACCCAATAGACCCCTTCGGTTGTAAAATTCATCCAAACCCGGTATAAGCCCCTTAGCATTCAGGCGTAGTGATCATCCCTCTCTGCTTAGCTTCCAGTGCTTTCGTCGGGTCGATAGACGAGAGAATGTAATTGCAGCATGCGACAAATCTTTGTAACTGTACTCGCACTGGACGGATTCTCGAAATTTTCCGGCGTTGGATTTGTAAGGCAATGTGCTCTTCCAGTGAGTTCATTCTATGGTTACTTAAAAAAAAGTGGCCACGCCATATGATTTTGATGAACGAAAAGCCGGGCACCTGAAGAGCTACGCACTCAAAACAAACTTTCGGTATTTCTTTCTGCCAGAGAACGCAGCTTCGATTTACACAGGAGATTTTTTTATTACAGTGAAAGCATTTATGAGATTACAACTCGGGTCTCGCATAGTGACGTAGTTGTCCGCCACCATCGTCGCTGCCGCTTCCGGTATCCGTAATCACATCGCTCGAAATTAGAAAAACAAAAACCTGGTTCGCTGGGTCCCCAGCCCATATTCTACCACTGAGCCACGCCGGTGCTTGAGACTTGTTGGCAGGCTTGCCTGAGGCACGCTTGATGTCGGCAAAGCAATTTCGTTAATAGGACTTATAAAGTGCTTTAAAACATTGAAAGAACAAGCAGTCGTCGCACAAAGCGAATAGCGTTACGAGTAGGCCATCCGATGCTCTAACCCATTACAATAGCTTGTTTTTGATCACCTATTAACTGTAGCGCATGCCCACTTCAGGCATAATTCCTCATTGTCGTCAGTCACTGCATGAACAATTGGCGCGAAATTCCTCTCAATAGTTTAACAGATGCCATGCTTCTCAGAAGAATGAAAAAAAATTGCCCACAGCTTCCCTCGGGGGAACACTGAGGAGGATGCGGAGCATATAATTGGTTAACGGGGTGTTAAAGTGCGACTTACTTGGGTCGATGGCTAAATTGGTTAACGTGGTTGTGAAAGGGGGTGTTAAATTGCGACTTACTTGGGTCGATGGCTAAATTGGTTAACGTGGTTGTAGGAGGGGGTGTTAAATGAGTGAACACGTACACACGTATGCGAAAGGGCGGCGCTGGTCGAAGGGACGTCGATCATTGTGTTTGTGGATTCGTTGGAATTCATTTCACCGCGACCTTGGTCGTCGACGCGCCGTACAAACCAACCGACGAGCGGCAACTCAGCGAGCGAGCGCCGACCTTGAGTATATATACAGCGCGAAGGCGCATGCACTGTCAGCTGTTGAATGTTCTCGAAGCGCGACAGCGCATGCGCGTCCACTGGAGAATCAGGAGAATTGTAGAATGTTCTCGAAGGGGAGAAGCGCGCGCGGCACAGATGGTGGGTGACGGTGCATGCGCGCGTCAGCTGTCGAATGTTCGAGAAGGGGGAGAAGCGCAACGGCGCATGCGCGCGCGTCAGCTGCCGATGTTCTCGAAGCGCGACGGCGCATGCGCGCGCGTCAGCTGCCGATGTTCTCGAAGCGTGACGGCGCATGCGCGCTACATTATACAGCTAGCGAATGTTCGTGAAGAGGAGAAGCGCACGCGGTGTGTAGAGGAGGAAGGGCGCACAGATGGTGGAGGAGTGAAGCGCGCGCGGTGTGTAGAGGAGGGAGGGATGCACAGATGGTGGAAGAAGGAGGAGGAAGCTTGCGGACGGCGCCGCACTACAAGCCTCGAGTATTAGATGCTCCGCATCTAAAAAAAATAGGACAGCGAATGCCTGCCTACTGCACAAAAAGTTTCATGATTAATGCCGTAGTGAGCATCAAGCACGTGTGCTGGCAGCAGTCACCCAAGGAGTGTTTAGAAAAGGCTCTGAAAGGCCGCTTCTCTAGCTTTCACTGTGACTGTGATGCGCCTTCCGCTCACACTTCGTGTTTTTCAGACAGTAAAGATTTTTAATAAAAATGCTATTTCGGTCGCACCCTGTCGTCTTCGCAAACTAGCTCTACGCCGAGGTAAGAAAACTTTGGCACACTTACGTAAATTTACATTCAATTTAGTGGTTAACAAAAAGACGTTAATGAACTGTTTAGTTATTAGGTTAAGGGTCGTTGTCTGTATGGAATAGATATAGGGTGTGAAAGTTTGTGACGTGCCCAGCTGAAAAAAAAAACCTTGAAAGAACGCGCGTACTTTGAGATAAATCAGTAAACTCTTGGCTTCGATCTAGGTGAGCCCGTAACTGCGTGCACTGCGAAATCAAACTTCTAGTGCGTGGTGAGTCCGACCGCAAGCTCGCATCTCGATTTTCGAAAAAAAAAACAACAATGCAGCAGCAGTTTATTCTCACGAGAAAATTTTAGGTAGTTTCAAATATCCGAAAGGACTGCATTTTTTTTACTTTTGCTTGTAGCGCTTATCCCTTTCTTCTTTAAACCACCCAAAAAAAGTTAGGAACTCATGCACTTACCTTCGAGAAGTAGCGCCGCAATGGCTGCCGCCTAGTTTTGAAGTCTACAGAGAAAGAAAAGGTGTAAAATTTGTTTTAAAAGATAAGGGATGCGTACACGGGCACTATAAAAAAGTCAGGAGACCGCAAATGCCTAAAAAACCCTCATCTTATCAGAAAAATTGTTGCTTATTTCACTTCTTTAATTACTGCTCGTTTGACACGGGTTGGACTGTCATAGCACTTTTAGTTAAAAATCTGTACGGTTGAAAAATAAAAGAGAGTAAAAGAGTTGAAAGACAGTGCCAGCCAAGTTGCATGAGGCTGAGACGCAGTAAAATGCGTTCGCGGAACGCGCTACAACGGAAGTGAGCTCTGCGACAACTGACACTCTGCATTACAACTTTTCACCTGGCAAAACACATTTCAACTGAAGTATGCTTTCCTTAAGTACACTCAACTTGCCCGCTCGACCTGGGTGTTTATGTGAGTACTGATATGGTATATCTCGTAGTACAGCGTGGTAGATGTACCGCCCGTAAAACTCTCCGAGATTCAATGAGGAAAATTTCATTTCGAGCTGTAAAGTGGCAGAGACTGGTCCCACCTGCGGTTGTAAAAAAATTCAAACAGCGATGTGAATCAGACTATTTCCCTAAACAAATCCGCGAAATAACAAAACCGGAAGTCTAACACAAAAGCTTTGTCTATTCGGTCTTTGTTTTCTGCAGATCATATGTATCTATACTCACGGACAAATTTTCTTGGCAATAGAGGGAAAAGTGTGAAGGTTCCGCTACCTCACATGTTCTCCTTCGCAAAATAGTCCGGTTTGGCGCGCGTTCAAAATGATGACCGTGTTCGAATATTATTATTGCATATCATTTGCTACGTCTGTTTAGGCAGCCATTTGAGGGTGAAATTCCTTGCTAGTTCTTCCGGCAAGTAGTTGGAGTAGCGGGAGGGAAACGATAGCTCATCCGAATACGAAGATGCCATTTTGACTTTGAAGTTTAACGAATACTAAAAAAGTAGGGGAAAGAAAGTAATCTTTAAAATGTGAATAAATATGTCATAAATCCCAAATTAATTGGGTTTGGCAAACTCAGCCGTCTGGTTGGCTCCAAAAGTCAGAATTTTGTTATTGCATTAGTGCTTATTTTTGTTTTTTTTTGTTTATTATTTTCAGAATTTTTGTTTTGTTTCGAAATGTCTCCTATTTTTTGCATTACTTTTTGTAAGAAATAGTGCAGTTACCATTCATAAGATACTATAGCTTTTCCTAAGTGGGTATGTGCTATGGTTTCCAGGCTACAAACAAACAAATATACTGCGAGCTGCACGTGAACCATGCGACGTTACACACGTTCACAAACGCGAAATGACACTTAATTAGGTAAACTTGATGAGAATATTTCACGGGTAAGACTCGCGTCTCTATATGAACAATGTTCGGTAGAAAATAGGGGAAGGTTGTTTTTTTATGATTTTTCACGAGGAACGAAGAAGTGTCTGTTTAAAAGAACGCTTGTTTCTGCGCTCTGTATTTTTTAGGGAAAACATTGGTTTTTCGAGGTGCCTCACCTCTCCGTCTTGCGGTGATGACCGCGGAGCATGCCAGAGGCCCACCTGATCAGAGCTCCTCACACCCGTCAACCACAAGGAAGCCAGCTGGCTCCCCCAGTGACACTGAAGACACTGATCTGTATTCCATGTCGGAAGACGACACATCCGATGACAGCTTTATACCTGTCCGCGGTACGAGGGCGAAGAGAAGGACTGAAATACATCAGCATCAGCTCCTGCAAGTACAGTTACTGTACAGTCAAGGCCTGCGCGCTGGCTGCACGTCATCATCTTCATGCCGGAAAATCCTTCAAACAACCTATGACTGCTTAACAGGCCAGCCCTTTCCGTTGCTTTGGAATGTGCGGTGCAATATCAAATTAAGGACGTAAGATTAAACACAAGGAAGAATATTCTCGCCATAGACATGTACGATGTGAGTGCGCTAGGACAGCTGCAGCACATGACTGAGCTAGGCGGCAATAAAATGCGCCCCTTTATCCCGATAGATGATAAATAAATGGCCGGTGTAATTTATGACATCGACATTGCCATTCCTAATGTTGACTTGCCTACCCTCATCAAGCCTGCAAACAAGGGCACTGTCATTACGCAAGTGCGGCGCCTTGAAAATACGCGCTGCGTAAAAGTGCTTTTCAGGGGATATTGCATACCATCCCACGTTCAAGTCGGACATTTCCGAAATCCGGTTCGACCATTCTTCCTAAAGCCACTTCAATGTCATCAGTGCTTCAGGCTTTGACACGTCGAAGGCGTAAGCCCGAACTCGCGACTCTGTCCCCATCGCGCTAATTCTCATGCCGAAGACACCTGTCGGGCGACTACTCTGAAGTGTGCCAACTGAAGCGGTCCTAATGCTACCTCGTCGAAAGACTGTCCTTGAATCCAAAAGGAGCACGCGGTTCTCAAACAAATGGCCCGAGACAACTCGACACACAGGGAGGCAGCCGAAGTAGTGCGGCGTCAGCGTCGACGTCGGCATCATCGAAAGTCTTAAAAAAGGCGCCTTCCCGAAATGCTAGTTCCCACTCTTCAGCGGTTCTACTCAGTAGCGCCACGAAAAGACCCACCACTTCTACAAAAGAAGCGGAGAAGCCTCCTTCTCTGAAGGAATGGCCAACGCACCCGACCTGCTCTTCTGCCAAGGAATGTCAGCAGGTTGCGGCCACACCAGAGCCGTCCCTACCCATGGAAGGTTTGCCTAAAACAGATTGTTAGTGATCTCGTTGCTGAGTTTCCTCATGAAATCTATCAGAGCGATATTAGTCGACATGAAGGCAGCATCTGCTTGAAGCGCACTTGAAGTATTGTATGCCATAAACCCAGTGCTTGAATCTCTCAACTAGAAAGATGGCTACACACAACTTGTCATTTCGTAAAAAAGTCAATGCTGCGTCCGTAATCCAATAGAACGCCAGAGGACTAAAATCACGCCTTTCAGATTTTCGTCAGTTAGTGTATGCCAACGTGTTTCCACTCATCATCATTTGCGAACCCAATTTGTCAAAACCAATAAGACTTTCGGGGTACGAAGCTGTCATGACTTCAACAAACGGTGCGTGCAGCAAAATCATCGTCTTTGTTCGTCGTGAACTGACGTATGTCGTGCAACCAATTGCGCCTCACGATGACAATCAGTATGTCTGCATCATCGTGAAAAATAACAAACTCATGTTTGCTCTCATAAGTGTTTATATATCGCCTTCGAATAATCTCGATTCCAGGAGATTAGCGGATATTTTGAGAGTGTGTCCTGCACCATTGGTCATTAGAGGTGATTTAAATGCGCACCATCACGCAAGGGGAAGTACGCGGACAAATGCAAGTAGACGCAGTTTAGCAAACATCGCCTACAACTATGGCTTACTCTCCTGAACGACGGTAGCCCCACTTTTCTTCGAGGGGCGACATACGGACGCTGTCTCGACCTTGCTCTTGTCTCCAACTCACTGGCGAGATACGTCTAGTGGTTTCTAGATCTTGAGACACGAGGAAGTGATCACATTCCAATCTACCTTGACATCAAAGGCTTGTATAGTTGCGGTACACGGACGACCATTCGAGCTGTCCGATGGACCAACTCCAAATCTGATATGGAAGATGCATGCAGCGATGGCCTACAATCTGGGTTAGAGCAAACAATTAAGAGCACAAAGCAAAACACCACTTACACGGTGACGATATCTTCGGCACGAAACGACTTTGACATAGAGTTGGAGCGACTCCGAGCATTTCGACGCCGGGCGGAGCGTCGGTATCGGCGCACAAAATAAATTCACGATCTTAGGGCAGCCAGAAGGATGCAAAAGAAGATTCAGCGTCTCATGAATATATTAGCGTCGGAACAATGGACAACGTTTTGCCAGTCACTAGACCCTCGCAAGCCGCTCTCACAAATTTGGAAAACGGTGCAAGGTTTGCGTCACCCTACGAAACAGCGTTTTCTATTCAAAGCGCTCGCGCTCTTTCAAGGGCGGCCAGACATCGATGTCGCAGAAGATTTCTGTGTGCAGATCACCAACCAAGCCACTCGTCAAGATTCTCCAGTGAGAGGTGACGTCCCCCGTTCCCGTGACTACCACATGGGCCTCCCTTTTACAATGCAGGAGCTCGAGGCGGCACTAGCTCTCTGCAGGCGGCACTAGCTCTCTGGGTCCAGATGGTATTTCGTACCAAGCCTTTTACAACCTTGGGGAAGGTGCAAGGAGAGAATTGTGTAGCCTTTACAACATCTCGTGGCAGGATGGCAATGTTCGCGACGACTTGAAAGTAAGCCGCTTGGTACCCGTCTTGAAGCAGGGCAAATCGCCACTCGAACTCACCTCATACCACCCAATATCACTGGCCAGCTGCGTAGAAAAGATAATGGAAAGGATGATACTAGGCCGCTTGGAGTGTTATCTTGAATACGTCAAGATTTATCTGAATTCCATGGCTGGTTTTCTATGCGACCGCGGTTCTAATGACAATGTCGTTGATCTAGTTTTGTGCGTTCAGCACGAAAGATTCCGTAAGTGACTATCTACAGCTTTGTTTCTAGATGTTAAAGCGCCTATGATAATGTACTACATGAAGCCATTTTGGGTGCTCTTGCGGTGGTTGGCCTTGGTGGTCGAGTCTGTCGATGGATTTTGAGAGACCTGGCTGCAAGATCATTTTTTGTGGTAACAGAAGATGGCCCAACTACGCGACGCTATACTTCCAGAGGTGTTCCGCAAGGCGGAGTTCTTAGCCCGACGCTATTCAATCTTGCACTAATTGGCCTTGCTGAATACTTGCCAAGCACCATTAAAATCTCAATATACGCAGACGACATCTGTGTCTGGACTTCGGCAGTCACACGTCCTCAAATACGTTCCCGGCTTTTAAGAGCAGTAACTGTGATTGCCAACTACTTGTTAAAACAAGCTCTCAGCTTATCACCAAGAAAATGCGTGCTGGTGGCCTTCACTCGCAAAGCAATAACCACTTATGTCATCTAAATCTGCGGGCGGCCCACTTCTTACGTCAGAACCCACCGGTTTCTGGGCATCATTATTGACAGGGACCTCTGTTGGAGTCCGCATGTGGCCTATATGAAGAAGCACCTGACCGCTATTTCCCAATTGTTCAAGTTCCTGGTAGGAAAGACGTGGGGGATGTCAGAAGCAATGATGGAACCCTACAGATCCCTGCTTCTCGGTTTCCTGAGATATATCTTGCCCAGGCTGAGCAATGCCTGCAAGATCCATGTTTGTGTCCTACAGGCAGTACAAGCCCAAGTACTGAGAGTGTGCCTTGGTCTGCCCAGATGTACGTCAACAGAGCCAGCAATTGCAATTGCTGGTGACTATCCGATACAAACTTACATTGCTGTAAAGGTCCTGAGAATGCACATCAGACACTTTGAACGTGCTCCCTGTTATCACCTTGCATTGTTGCCTACAGCGAGGCGCCAAGCATCGTTCGCTAAAACGATTATGAAGTACAGCGAGAAACTTCCCTCGGGCTTCACTTCTGCATCTAAACCATCGATACCCCCTTGGTGTCTTATTCGGCCCACAGTGCGTCTTAGTGTAGCAGAGATCCGGAGAAAATATGAGCTTTCATCGTCCGTGCTGGAACAACTGTCTCTTCTTCTTCTGCACGAGAAATATTCAGACAGTGTACTTGTATATATCGATGGCCCAACGAACCGCTAGTGTTCGTCAGGTACTGTAGTTGTCCCAGCAAGAGGTGTTAGCATCAGCTTTTGGACTGACCACTCCACGGCATCTACAGCAGCGGAACAAGCTGCTTTGCGCGCTGCACTTTGTGTGGCCAATCGGCAACCACCGCAACAATGGTCGATTTTCAGTGACTCAAGGGCTGCCCTACAATCTGTGCTCTAAGCACTGCGTTGCGGGCCGTATGAACAGCCTGTTTTTAAAATGCGATGCCTTTTCCACACTTAACACGAGAAAGGGTGTTATGTGACGTTTCAGGGGCTGCCAAGTCACGGCGGCGTCATAGGGAACGAACATGCCGATACTGCCACGTGGGCAGCTCTTGAAGGAACACGAGAAGAAGCCATATCAATTTTGCTCACCGATGTTGCCAGTAATCTTCGACGACTTGTGCATAAAATTACGTTTTCACTACAGTGCCCACCAAGCAAAGAGACAATTCGTCAACACCACCTGTCCTCTTTGATGGCTCTCTGCATGCCCACTGGCCTCGACCGAATAGAAGCCATGTGCACCCTTCTTCATCGCTTATGGCCAGGGGTGGCATTTACAAAATCTAATTGATTTCATAGGATTGGCCGACAACGCTCTTCGCGATGCCTGTCGTTGCGAAGAGATGCTACACCACGTCCTGCGCGACTGTCCGTTGTATGACACCCAGAGACAGTCACTGGCGTCCGTTCTTGCGCGCATCGGCAACAGCCAAATGTCTGTGGACACTATTCTTTTAAATGTCTAGAGAAGACATTGCAACAGAAGGCGACAAAAGCACTGTTGAAATGCCTACGCGACACGGACTTGACCAAGCGGCTGCAACAGCAATGTCACACACCATGAAAGACAAGACTGGACTATGACTGAGTGAGTGTGCGTGCGTGTGCTGCCGAATGTACTGTGTTAATCTCTTTTCCCTCTCTCCTCTCTATTTTTCGTCTTCCTCATCCCCCTACCATGCGCAGGGTAGCGCACCGGCTGCCTATTGGCTGGTTAATCTCCCTGTCGTTCTTTTCCTCCTATCTTCTTTCCTCCTTCATGGGTAAAACGCAGACGCAATAATAAGACTTGATTCTACAGCGGTAACATGCAGTAAGTTTGGATCTTTAGCCTTCCTTTCATTGCCAAGAAAACCTGTCGGCGACTATAGCTGCCTTGGTCACCTTGTAAAATGGCCGTGGCGTGAAGAAATATGTAAGGCAGTGAAGGAGGCAGAGAGAAACCTGTTGAATGAAAAAAAGTAGGCAGCTTCACCGTGATGGTGCCAAGGGCTGAGAAACGTGCAGGGCTGGGTAGATTGCGTTCTTTGTTTCTTTTTGGTTGCTTGTTTCTGTTCTCCTTTGTTTTTTTCTTGCTCTCTTTCCAAGGTTTCTCCGTCTCATGTCCTTTTAAATGCGAAGCATTTCTTAGCAAACTCCCGTGATTTTGACCGTATCTATCTATCTATCTATCTATCTATCTATCTATCTATCTATCTATCTATCTATCTATCTATCTATCTATCTATCTATCTATCTATCTATCTATCTATCTATCTATCTATCTATCTATCTATCTATATATCTATCTATCTATATATCTATCTATCTATCTATCTATCTATCTATCTATCTATCTATCTATCTATCTATCTATCTATCTATCTATCATCCTACAACTTTTA
Organism: Rhipicephalus annulatus; assembly: GCA_013436015.1. NCBI lineage: Eukaryota > Metazoa > Arthropoda > Arachnida > Ixodida > Ixodidae > Rhipicephalus > Rhipicephalus annulatus. The sequence continues at coordinate 886,844 of WOVY01011109.1, read as the reverse complement.
GCACTCCTGGCCATTTATATAATGGTATCAATGCCAAACTTGGTATGACATAAAATGACTGTATAAAGAACATTTTTGACTAGTCACAACAAGAAAATCGCGACATGTATGTTATGAATGTCGTAATTTACATTTCATGGTCCTGCAACTCTTGCGGTGGTTTCGTTGGCATGGCATGTTGCAAAACTGGTATCGTATGACATGATTGCTTGGCGAACACAAGCGACAGACCCTAACACGAAAACCATGACATGCGTGTCATGTAATAACAAGACTACATGACACGCGCATGATGCGCTCGCGGACGTTTCACTAGCTTCACATGAACCAAGCTTGGTATAACGTGACGCAAACGGACGATATTAGTAAATGACTCAGCAAACACATATAATCACGACATGCGTGTCATGTAACAACATGACTACATGCCACACTGATGATGCGCTCGCGGCCGTTTCGCTAGCTTCACATATGCCAAATTTGGTATTACGTGACGCCGATGGATGACGAAGACACGTGACTGGTGGAAACGTGATAATCATGATATGCGTGTCATGTGTGAACATGAATACATGCCACAGTCAAGGTGCGAATATATTTCGACGCGACGCGGCGGGCGTGCTCGCCGGCGTTCATCTCGTCGCATTACGCCGGTGTTGCCCAACAGGCGCCGGTCCTGCATTATACTAACAGGAACGCGCCGAGCTGCGTTGCTTTGACGCATGCGCGTTTCAGCGTGTCCGGCGTCCCTCCTCCTCAAAAAGAGGGAGACGCATGCAGTGTTGTCTGGGTAACGCATCGCCGCGAAATGCATCATGTCGCATTTTACGCTGGTTGCCGTCGGGCGACGCTGACGGACGCTGGTCGCGCCTGGCGTCAGACTACAGAAATCCAACTTAGCGTCACTGTGCCCAGCATGCGCGCGCGTCAACGCTACATTGGAGTATATTGGGCCTTTCATGATGCGCTCGCGGCCATGTTGCTAGCTCCACATATACCGAATTTGGTGTAAGTGACGTCAATTGATGACGGAATATATGACTGGTGCAAACATGATAATCCTGACACAAGTGTCTTGTAGGAACATGACAACATAACACGCTTCTAGTATTCTCACAGCCATTTTGCTAGCTTCACATATACTGACTTTGGTATCACGTAACGTGATTATATGACAAAAATAAATGACACAAAAATTAAAATCATGACACAGAAGTCATGTACGGCATCATTCACCTCCACCTCGTAAGGATGTGCTGATTTTAAAGTAACATATCAACATTTCTCATTCGTGCTTCGCATATCATCCATTTCGACTGTACGTGGGATTGGCCGATTTTTTTTAGTTTCTATGTCTTTTGCTATTTCTGTTTTTTCTCACTATTTTTATTTCTTGCTTGCTTCTTCCTTTTTTGTAAATTGTTATGAGTGGCTTTTCCTGCGTTTGCCCTAAGCTCCTTGGTTAGCCCACACTCCTCAGGCACTCTGAACCTGTCATCATCAGCAAGGCACTCGAAGAACAAGAACATTTCTCTTAGGCGTGAGCGCGTGCTCAATGAGCTCCAGCTATGACATATGTGGCTGTACCTGCGTTAGCATCGTCATCAAGGCGCTCGAAGAAGGAGCGGAAGAAAACTATCATTGGCACGGGCATGCACTCTGCATGCAACAGATGGCTACGCTATATGCCACATTGCCTTCGTCGCGACAGCATAGGATGACAGCGTACGACTTCCCGGCCTTCTAAGTGCTCCGCAGTTAAACGGAGAAATCTTCCCGCGTATATGAAGGTACCTCCATGCTATAGACTCTGTATACAGGAAAAGGATTGACGACGCGAAGACTCCAAGAACAAGAGGGCAGAAAACGAAAAAAACATACAAATTATATGAGTAATAGAGATATTGTCTGCACCTCTTCTTGTGTCCCCATGCTGAATTTGCGCTGTTCGTACTTCATAATCGGAAAGGAGCTGCATTCAAATATACGCTCCCCTAGTTCCTAAATGCAAAGCATTTTGTAGCAAACTGACAGCACTTTGAACTTTTCTATCTACGCATCTACCTGTCTATTTACCGTATCTAAACCCAAATGTTTGCGCATGTTTCGACCACAATGAACGACAAAATAAATGTCTGATGTAGAATTTTGCAAAGCTTGACAGTTAGAAGGTCTGGCGAATATTCAAAAACGCTTAAGACAAAAATGATCCATGTTCTGAACAAAGTGCATGTCTTGCTCTTTTTGATGATTCCTGACTTACCAAGTACAGTGCTTTCTCTAAAAGCCTCAGTATTTCTCTTGTGTGTCTCATGACTCTCCAAAGTGTATTAACGAGTCTCTTTAAAGGGAGTCATTTACGTGGCAAGTTAGCACACACACAAAAAAACAGACCTCTTTTTTTTTTTGACTGCAGATGAATCGCAAATTATAGAAGAATAGAGACAAATGAGTAGTGAAAGGCAGTGCGAAAACGTGGTCATCCCAAAATGCAAAAGCAGCTATTGATAGAGTGTCATCGCTATAGTGTTCGTACCCTTTTAATCATTTCATTTGCTTCCTTTTCATTTCAAGTGAAGAGACCTAATCGGCAAGGAAAGTGATTCGCTTACAGTGGTACAGGCAACGTTTTTTTTTTTCTTTTCCTGACAGTACAGCAGCCTCTTTCGAGTGCAAACTTGATATATCTCGGTTTTACTTAACCTCTTAGGGAGGCCGTGAGGGCCTCTAGGGAAATCAGTGCGGAGTGGCCCAGCGCACGTGGTCACGCACGGTCGTATTGTTCCGCAGGAATCCAGCATTGTGTAGCTCAAAAAATAAAATACAACTTTATTTCGCTGGTCATATTTGTGGTTTTAGGCTGTGCTACACAACGCTACGAAAGAAAAACATTCGTGAGTGGAGCAATAGAAATGTCTTAATATAGCTATTGGCAAATTAACAAACCTATTGGACATGCAGCCAAAATGAAGAACAGTTTTCCATCCGGCAAGGTGTACTCAGGAGTAAAACCAATAATAATTTTTAATATTTTTATATTTATGTGCCCTATGTCAATTATGTCATTTTGGATCGCATGCGGCTACTAGCTTTTGTGACAGAGCTGTTTGTACTCAGCGTAATTTAACTGTATATAAAAAAAGAAATAATCACCATGAACCAGCAAGCGCTCTTTTCGTCTTCTTATTCATCATAGTCTTTCAGCGACGGTCAAGACGAAAGACCGAATCATTGCGGAACAGGTGGCCATCGCCTTAGCACTCAAGATGGATAACATCGAAGTTGTCTACAGTGATTCCATGGCAGCACTGCGGGCGTTCGCAAAGAGGGCGGTCTCTGAACAAACGCAGAGAATACTGCAAGGCAAGAACATAACGCATCATCTTCTGAGTTGGTTCCCTGCTCACCTTGGACAAATCAACGATTCCCCTCCCAATCTCAATGAAGCAGCACACGAGGCGGCGCAAGACCTCTCCAACCACGCCTCCCCGGGGATGCGTTCTACCGGTGAAGGGGGTAACCGGGAAATTCTGACAACATATAACGAGCTCACTAAACATTTCTACCTGTCCAGAAGGATTTTTCCTCCACCTCACAAAAATCTAACTCGGCCCCAAGCACTTACATTGAGGCTTTTGCAAACGCGGATGTACCCTTCTTTGAAAATGTTACACATCATGTACCCTGACCTATACCCAAGTAATCTTTGTCCACATTGTGGGGAAATAGCTTCATTAGAACACATGCTCTGGCAGTGCACCAAATTCGCTCATATATCGAATATATCATATATCACCTCTGCCAGATGGGAGGCGGCAATCCGCAGCTCGTCCTTGGCAGATCAGCTCCGGGCTGTCCACCAAGCCCGCGAGGCGGCTGAGGAGCTTGGCATCTCAGTCCCCACGTGGGAGCTGCCCGCAACACAGTGATCTGTGTTTTGGAGGACCAAATAAAAGTTCATCCAATCCAATTCAATCATCATAGTCTTATTTTCTTTGCCTTCAGCTTCAATCCCAGAATGCGTGCGGCGATTTCTCCGGCAAGAAATTCAATAACCTCACGGGCGAGAGAGTTCAATAACCTCACGAATACAGGAAAATGAGAACTGGAAAGAGAGCAAGAAAGAAAGAAGGATTGATAGAAAGAAAAGAAGAAGCAGACGAATGTTCGGCGAGGCAAAACTACAGCATCATAAGGGCTCGTCTAACCAAGCACGCTTGTAGAGCGTAGCCATAGCGTAGCCTTGTATGCAAGGCGGTTTGAGAGAAAAGTTTGTATTAGAGAACATAGACATATTGTAACTTGAAGCACTTCTATAGTCTTACAGATCACGGATCACTGAAGAAAACAAAGAGAGAAGGAAACACAAAAAAATGGGCAGATCCCTCGTACAATGGGAATCGATAATATGCGTATCACGAGATAGGAAAGTTATTGTATCACAATAAAATCACCACAACGTTACGAGTTGGAGATAAATGATGCCATACATGACTTCCGTGTCATAATTATTATGTTTTGATGCGTCGTTACCTTCTCATCTCTTCACGTCACGTGATACTAAATTTAGTATATGTGGAGCTATCAAAACGGCCGTGAGCACGCTATGAGCATGGTATGTTGTCATGTTCTTACATGACACGCGTGTCAGGTTTATTATGTTTGTACCAGTCATATATTTCGTCATCCATTGACGTCATGTAACACCAAATTTGGTACATGTGGAGCTAGCAAAACAGCCGTGAGCGCATCATCAACGGCCCAATATACTCCAATGTAGCGTTGACGCGCGCGCACGCTGGTCACAGCGACACTACGTTAGCAAAATGCGAGCCCTCTATAGTCTGACGCCAGGCGCGACCAGCGTCCGTCGGCGCGGCGCGACGGCCATTGGCGCGAAATCCGGCATGCTGCATTTTGCGCCGATGTGTTACCCAGACAACACTTTGTGTCCCGCCGGACGCACTGAAACGCGCATACGTCAAAGCAACGCAGTGCGGCGCGCGCCTGCGTGTATATGGCAGGACCGTCACCTGTCGGGGCAATGCTGGCGTGACGCGACGAAATGAACGCCGGCGAGCGTGGGTCCCGCGTCACGTCGAAATGTAATGACGCCTTGACTGTGACATGTAGTCATGTTTTCACATCCCACACATCTCATGATTATCATGTTTGCACCAGTGTAATACCTTCGTCATTTATTGACGTCACGTAATACTGAATTTCGCGTGTGTGAAGCTAGCGAAACGGACGCGAGCGCATTGCGAGCGTAGCATGTAGTCATGTTGTTACATGACACGCATCTCATGTTTATCACGTGTACACCAGCATCATACCTTCGTTATCCATTCATGTCCCGTAATACAAAATTTGGCATAAGTGAAGCTAGCGAAACGGCCGCCAGCGCATCATGAGTAGGCATGTTGTCATGTTATTACATGACACACATCTCATGATTATCATGTTTGCACCAGTCAGATACCTTCGTCCTCCATTCGCGTACCGTAATATGTGATGCTAGCGAAACGGCTGCCAGCGCATCATGAGCGTGGAACGTAATCATGTTGTTACATGACACGCATGTCATGATTTTCATGTTAGGGTCTGTAGCCTATGTTAGTCATGCAATCATGTCATACCATACCAGTTTTGTAACATGCCATGTGAACGAAACCACCGCAAGAGCTGCAGGACCATGAAGTGTAAATCATGACATTCATGATATACATGTAATGGTTTTCTTGTTATGACTAGTCAAGTATGTTCTTCATACAGCCATAATATCCCATACCAACAGTGGTATCGATACCATTATCGAAACGGACAGGAGAGCTAAAAGTCGTAGGTGGCTAGATAGATAGATAGATAGATAGATAGATAGATAGATAGATAGATAGATAGATAGATAGATAGATAGATAGATAGATAGATAGATAGATAGATAGATAGATAGATAGATAGATAGATATGCTCAAAGTTGCCGAAGTTCGCCGAGAAATGCTTCGCATTTAATACATAAGCGAGAACACAATCCCACAATATTTGCAACATTTTTGTGTATGTTTAGAGAAAGAGTTTAACAATTTGGAGTACTTGGTACTCTATTAGGGGACAGCAGAAAGCTGTCCCGTTAGGGCTGAGTGATTGAAGTTGTGTGATTAGATAAATTGATGAATGATTCGGAGCACGTGACACTCTACTACGGAAAAGTAGTGTGTTTAGAAAAGGTGGTTTACGATTTAGAGTACTTGGTACTCAACTATGGGAGAGCAGTGAGCCGTCCAGAATGATGAACAGATTTACAGGAAAGTAGTAGAGTGACTACGAGTGTTTTCCTCCCACACTCAACGAGTCAATCGTGGCAAATTTTGCGGGTCCAATAGTGCTTAAAGTGTGTATTTGTCTGACAAGTTTGATTTCGTAAGCCTTCAATTGAAGGCTAGTTTTAATATTGAATATATTTACAATACTCATTCATATGTGATATTTGATCGGAAACAATTATCCTTTAATTTCCGATTAACTTACCTTTAGACTTACAGATAAGAGCCACTTGATTTCAACTGGACACCACCAAAAAGGGGCACGTTACGGATATAATATTAAGTGGGCAAAAGCTGGCTTCACTAAGGCTGGCAATGCACTGAGGAAGATTTCAGTCAAGCAGTTTTCGTTTTTATGCGGCGGAAACGACTGAATGGGCTGCTGAACGTGCACCGAGGCTGCTGCCGCTTAGTTGCACGTCAGGCGTGGCATAATCACAAACTTCATCTGCATCGAATGAAGACCGGCGAGGATGATGCTGTGATGCCGTGATTGTTTAGTGGTTCATTCGAACTATTACGTCATAGCCAAGGGAAGCAAATTTATGCGGTACACTTTAATTTTAGGTGCGAAGCTACCTGTGCTAGGGGCTATGTCCAACCTTCCTTCACGCGTCCGCTCTCCCACTACGCATGTACCAACTCCCGTCTCTCTCTTACTTCTCCGGCGCATGTGGCGTGAGCGCTGCCTCCACCTCGTTTGACATCTCACGTTTTTCTCTCTCCGCCGCAGCTTTGCGCTAGCTCCCTCCCATCGCACTCTCCTTCGCAACAGCCCAATGGACGTCATTGTTGGCGCCAGTTGTAGCGGAATGAGTAACGCAAACTGTCAAAGGAACGCATGCTGCGAAAGCATTGCAAGGAGCGTATGTATCACCACTGAACAGAATAGCGCTCGTTAAGCTGAACGTTAACAGCAACGCCGGGAAGTGAATCTCCAAGCTGCAAGACAACGCAAAGCAGAAGCGCCGCGGAAACATCCAGCCGAGGACCCCGAGGCTGCAAGGTGACGCGAAGCCACACAAATAAAATAAAAAAGGGTCACAGAATATCCACGGAGTGAACGATGATGAGTGGGCGAAGCTCCAGTGGTACATCAGTAAACCATGAATACCTGTCGCAGCTGTTCCACAGTTTCGAAGAGCCTGTCCCAAGTGTATTTCTGTGGCAGACAGCGCGAGGAACACGTGCGTTTTTCCCAGCTGGCGAATCACGGCAAAGAGTTCCTTGCAGCTTTCTTGCCAATATTGCATCTTGTTGGGTACGCCCCGCATGAAGGCCAGGTCTCAATCGAGTACTTCGTCCATGAACTCGCGCCCGCCACTCTGGAGTTGCTGCGTATGAACGAGCGTGTGAACGAGGTGGTAGCGAGCGCTGCAGCGACATCTACTGTGCACTCAGAGTACTAGTGCAACGTACGCCCACCGCTCTCGAGTTGCTGCCGCGTGAACAAGCTAGTGATCAGAGCGATTGCCGCAGTGCCATCTAGTGAGCACTCCGAATACTAGAGGTGGCTGTGACGGGCAACGGCGGACAAGCCCCCATCCTAAGGAGCTTTGACCCTAAAGGTGAAACATGCATAGAAACATACAAATGGAGCAACAATGAAAACACAAGTGAACACCAAGTGCTGCTTCATATCCTCAGATGTTTCCATTTAGTGGGAGATGGCGTAATTTTTTACGTATTCTTAGTTTGTCACTAACTGTAGATCAACAACAGTGTGGTGTGTGTGCCTTTTCTCACCTCTATGGTCATTTTTTTGGCTGGTTTACATTTTAGAAATACGTACCAAATCATTGCTTGCATTTACCTAATGTCTCCATTAACCAGTTAATACAAACAGAGATGCCATAGTTTTCGAAGACAGCGTGTGGTTACACAATGCCTTATTTTTTTTTCTGCGTCAGTTCTTGTGGATTGTAGGATGAAATTCACATTGGTAGTAGTTAGGTATCTTGCAGGTAGTCTTTTTCGACTGAAGTGTGGTTTCATCGGCAATCTCTCAATATTAAAATCCGGGTGTCAGTCTGTCGGCCCAAGCGTTGTTGTGAACACCAGCGGCAATATTCCGCACGATAGTACTTTGAGCGATCGACATGAAGCACAGGTTTTCAGCACCGAGCTGAAACGAAAAAAAAAAGAGCCGCAGGCAATTTACCTTTTGCTAGAAGACGGCGTGATCAGCGACTACAAGGGAATATCGCCTTTTCAATATTACACGTTATGCCTTGCGCTCCGTTTCGAGAACAAAGCGCACAGAGAGAAAAAGTGAAAAAAAGAATGAGCTGACTAAGTGCGCTTCGCCAAGCCTCATTTTACGTAATGAAGAAGGTCACGTGATGGCTTTGAACGTAAAGAATCCCTCAAGGCGTTTGGCGACAACTTCCATTGTGCTTTATACACGTTTCCACCGCTTTTAATATTACGCGCAGGCTTATATACGGGCCAACAGTTATTGACGAAAGCTTATGAAACGTCGAGCTGAAAATTGTGAAGTTCGCCGCTTGTCACGAGGAGAATCGTTCTAATATACGAATGGCAGAAAGTGCAGAGAATGTGTGAAGTGGTGTAGTAACCGTATGTTAATCGTTTAAAGAGATGGAAAAGTGAAACGGACACAGAGCCAGCTAGGTGATAGAAAGGTTGGAAGTCGACGACGACGAAGTTACTTAGTGATAGAACGCGTCTGTCACTACTGTTTTTCGTTATATTTTCCACGATTCCTGGGACGCTCCCTGCGTCCCGCCTTGAGGCGATGGCAGCGGCGACTTCTACAGGCCCACGTGGTCAAGTGTCAGCGCCCTCAAGCTCTTCTGTGGCTCAAGGCTCATGGTCCATCACCAGCGACGGCTCAAGAGATGCTCCTGCTCTCGTGCCCATGGACGAAGAACGAACTGCTGGCCCGTCTGGCTACAGCTCAACATTTGTAAGCTCCGCAAGGAAACGAGGCTCTTGGTGCAGCTCCAGTGAAGACACGGACATCTACTCAGTCGACGGCGACGACTCATCAGATGGCAGCTTCGTGTCTGTGATGAGCCGCAAGGCCAAAAGGAGGCTAATCAAGACGTCATCACCAGCAAGCACGTCAACCGTGAAGGCAAGGAATGAACGCTGGCCGCATACCATTCTCTTCATGCCCGTGGATCCTTCCGCCAGCCTTCGAAAATTGAACAGGCAAGCCATTTCCAATGTTCTTGAGGGAATAGCACAGAATGAAATCAAAGAGGTCCGGCTAAACACACGTAAGAACGTTTTAGCCGTTGACACAACACATGCAGATACGCTGGAGAAGCTTCGAATGATGACAGAGTTTGGAGATGTCAAAGTACGAGCGGTCGTACCGATGACTGGAACCTGCACTGCAGGTGTCATTTACGACATTGACTTGGCAATCCCAAACACGGATCTACCCATTCTGATAAAACCAGCGTACGAAGGAGTGGTCATTAAGCATATAAGCCGCCTCGGGAACAGCCGCTGCGTTAAGCTAGTCTTTGAGGGCGACTCAATCCCTACGCACGTCAAGGTAGGACATTTCCGGCATGTGGTACGGCCTTTTGTCCCAAAGCCGCTTCAGTGCCACAAGTGCTTCAAGATCGGTCATGTCAAGGGCGTCTGTGCAAACTCCACCGTATGCCCTCGGTGCGCGGAGGCGCACACGGTAGACACATGTTGTGCAACAACTTATAGGTGCGGCAATTGTCGAGGTACGCATGAGGCCACGTCTAAGGAATGCCCAAGACTCAAGAAAGAAATGGGTATCCTGAAAGAAATGGTCAGGGATAACTCAACCCACAGAGAAGCTTCACAGAAAATCCGGCGTCGACGTCGCCACCGACGGAAGCGCTCCAGTCATGGTGATATTCATGCACCACTTCGGTCTACACCACCATCAACATCTAGTAGAAAGCCAGAGAGTACAAGAAAACCTCCACCGGCGAAGCCTCTCTCCCCTGAAGACTGGCCGGTGCTTGCGAACGCACGGCCTTCCGAGCAGCCTTCCCGCTCTCTGCTCCCAGTGAAAGCCAATGCTGCTGATGACGAGGCTCCAAAAGCAGATGGTCAAATTATTCCTATGCTGCGATCCATTGTGAGTGTCATCAGAAGTCTTCTGACAAGCATCGACACGCCAACTGCTAGGAGCGGCCTACAGGTGCTGGACGCGTTGAGTCCGGTCCTTGCAAGCCTCCAGTAAACCATGGCTGACAATAACAAGTCGTTCCGTCAGGAGGTCAGAGAAGCGTCCATCTTTCAGTGGAACGCAAGAGGTCTGAGATCTCGCATATCTGATTTTCGCCAGTTTGTTCATCTGCACCGATTTCCCATCATAATTATATGTGAACCGAAATTATCGCACCCAATCAGATTATCCGGCTACGAGTCATTTTTCTCTTCAAGTGACATCGAAAGTAGCAAAGTTGTTGTATTTATTCGCCGGGAGCTTACTTACGTCGTCCAGCCAGTGCAACCTCACGACAGCAATCAGTATGTGTGCTTGTCTGTTAAAAAAGGAAACGTGACATTCGCACTTCTAGGCGTGTATATATCCCCATCAGGTCATTTCGACGCCAACAAACTAGACGGCATATTAAGGGCGCATCCGGGTCCGTGGGTTATCACCGGGGATTTCAATGCGCATCATCCCATCTGGGGAAGCTCAAGGCTTAATTCAACGGGACGACGTCTAGCATCATTGGTTTCCAGCCATGGTCTCGTCCTTCTGAATGATGCCAGTCCTACGTTTTTACGAGGCACTACATATAGCAGTTGCCTTGATTTGTCCTTTGTTTCACGCCGATTTGCTACACGGGTAAAGTGGTTTTTGGACATTGAAACACACGGAAGCGACCACATCCCCACTTACCTGAAGATCAAAGGTATTTCGAACACGTACTCCTCTACCACAACACAAAGAATAGATTGGAGTGTGTTCAAGACTCAACTTGAGGATGCTTGTGAAGAAGGCCTGTCCAATGGTCTTCAGCAAGCTATTAAGGAAACTGCACATGCGACTACGCGCACAATAATACGCTCTTCGAAGTACTCTGAATATGACCTCGAGCTGGAGCGACTTCGTGCGATACGCCGTCGTGCCGAAAGACGATACCGACGCACCAATTCCACAGACGATCTACGGACAGCCCGGCGCATCCAAAAGAAGATACAACGGCGCCTTGACAAATTAGACACCCAACGATGGAGGAAATTTTGTGCGTCGCTAGATCCTCATAAACCACTGTCTCAGATATGGAGAATTGTGCGAGGCCTACGTTCTGTTCCAGAGCAGCGTTTTCCCTTCAAAGCCCTTGCACTTTTTCATCGCCGACATGAAATTGAGGTAGCAGAAGATTTCTGCGCTATGACCGTGGGCCAGACAGCGTACACAAGCCTACATACAGTGAATCAAATCCCTCACTCACGGGATCCACGCATGGATCTACCGTTTACATCACAGGAGCTCGATGCGGCGCTCGTCTTATGTAATAAGTCGTCGTCAAGTGGCCCGGATGACATCTCATACAAGATGCTGTGCAACCTTGGTAAACGGGCACGCGATGCACTCCTTAAGATCTTCAACGATTCCTGGCAAGCTGGCGTCGTTCCGCAAAATTGGAAGATTAGCCGCTTGGTACCGATCCTTAAGCCTGGCAAATCTCCCCTGGACATTGCCTCTTACCGACCGATCGCACTCTCAAGTTGCGTAGGAAAGGTAATGGAGAGAATGATCTTGGCCAGGCTTGAATGGTACCTGGAATACTATGAGATATATCCGAACGCCATGGCTGGTTTTCGCCGTCACCGATGTTCGATCGACAATGTTATAGATCTCGTCACATATGTCCAGCAACAAAAGGCAGGTAAACGACTATCTGCAGCCATGTTCCTTGACGTAAAAGGAGCATACGACAACGTTCAACATGACGCCATCCTCGAAGCCATTGAGTCAGTGGGCCTAGGCGGGCAACTGTATTGTTGGACACGCAGCTATTTACAAGGGCGGACCTTGTTTGTGAACACTGCAGATGGTCCAACTTCCCAACACCCAACGCATCGTGGAGTCCCGCAAGGTGGCGTCTTGAGTCCAACCCTCTTCAACCTCGTCCTCATTGGTCTTGTTGAACGATTACCAAGTGTGGTCAAGTTATCCGTGTACGCTGACGACATCTGCGTCTGGACATCTGGCGTGACAAGGCCTCAGGTACGCGCAAGACTTCAGAAAGCTGTGACGTTGGTATCATTGTACCTCAAGGACCAGGGTCTGAAAATCTCGCCAGCGAAATGTGCATTGATTGCTTTTAGTCGAAAGCCAATGAGACCATACGCTATATCAATCGATGGCCAAGTCATACCGTATGTCAAGACGCACAGATTTCTAGGCGTATTCATTGATAGAGACCTCTGCTGGGGCCCACATGTGGCACACTTGAAGAAGAGGCTGACAGAAATTGCTAACTTATTCAAGTATCTCGGAGGAAAAACCTGGGGGACTTCAGTACATGCAATGATGCAATTGTACAAGACGCTTTTTCTTGGCTATTTGCGCTACAGTTTGCCTGTGTTGACCAACACCTGTAGAACCAACATTCGGACTCTCGAAAGCATCCAGGCCATGGCTCTGCGAGTTTGTCTGGGCCTACCGCGATGTTCATCATCAGCTGAGACAATCGAGATCGCTAATGACTACCCGCTGAAGACACATATCATGATGGAAGTGCTCAGAGCACACGTAAGGCATCTTACTCGTGCCCCTGCCCATCATCTAGCTTCGCTTCCAGAAGCCCGACCTCGTGCCTCATTCTGCCAGACAGTCATGTCATATCGCACACACATTCCTGCGGGATATACAACTCCATCGAGGATTTCAACTCTCCCATGGAGTATGACCTGTGCACATGTTGAACTCACGGTTCCAGGCATAGGGTCAAAAGCCCGGCTCTCGTCTCCAGCGCTAAAGCAGCTTTCTCTTCGCTTGTTATATGAGAAATACAGTGACCATACTCATCTGTATACTGACGCTTCAACTAAAGTGGATGGGTCTGCAGGGTCGGTGATCTTTCCTGCAACAGCGACAACGGTGAAGTTTCGTTTATCCCACCAGACATCATCGACAGCTGCGGAACTTGCTGCTCTACGTAGCGCAATTGAAGTCATTAAACACCAAGAAGCCAAGAAATGGAGCGTGTTCACGGACTCTAAGGCAGCACTACAGTGTTTGACATTCGCCTTACGCCGGGGACCTCATGAGCAACTAGTGCTGGAAATTAGAGAGCTGCTTCACCACCTCTTCGACGAAGGACACAGAATCACGTTTCAGTGGATTCCAAGTCACTGCGGCATATTGGGCAACGAACATGCCGATGCAGCTGCCCGATCAGCACACGAAAATGGTGAAGAAAAATCTATACCATTTTCAAGGACTGATGCTGCAATGACCATCCGAAAAATCGCTAATGCAGAATTAAAATCCCTGTGGAACACCGAGTGCTTACGGCACACACGACTGCGTAGACTGGACACGTCTCGTCGACTCCGGCCTCCGTCTGGACTCTCCCGACTCGAGACAACGGTGCTTTGCCGACTATGGCTTGGTGTCGCCTTCACCAAAGCTTTCGCCTTCCGAATCGGCATGGAAGACAGTGCTGCTTGCGGGCATTGCGGCAGCGATGAAACTATAGAGCACGTTCTCTGTCACTGCCCTCGTTACAGCGTGCAAAGACGGCAACTAGCTGCGGCGTTAGCTCGCCTTGACGACAGACCTTTGTCTGAACAATCAGTGCTGGAAAGACGACATGATTTGTGTGCTCACAGAAAATCAGTGAAGGCCCTACTGAACTTTTTGCGTGGCAGCGGCCTATTGTATAGACTGTAGCACCCCAGCTCCCCCCCCCCTTTTTTTTTCTTTCGCGCGCGTCTATTTCCCTCTTCGCTTTCTTTCCAATCTTTCTTCCCCATTCCCCCTTCCCCTAGTGCAGGGTAGCAAACCGGATGCTCCATTTTCTGGTTAACCTCCCTGCCTTTCCCTCATTTTATTATCTCTCTATCTCTCTCTGGGGTCTGTAATCAAGGGTGGACTGAAACAGATTTTTGAATTGAAAGTGAGCTTACTCTGCTATAAAGATCTTCTATATACAGAGTACGGCTCTGTGAAAGTGTGAAGCTCAGTAAATAATGATATTTCAATCTGATATCAAAATATGTTTTCGCTTGGTGGCACCGTTGACATTAGCACTCGCCTCACTTCAGGACACAGTGTTGATTGATTTGTGGGGTTTAACGTCCCAAAACCACTATATGATTATGAGAGACGCCGTAGTGGAGGGCTCCGGAAATTTTGACCACCTGGGGTTCTTTAACGTGCACCCAAATCTGAGCACACGGGCCTCGACGTTTCCGCCTCCATCGAAAATGCAGCCGCCGCAGTCGGGATTTGAACCCGCGACCTGCGGGTCAGCAGCCGAGTACCTTAGCCACTAGACCACCGCGGCGGGGCCAGGACACAGTGTTAAATCTGGTGACTACACGAACCGGTATGGCAAGTGGCGATGACGTCAGACATCAAGATTTCAAAAGAGGTGCTTGTCCATGACCAAGGATATATAATTTTATTTAAACTTCCTTCTGGGTCACCAGCGGGATGCGGAGAAGTCGTGGGAATTGGAAGACCCTTAGCGAATACGTGACAAAGAGCTCCTACCTTGTTGTGAGATTACTGTCATTACTTTTTCGGGGCCAACTTACGCTTAACCGTAAATTTTCTCAGCTCTTGAGGGTTTGGCCTTTAACCTATGAAAAAAATGGCGCCATATTTACGAAGTAATTGATGATGAGGGAGCTTGTTCCGGTGGTGGTATCTTGTAAACCGTGAATCTTCCGTAAGTACACACGACCATCATAAAAAGTCACAGCATATCCACGAGGTGAATGATGACGAGTGGGGCGAAGTGGACGAACGGACGCACGAACGGGTGAACGGACGAGCGTATGGACGGACGTATGCACGGATGGATGGACGCATGAACGGAAACATGGACAGACTGACAGATGCTGCACCCCACTCATCATCATTCTCTCCGTGGATAAGCTGTGACACTCTTTTTATTGACATGCGATGCAACTGGCTACTACGCCGACTACGACGACATGAGACATACGACCCACGAAATAAAGAGCTTCGCCCCTAAAAAGACGAGCCCTTTAGAGGGGCAGTGAGGACTGTAAGACGTAAACACTATATTATTATTATTATTATTATTATTATTACTATTACTATTATTATTATTATTATTATTATTACTATTATTATTATTATTATTATTATTATTATTATTATTATTATTATTATTATTATTATTATTATTCAAGCCCGTGGGTGTCCTTAGATTTCGTCATCATCGAAATTGCTGTCGCCGTGGCTGCAGATCAATATCGCATGCTCTACCTCAGCACAGAGCGACATCTGTGACTCTTCGTGGGCCGAACAATGTTGTGACAATGCTACAGTCTCCCCCCCCCCCCCCCTTTTGTTTTTTTACTGCTTTGAACTGTTATTCTACTCAAGTCTGCTACGCCACCTTTTCCTTTTTTCAAGTGCAGGGTAGCAAACCACAGTATTCTTTTGGCTGACCTCTGTCTTTTTTTTACCTTACTCTCTCTTTCTCTCAAACTTAGAAGCATTATACATTTGTTAAGCCACCGCGTGGTGTTAAAAGGAGCTAAGTTTTATAAAATTAACGTGTATATAGGGTGGATAAAGAGCGTGCGAGAAGCTCCGGTGTACCGTTAATTATTACCTGGCTCTACACGCTACCTAAATGCTAACGCCACCTATTGCTAGTATAGGCCCATACACATATTACCTTGTGATTGAGAATATAACGCATATTAGGGTTTAATAATACTACAACCTGCTTATTACACACCTCATCTATTGTGATCAGCGCTGCGGTGATTTCAAGCCCAAAGAGAAGTATATTAGGCTCAGTTATGCAATTCATTGCTGTGCTGTAGACACATGAATGCTGCTCTTTGTGTAAAGTGAGGTAAGCTATAGCAAGGAAGTGCAAGAATAAAGTCGTGAAGCAATGCGTCCGTAAACTTTGCACTCCAGCTCGCAAAGTAGAGGTCTTGCATTTCGATGTGACCTGCTTCGTTCACGCGCTTTTAGGCGTAGTATGGACGGCATTGTATGTTTTAAAGAAACAAAGCATTGAATATCAGCACGTTTCAATAACTATTGAGGGACTACAACTGCTTCGCTGCCAAAAATTGCAACGTCACAAGCAAAATCTGCAATTCAACGTGGCAAAACCAAGAGACCAGTATTCGGAACGTCATTTCGGAGGCCTCCAGAAATTCAGGCTACCTGGTGCTTTACAATGTGCACTTATATTTTGCAGTGCAGGGGTCCCTACCATATCACCTCCATCGAGATGCGACCGCCATGGCAGTGATCGATTCCGGGACCTCTAAGAAAATACAATGACTCCTTGTAAGATGTGATGAAGTTCAAGGAGAGTCGCTCAACGTGAGTGGCTGCCCTGCGTATCTCTTGTTTAACTTCTCATTGTTTAGCAACCCTTTGCTCCACTTCTGGTATGCCGATTTGGCGCAAGAAGAAATAGTAGAGAAAGATAGGCAGACAGGTTAACCAGTTTAGAAAAACCGATTTGCTACCTTAAACATGAGAACAGAATGGAGGAGATGCAAATATGGAGAATAAAGTTCGAGAAAAAACACAGACCACAGAACATAGAGCTGCCACTCACAGTCCATCACTGTTGAGCAGCGCGTGACATAACTGTCAAGTCCGTTTTTTTAAACTTGGCCAATCACGTCGTACTTAGCCACAATGCTCGTGATCTTATTGATGCGCTGGTGCAGCGAGTACGCAAGTTAAAGTGTAAAAAGTCACATGTGAATTGCGGCACATGGAGGTCATAGTTTCAAACATTTAGTTTCCTAATATATACTAGAAGGAACTCTGGCACTGCTGTCTATGAGAGATTCAACGCACGGCGCTTTAGAGAGCATGGGAATGGTGGGTGGTACACAGATTTATCTAATCTTCGTACTTCAAGCCTGCTTCTGGCTCTGTGTGTGTTCGTGTTTTCTCACGAAACAAAAATCAGCAAATGTTGAGTGGTCGCTCTTCACCAACCTTATTTTTTTAGGCTTTCTTTTCAAATCGGGTCACAAGTTGAAAAGTGTTTGTTATTTTCATCAAAACAAAACCGAAACCAGCAATAAATGAAGCCGTAAGAACAATCGTAGTGCCTGAGTCTCCTCTGAATAATTTTAGGAAACTCTATGGTTTCAAACTAATGTATGGCGTTAGCCTATGTGATTCATATGCTCTTCAGTGTTCCCTTCTACAAAAAGCCGGCGTACATCTAAATCCAGGTGAATACCCGGGGTTTTAAGGAACCCCAGATGGTAGAAATTAACGGGAGTGTCCAAACATGTCGTGCATGCCTACTAATAGTGTCCAGGTTTGGGCATACAAAAACCGCCAGAAAATTGAATCCCTCTCTTGTATAATACGCGGCTGCGGCACATATAGAGACCATTTTGTCGTCCAAGGTCGGTTAATGTCGCCTCCGACCTCCAGAAACTATAGATATTGTTGAAGTTATGAAGCTGGATTAGTTTCATGAACTATATTGGCGCAAATTATTCAGAAGTTGGCGCAAGACACAAGACAATAATGGCTGCAAATATATGTAAAACTGATGAAAAAACCCCATTGCAAGGGAATAAAAAAAGTTCGTAAGCGATTATTACCAGACAAATCAAGCAGTCTTTTCGTCAGAAAAGGCATTCAAAGGTTCTTTGCAAAGGTTCTTGCATGCAAATGTTTTTTTTTGCCTTCAATCAAAGCTGCACAAAAAATCTGCTCATTACGTAGCGTTTTTTTTTAATGATAGTGGCTTCAAAGCTCCAACCCCATCATCTGGCCCAAGGAAATAAGGCAGAGGGAAGCAAACCTTCGGTGAAAACAAAATAAATATGATCTTCGAATACGATGAACCCTATGTCAATGAAAGCACTATTCAATGGTATCCATACCCGATTGGGAAATCATTAAATACCATTTATATTCAAACTATTATGCAAACCATTCAAAAATGAAAACGTAGAAAACGAGAAATAAGTCGTTACAAAGGTTCTACACAAATGACGTCTCCCAAATCCACCTTGCATCGCAGAAGATTGGAAATCAGCCTAACGCGACGACTTTTGTAAAAGCCGGTCCCACTACGGTGTAGTTTATGCTCGAGGGAGGATCAGACAAGAGGTCATTATTAATGAAAACAATGCCGCGATAGTGGTTCGATTCGAGTTTCTCTTTCCCTCGTCGCAATCCGGGATAAAGATGCGGATCACGTAACCTCGCTGGATGTAAGGATCAATACGACGAGCGCAATATAGCCGGGGATAACAGCGCTATTTGTGTTCCCGAATGAGATGTCCCTACGAGAAAGCTTCGAAGCCCTTAAGCTGCTTTGCAGCGGCCCATTCCGATGAGATTTGGTACGGCGTCATTACGTGATGCAATGCGCGTTCGCCTTTTCTGTACAGTACTCAGCGGGGAATGGGCTCCATTCCAGCGATATAATAGCGAGTGTGTTGCAATCATACGCTATCGTCGAACTCTCGGAAACTGCAGATCACCACGGTTGCTTCGGAATAACTGCGCCAGATCTTTATTTTTCCTGTAGTTCGTTGTTTAATGTTTAATAGCGTTCTGCCAGTCGAAGGCATTGGGCATGTGTATCGGGAAGGCGTGCGCCAGCTATAATAATAATAATAATAATAATAATAATAATAATAATAATAATAATAATAATAATAATAATAATAATAATAATAATAATAATAATAATAATAATAATAATAATAATAATAATAATAATAATAATAATAATAATAATAACAATAATAATAATAATAAATTGTTACTATTATCATAAGTTTTCTCATTCTAAAATCATATTATGACTGAGGCACGCCGTAGGGCTCTGGGAATTTTCGCATCTCTTCTCTAGCGTGCCCCGATCTCTCACAGTACACAGTATATGGACCTCTAGCATATCACCTCCATTGAAATCCTACTGCTGCAGCCGTGAGTCAATCCCTTGACTTTAGGTTCAGTGACTGATTTTCCTTAGGCGGACGATGGTTTTGCGCTTAAAACCACAGAATTACACGATTATTTTTTCATTCTGTCACTCTCATAAAAGCGTGAGGGGAAAGAAGCCAAGCATTTATGAGCCTACAAAAAAACGAGGCTTGGCGTCCACGAATGCTGTACGGAAATCCCAGAGTTACAGCGAAAGGTCCCATTGATGCATTCTAGTATGCCTTATCTTTGGCGAGTTTCCCTTCGTTACTCTGAAACTCCGGGCCTTCATCAGCCTTAAAACAATTGAGCTTGTGCAGAAGGTTCAAGCTACAGTTCAAGCTGGTGGTGATTCCAGCTACAGGAATCATTCTGCGAATCAAGCTGTCACACGCCACTACGTCTACAGTGGCAGAACTTGCGGCTTTGCGTGGCGCCCTAGAGTACATCAAATCTCAGAGACTGAGAGAGACAGAGACAGAGACTGAGACTCAGGGCTGTGTTTTCAGACTCGAAACCGGCCCTACAGAGCAGGCAGTCAGTCCTTCGACGAGGTTGCCATGAACAGTTAACTTACGAAGTTGTCAAGCTTCTTCACCACGTCACAGAAACAGGCCACGAGGTCAAGTTTCAGTGGCTTCCTGGCCATTGTGGGATCAGTGGCAATAATTCTGCAGACAACACCGCTCGCACATCGCACCAAGAAGAGCACATCCTTCCAATTCCTTTGTCAAGGACTGACGCTACAAAGCAACTTCGTCACCTGGCACGTAGTCTGTGTCTGCAGGAGTGGAACACCCCAAGCATAAGACATACGAGACTCTACCAAATAAACCCTCGACTGGAACTTCGACCTCCATCCGGACTTCATCGACGTGAAGCTTCGCTTCTTTGTCGCCTTTGGTTGGGGGTTGCCTTCACAAAAGTATATAGAACCCTCATCGGATTGACCGACAATGCGGAATGCGACGTCTGCTGCGCCAAAGAAGACATGGACCATCCGGTATGCCATTGCCCTCGATTTGCCTCCGAAAGACAGAAGTTTCGGACGCATTGCAACAATTGGACGATCGGCCACTCTCTATGCAGATGCTACTGGAACACTGTCCTCGCCTTTCGTCGGCTCAGAAAGTAGTCAAAGCTGTCTTGTGCTTTTTGAGGACTACAGGCCTACGTGACAACTTTTAACTTTTGTGTAGTGCCACCGCTGGATACGCGCCAGCCGATAGACTGACAATCCTTTTTTTTCTCTCTCTCTTTCTCTTCTCTTTCAACTCTCTCTCATCTTTATGTCCCCTTCCCATTCCCCCAGCGTAGGGTAGCAAACCGGGCATGTGCCTGGTTAACCTCCCTGCCTTCTCTCTTGTTGTTCATCACCCCCCCTCCGGGCCAATTGTCAACCCTGCCTTGCAGCCTTGGTCCTTGGAAGTGGTATAGAAAGTATGTGTGCCTCTCACTCTGATTTGCGAGCCCCCTTGTCTGTGGAATCATTGCCATTGATACCGTAACGACCGGGTGACCACCGCAACTCAACCACGCGGCGATCTTACGGGATGCAGAAAGAAAATCAGTCCTGTTTCTAAATGATTTATTTTCAGAACAACGAACACAACACTTAGCCTGAGAACGAGGATATTTTGTACGCCAGCAACTGAAGGTGGGAACGCATGACGCGTTTTAGCGAGCCAAAATTCCACAGGTGGTGGACGCCGGCATCGCCGTCATAGAGTTTCCTAATATACACTAGTGGGAACTCTGGCGCTATACTCGGCGACAGCTTTTCTTGACATTGGAGCGAAGGCTACGGAGGCGGGGCCTCCGCACATTTGTGTTACTACGCAAGTAGTCCGGCAGCTTGCAGCCGATTTCGGTTCCAGTTTCGGTTTTCGCTTGCTCGCTGCGCTAGTGTGTTTAGCAAAATGTATGCATGCAAAATGGGAACGTCAGAGTTAAACTTTGATGAGAGTGCATACATGCAGCTAGTTACTGTGCTGTTTATATACTGGTACATATAAAATTTTCCGTTGTTCAGAACGTTTTCCTAGCATTATTCAGCCTTTATAACAGTGAAGTTTAGGTTCCGTGTTCAGCCCAGTATATACGGGTACGCGCCACACGTGATCGAATGTTAACGTTTACGGTATTGAGCTCTGGTACAGGCGAAATGGAAGGCCGGTTGCGGCACGATCCGGCCACGGGCCTGTCTTGTTTCAGTTTTGCTGTATTCGGTTTACGCCCTCAAAGGCTGTCAGCAATGATCTGCGCAGACTGCGCCTCAGTGTTCGAGAAGCCTCACAATTGTTGTAGATCGTTGTTAAGATTGCGCGCAAGACGCGAACAGTGAAGCTTATTTCAGAGCTTGCGTGGCCACCAGTGATAAGGCTGGAAAGTTCGATGCGGGATGTATAAAAGACAGCGCGTCCCAACGATGAGCAGCTTTTCCACGGCCGATGTTGTGCTCGCCGCTGCAAGAGCAAGCAGCAGACGCAGCCGGCGTGCGGAAAACGTGGTGCTGTCCAAGAAATAAAAAAGAAAAAAAAACTAGGGCGCACGATAACTTCTCTTCTATGAACAGCGTCCCATACTTATTCTATCCTTATAATGAAGAAAGTTTTATTTATTCGGGCCAAGTAGCTATTAAAATCAGAAAATAAAATAGGTACTATTTTCTGGCGCGCGCGCATGCCGGCGGTTCGGCTCTATAGCTTCCACAGTGCTGTCAAGAAAAGCTGTCGCCGAGTATAGCGTCTACGAGAGCTGCAACACACGGCGCTTCAGTGAGCATGGGAATGATGGGTAGTACACACATTTCTCTATACTTCGCACTTGTGGCCTGTCTTTGGCTCCGTGTGTGTTCGTGTGGCTTGGACTTGTTTTCTTACGAAAAAAAAAATCAGCTAATGTTCTGTGGTTGCGCTTCGCCACATTATTCTTTTAGACTCACCTTTCTTAATCAAGGCGCGAAGTTCAAAAAGGTTGAATCTTTCTTGCAAAAGAAAACCGAAACACAGCAATAAACGAAGCCGCAAGTAGGATTTGTTTCCTGCAAATACGAAGACTAAGCAAATGTGTATACTACCCATCATTCCCATGGTCGCTGAACGATCATGCGACAGTCTCCCTTCTAGTTAATTTTAGGAAGCTCTATGATTGCCGTAGAACGCGTATAGCAAACAAAACGAGAAGTGACCTGGTCCGAAGCATATGTTCGTATCTTATATTGTGATCCCTTGCCACATTCAGAGCACTTCCGGTAATACTTTCTTCTGCTCCATGCAGAGCAAGTCTATTCTATTGGCGGATTGAGAGTGATCCCTGTATATTCTATTGGCAGATCTGAAGCAGCTCCATCGCGAGATCCACTCAACTGAGCAACTTTTTCTACTCGGCGAAAATCGGCGAAGTTGACCGGAAATCGCAAGTGCTCCGTGCCGTGAAATGGTGCCAACTTTGGGCGCGCCAACGGACTCCGGTCGCGTCAGTTGTACTCGAGTCAGAGCTCATGGTTTGCTAGCGTGCCCACTCAAGCCACTGACCAGTGACTCAAGAAAGCATAGAGTTTTCTAAAATTAACTAAAGGGGAATATGGCGGTGCGATCGTTCAGTGAGCATGGGGGTGATGGGTAGTACACAGATTTGCCTAGTCTTCGCACTTGCGTGTGGCGAATCGTACTCACGGCTTCGTTTATTGCTGGTTTCGGTTTCATTTTCAAGGAAAAACTTCATGGCCTGATTGAACTTTGTGGCCTGATTCAAAATGGTAAGCCTAAAATAAAAAGGTTGTGAAGCGCAACCACTGTACATTGGCTGATTTTTGTTATGTGAGAAAACAACTCCAAGCCACACGAACAAACACGGAGCCAGAAGCAGGTCAGAGGTATAAAAATTAGACAAATGTGTGTACTGCCCATCATTCTCATGCTCGCTAAAGCACCGTGTATTGCCGCTCCCATGAACTTTAGCGCCTGAGTTCTCTCTAGTGTATATTAGGAAACTAAATGCAAGCAAGAAGAAAGACGCGCGCATCGTGTTTCCATTCTGACCCTGTCATTTGCTCCAGGGGGAGGGCGTGTGCCTATCGGTAGATTCTCTTCTGTTAGCCTCCGCCAGAGTGGGTGCTCCGGCGCAGAGTTTGTGAGTCACTCCTAATCCTCCAATGGATGACGCCTTTACGCAGTTTCACCGTGGAAGCGTCTGCTACCCAACGCACGTGGTTCGTAGCAACCATGCCAGTGACGCCATCAAAAAGAAGGGTAGCAAGGTACTGTGAGAAGGCCACCATGAGGCGACATTTGCGTATGTCTTTATGAGACGCGCAATGTGATTCGAAGCAGTTTGTCGTCACCACGCAATGAAATGCAAAAGAGAACGCTTCTCGTCATCGTCTGCTCGAGTTTCGAGCTTTGTGGACTCACAACTTCCCTTTCCTTGTACTAATTTCTATAATTATTGTTGCATTCGTCTCAGTAACCATCGCTACACGCGTTACGGTGCTAAATAAGGCTGCCCTAAGAGTGTCGCAGGGCCCGTTTATTTGCCGATCGGGCATCCCAGTAATACTAAAGTAGTCCTTGCCTTAGATCTAAAAGGCGCTTTACATAACGTTACCAACAAAATTAGTCTTTCCCATCTGTCCGAAACAGACTGTGGGCATAATGTTTTGAGGTTCATCCATCTGTTCCTGAGAGAACGGCAGACGTAGCTCCGCATCCAAGAAAAAGAGCATGGCCTATATCCTCTGGGTACTCGAGGAACACCACAGAGTGTGGTCCCCTCTCCTCTTCTTTTACCCCTCGCCATGGCTCATCTCCCCCTACTGCTGAGAGATATACCCGGTGTACGCAGGCTCTCTATGCCTGTGATATCACGCTGTGGGCAACCCAGGGTTCCCTTGGCGGCATTGGGTTCAGCCTGCAGGAAGTAGCATCGGTCGTGGAGGACTACGCCCATCGCTGTGGCCCCAAACGCTCTCCAAAAAATTTGGTCATGCACATACTCGCTCTGAACCCAAAGACATGACAGAAATTGCAGTTTCCTTGCGCACAGGGCTAATCCCGGAACGCCAAGGAATCCGCTTCTTGGGGCTCTTTATAAAGAACAGCTGAAAAGCGGGCACAGCCCTGCGTAAGCTACGTACGGTCGGAGATCAGGTAGGCCTCATGATCTGTCGGGTCTTGAACAAGCGGGTCTCAGAAGCCGCGATGAAGAGCACCTTGCCAACACTTTTGGTACCAGCCGAATCCTGTATTCGACACCCTACCTACGTTTGCGCCAATGCGGTGTGGACACACTCAAATGCATTCTCCTCAAGATATACAATCGCGCCCTCGACTTCCCGAACTTGACGTCTAACCACGCCTTGCAGATTCGGGCATGACCAACGCGTACGGGGCTCATCTCAATAGCCATTATCTGTAGCTTACCAGGTCGCCCGCTGGGAGATTAATCTTACACCGCCACCGTAGCTACCAGCTCTCTCAGGCACAAGAGCGGACCACGATCCCAGAGGACTGGCGTGGTACATTGGTTATTCAGCCTCTGCACCAAAACATGGCTAGGGAGTATATACAAGAGAGACTCACGAAGGCAAGCGAACTGCGTGGGTTACAGCCTTGCAATGTCTCGTTTTAGAGCCTTGTACACGAACGTGTGTGGCCCTCATCACAGGGGGGGGGGAGGTACACAGCAGCCATAGTCCATCAAAACGGTTCTGTTAAGGGGCTCACTTTTCGAGCTCCGGACATTACTCACGTGAAAGAAGTCGCCTTAGCTCTCGCTGCAGTGATTCCCGCATTTAAGATCATTATTACCAATTAGTGGAGTGCGTACCAAAATCTTACAAAAGGTCACGTCAAGAGTCACGCCACTTGAATATTGAAGTTATGTTATTATCTGGACTACTTAAACACACGTTCAGTCATCTGGACTCCAGCTTCAGCATGACTAGTTGGTAACGAGGCTGCCGATGTCTCAGTTTACGCACTTGATTACCGGAAAACCCCGTGGTCCTCTATCACTTGACGATCCAGAACCTAATCCAGTCACCTCCTTTCGAAAGACGACAACGATGTACAAATTGAACAGGCTCTAGTTTCCGCCCTCTGCGACGGGCCTGAATAGGGTGGGTGAGCGCTGGCTCTTACGCCACAGTATTTTGCCAGGCAATAATTAGGCATTTCAATCCAGTCTTCTCCGGGAAATGCCCACACTATGATAATCTGCTTGCGGATAGTTTTCACATGGTGTGGGCATGCCTATCTAACCCGGCGATCCCTCCCCCCTCTAATCCATTCCCCTTCACCCCCTGCCCGTGAGAGCTGGGAGGCAGCTCTGCTCGGCTGCTCGGCCTTGCAGGGTCAAAGAGCCCTCGGGGCCAGGGCGCGTGCCACCGCGGAAGCCACATGGTTCCCGGACAAGGGACACTCTTCCTAGAGTTTATACCTACCTCTCACTTGTAAATAGTTTCAATACATGTTTTTCACCCCCACCATTCCCGAAAGGGACCATGTGGTGATGCGGAGCGTCGTGATTGTGCAGCGGAAGCACTCCTTTTCTTTTTTTTTCTCAGTCAGGAAGATCGCTAGCAGACGCTTCCTGCGTCGGCTTTGTGAGACGCCGCAGGTAGGGACGCCTAGAGGAGGGGGAGGAAATGATGATGATGATAATGATGATGATGATGATGATATGTGGGGTTTAACGTCCCAAAACCACCATATGATTATTAGAGACGCCATAGTGGAGGGCTCCGGAAATTTCGACAACCTGGGGTTCTTTAACGTGCGCCCAAATCTGAGCACACGGGTCTACAACATTTCCGCCTCCATCGGAAATGCAGCCGCCACAGCCGGGATTCGATTCCGCGACCTGCGGGTCAGCAGCCGAGTACTCTAGTCACTAGACCACCGCGGCGGGGCAGGGGGTGGGGGGAGTGAGCGTGGGTTAGAAGACGCTCTCTGCGGTGGCGTTGTGAGGCTGGATTGGGGGAGCGTAGGAGAAGAGAGAAAGGGGAGAGGACGTCCATGCATAGTGTTCCCTAAATATACACTAGAGGGAACTCTGGCGCTATTGTCTGTGGGAGCTGCAACGCACGGTGCTTCAGTGAGAATAAGAATGATGGGAATTACACGGATTTGTCTAATCGTACATCTGACTAGTGTGTGTTCGTGTTGCTTGAAGCTGTTTTGTCACGAAACGAAAATCAGCGAATGTTCAGTGGTGACGCTTTACCACTTTAATCATTTAGTCTCACTATTTCAATTCCGGTCACGAAGATCCAACGGGTTTGTTCTTTTCTTCGAAACAAAACGGCAACAAACGAAGGCACAAGCGACATTCGTCTTCCGCAAGTATGAAGACTAGGCAAATCCGTGTACCCCACATCATTCCTATGTTCGCTGAACGATCGCAGCGCAAGAGTGCCATCTAGTTAATTCTATGAAACTCTATGCGTTCATGTACAATGGGGAGAGAACGTGACAGGGTTGTAGGAGAGAAGTGGAGAGAGTAGCGCGCAGCTGCTGGAAAGAGGGAAGAAGGAGGCGCGCATGCGTAGCGTGAGTGCGATCAATTGACACGTGGCACCACCGAACGAGGGATGCTTTATATCTAAAAGCCTTAGCACGGCACTCCGGAGCGCTAGGACAAGGTACACTCTGTGGCGTTCTCGCTGAGAACTCCGCCCTATCGGGAGCCCGCGCCGAACTCCAACACTAACAAAGTTGACACTTTGCCGATAAGAGCTGTGTCTTTTATTTATTACGCACCAGATACGCTTACATCAACGCGTGACAGTGATAAAACTGCCTGTAGAGAGATCAAACTTGCTAAAGAATACGTGCTGATGTGCCACGGTTGTTTCACGCGCTGCCACCACCCGTACTGAAGTCTGACAAATGAGAGCTGTCTTTCGTGTTTGTCCTACTACAATCACACAGAAATTGGCCTTCATGCCTATATAGGAATCTGTCAAGGTTCACCATTTTTGTGAAGTACCTGCGAGCGAGGTCGATGGCAATAACAAAACCACAAGCGCTCACAACTCCGATTGCGAAAGAACTTTAACGATACCTCCATGGCTGAAAAAAAGAAAACCGATCACCAAACTGACAAAACATTGCCTGTTTAACCGAATTAGCTGTCCAGAAGCGCTAAGAGGGTGTCGAAACATCTTTAGTGTACTAACAGTGGGAGTAGGTGCAGCCACGAAATTGTTTAGCCCCAAATTATGTTGGGCTTTACACAGCTTGTAACGTAATATATATACCTTGTATTCTGCATGCTATTTCACACTGTAAGGTTGAAAAACGACGTATTGAGCATTAGGGTACTCTTTTGGGCCAATTCAATACAACGACATATGAATAAAGGCACGAAAAAGACAGCATGTGTGATTAGAAAAAAGGTTAATGATCTGCCAGCAAGCCCACTTTCCGAATCTGGTTGACATATTGAACAATAACTAAATCCGCCATTTTTCGCGATGGGTTATGCAAAATATATACGTGGCATAGTACCACTCTCTTGTTGGTGCACCTTCTCTGCATGAAAGTGTTATTTTTCTTTGCTCTCGCCTGGAATTAAAATTTGTTGAACACCTTATAATTTACCTTACATCAAGCTTTTATTCTTCTCCTGTTAGTTGCTGATTCGGATTGTGACTGTTTTCTCTATCACACTGTGACTCCCGCACCCCCACCTTTTCCGCCTCTTGTGAACTGTAGCTGTAGCTTACGAAGCCCAAGGTTACCACTACGCCTTTCGCCTTCTCTGGTACTTCTTCTCAATATCCCTAATTGGGCTGGTAGAACAGGAGGAACAAAACAAATAAATAACTAAAAAAGAGAGAATGAATGAAGATTTGTACAAAAAGTGTAGGCACACGCAAACCTTCTCCCCCTTCTCCTCAACTGAATAAACTAATTTACAAACAACATAGTATTGCACTAAGAAATACGCTAACGATAGTGCGGAGGCATGCTTTGTAAGAAGCATGAATAGCTTGCTACTAACTTTAAGTATAGTTCCGCTCATGCAGTGACTGCCTGAAGACGAGTTCTGCCAAGTTATCAGAGCTTCACTTTGGGATGTGCAAACTAAATTGCTTTATGGCTTGTTAAACTTTGTGTGTTCACGTCAGAAAGTTATTTTTGTTTATTTCTTCCGCGCAGAGCTCAGCAGACTCGAGGACACTCCTTAAGGTGCGTTTCAATGTTCCAACTTTTCGGCACAGTTCGCAGCTTTCTTTCGGGTTCCTATATTTGCATCCGCAGAGGCAGTGAGGAAAGAACAAGACCGCTCTCACCGTCTCACGTTTAGCGCGAGACGCAGCAGAAGGAGCGAGCGCATAATCACGCTACGGCTGGTGCAGCTTGTTCACTGCCCTCGGGTTTCGTATGAACCGGGGTGGCTAATTTTTGAGCATTTGACTCGGCACTCAGTTAAACGTTTTGTGCGCCCTTCGGTGGCTTTCTGCTGTAAACGGGGAAAGCCGAAGTAGAAATAAAACCACCGGAAAGATAACACCTCCACGAGAAAAGTTTTCGGTGTTGTGAATTTGCATTTGGGAAAGCTTACTGGGTGTAGTATTGCATCGTTTAGCGGAAAAAGCTGCGACGAATAAAAAAAAGGCGATGACAAGCTGATAAGCTACGAAGTGCCTAATTGCGGCAGATGATATACCTAAGTCTATTAAAAGCTTTCCTGATATTTGGTTCTTTCAGCATACTTTGAAATTCAAGGCGGAACCGACGGTTATGACTGACGGAGACAGATGCACACACAGTACCTGTGTGGATTTACGTACTGGCTCTGTTTGCTGCCTTTGTCGCACCTTCAATAATAAGCACTAATAGTTAGCCCTAATTGTGCGTTGGGTTACATAATAGAGTTTTATTTTCGAGGGTTTCTGTAGTTTACACACGTCCTAATGCTACAGGTGATTTTATTTATTTTTTAATTATGGGCAAGCATCTGTTGTGGTAAAAATATAAGTCTGGGTCTTGTTTGGTACCATGCATAATTATTTTTATTTTGCTCAACTTAATTCCACGTTTTTTTAGTCAAAACAAAAGAAACAAATAGAACAATAACAACCATTCACAAGTACACAGAAGCTTCTGACTACTTTTGCTGTCAAGCAAAGAGGGAGCCATAAAAAAGAATCTTTCATGTTTGCTGAAGTATCTCTCACCATCACAGTTGTTTTTAATACTAATTTTATCAGTTGTTCCTCTTTTCTCTCTCTCTGTTTCTCTCTCCCTCTCTCTCTCTCTCTCTCTCTCTCTATATATATATATATATATATATATATATATATATATATATATATTTATATACACTCAACGTTTGGCGATGTTTGTCGCCGCTACTGGTGTTCGCAGTAACGAGTGTTAACAATAAAAAAGCGGCAAAGCACAAGCGAAAGCGGTGCGTTATTTTATATATGAGCTATCAACGAAGAAACATCATACCCTTTAATAAAAGAACGCTAACTCCAATATATCGCTGCTACTTCGTAGTTTCGAAAATGCTCATCAAGGGAGCGACTTAACGAGAGAGCTAAGCGATGACAACGCTCTTAATCTTTAATGCACTTTAATGATTCGGAAGAAGGATCAACGTTCCTGCCATGATCAGGTTGCGTCTAGTGTAGGCAATGTTTTGTTGCTCAGCCAAGCGTGCTCGCACTTCCATTCGACTAACAAACCCCTATAGTAAAGCACTCCAACTCAGTGAAGTTCTCGGTTTATTTTTTTACAACAAGCCCCCTAAAAGGGTTCGCCTTCTTGACTTCTAAACTGACTCTTCCGACGTTGTACGACTGACGCTGTACATTGCGAATGGGCTTTGCGGACCAGTGAGCAGGAAGTTTGACAAGGGTTGGTACCTTTCGCGCATTTTGGATCTCCGCCATCGTTTTTCGAAGTTTATGTTCTCGCAGCTCGAAGAGCGTAAGGCACGGTGACGGCGAGTATCACGCTGTCGAAATAAAGTAAACCGAGCAGGGTGATGACAGAGCTTAATCTTTCGCGAGCACATTGCGTCCAAAGTTGTGGGCGGAGGATGGAGGGGTGGTGTGCGTGGTGTTATCGTGGCGCGCAGAGCCGGACATATTCCCTCGAGTGGAGTGCAACCCACTGCTCCGACCAACCCGTGGGGCGCATCTGCCTATCACTGCGGCCTTGGCGTCGTGTCGAAGTTTGCTCCCCCCTGAATGTTCTACACTGCTCGTTTTGCAGCCAGTCGAGGGACGTACTTTTTTTCACCACTTGGCAGTTGGTCCTGCTTTTTTTTCGAGTTTATTTGCTTATTTAGAAGCCTAAAGCGTACTCTTCTCTGAAGTAGGCACTGCTTTTAACGAGAATGTAAATGGTGAGTATTTCTTAACTTCTGAGTTTCTGCGTGCCAAAATCACTATTTCATTATGAGGTGGTTTGTTTCGGTGATTCCCGAATAATTATGACAAGGGGAGATTCTTTAATGAGTACCCAAATTCATAAGCACGTCGGCATGATTTGCACTTCACCCCTATCTGAATGAAGTGGCTGTGGCTATCAACACTGTTTTCTTGTCGCGATCTTTCCTGTTTATATGTGTTTCATTGCCAAAAAGTAAATAATTACTTTTCGGTAATGGCATCAATTAACCTCTATTGCTGCTCACGCTATACCAATTGATTGATTGATTGATTGATTGATATGTGGGGTTTAACGTCCCAAAACCACTTTATGATTATGAGAGACGACGTAGTGGAGGGCTCCGGAAATTTATACCACCTGGGGTTCTTTAACGTGCACCCAAATCTGAGTACACGGGCCTACAACATTTCCGCCTCACGCTATACCAAAGACCGAAGTGTCGGTGAATGGCATAGTCACAAAAAATCACATGAATATTGGAGACGCCCAACAACTATAGCGCTCTAGATATATACGCGATATCAGGGATATATGCATGTATATGCAGATGGCTCCAGTATACCCGCAAGTATTGTACCACAACTGAACGTACAAAATACATTTCGGTAATTTCGCGTGACATCGTCTGCAACAGCTCAGCTATTCGCTATTCTAAGCGCTTTAAAATTTATCAGTTCTTTAAGAGATGGTCAGAAATGAGTAATCTTTAGTGATTCACGAGCAACACTAACATAACTCTGACGCATAAAATCGAAAACAATAAATGATGGACTTATTTACCAGACACTTGGCAGCTCGCAAAGGCATACAAAAAGCAACATAAAATAATACTTCAGTGGATACTGGGTCATCGCAATATACACACCAACACAGCAGCTGATGAAACAGCACGACAAGAACATCACGAAAATTCTTTGACTTCTATTCGAATATCGAAAAGTGAATTATAGCACTGTATTTTACAGCAAAAAATCATTCAATATGTATGAAAATACGTTGTTTCAGCGAAACACCAAAAGCTCTGATTTATATCATGTGAATACACTAAATAAATTTGAAATGCCATCATCTTTAGGCAGAAATGTACAAACCCTTGTTCATAAATTAGGATTGGCAACTGCCTACACTAAGCATTTTTTACATGAAAATGGGTGCACTGAAACTTCTGAGTGTGATTGCGGTTTTGCAGATGAAGGCCATATATCTGATCTTTCTAGAATTTCCGCAACGCGAAACACCAAGACGCCGACTTAGTTCATGCTTTACTTAAATTTATTCAATATTTCAGCCTGGCCTACTTCTGTGTTGCACTCAAAGTTTAATACAGGCTCTTCTGGTCTATGGTTAAGTTCGACATCCACAAAAGGCAAAAGTTGGAAAGATGCACAGAGATAAGCACGAAGCTGCACAAAGGAGCTCGACGCACGCTTTACATTGTCTCAGAACTAAACTGGGCACGACAGCGCTTGAACAGCAATCATTACACCTAAAGCCACTGGCATTGTCCAGGTGACTAGCCTGTAACAACAGAAGTTGTCATCATCCCATTTTCGTGGCAGCGTCGTGACCAGCGGACAGCGATTTCGGCCGGCTTCTGAATCGCACGGCGGATGCAATGTTTGTATCAGTGCATCTCACCCCTCACACGTGGTAATTCCCTCCTCAGCCAAGATTCGTGCGGCATATCGCGCATTGGCTTACAAGCTCTGAAGAAAATCTACGATTCCTGCATTGACAAGGCTCGTTGAGGAAGATACGTGTCCGGGATACAGGGTACATCAACGAAGCCATACTGCAGAAGGACGGGAGGCCACCAGGACACCTGAGCCAGAGGAGCTGTAAGAACAGAAGCGATGAGCATACCATTGTCATGGTGGCGTCGTGTCTCTGCGCCGGCACGAGAGAAGAGAATATGCGTAGATGCACAATATGCGTTGGGCATCTATGCATACTTTTTCTGGGTGGGGCAGCGATGACTGCGAATAGAGCGAAAATTTATTGTTAGGCTGCAGGTTATAATACAAAATGATTTATCAGTGTTTGCTCATGTCTTCTCGCGTAGTTTTTGTTAAATGACACGCTCGAATGTGCAAGTCTCGGTGAAGGCGGAACAATTTTTCAGTGATTTCAAAGGCAAGATTCGGCGCAAGAGATCATACCCACAGAGAATTTTATAGCCAAAGCTGTTATGGGACCACAATATGGTTCACGTGCCTGCAGTTGTTGTCAGCCGCAGCCGCTGGTTCCCCAAACCACTGTCGCATGAAAAAAACTCAGTAAATAAAAAAAAACACCAATGACACAATGGGATTCGTAAGCAAGTCCCCTGTGTGCCAGCAAAGCATTCTACCACTGAGACACGCTGGTGCTCAGAGCTCCGGCGTACACTGGTTTCGAGCAAGCTCGATGCCGGGAAAGAAATCAGGCTAATATGAGTAGAAAAACGTTTTAACACAGTTAAGGAACAACCAGCTGTTACATAATGCGAATTGTGCAACGAGTGGGGCGTCGAATGCCCAAACCCTGTACAAAAACGTGATCTTGTTCAACCTATTATCTGCGGTGCATACCTAATGTGGGAGATTTGAGGGATTGCAAAATCTTCTGGCATAATTTTTCATCCTAGTCAGCCACACCACAAGAAATTGCACGAAGTTCCTTGCAAGTGTGCAGCAGGTACCACGCTTTTCTATAGAATGACGAAGGATGGACTTAGTGAATGCCTGCCTACTACTGGATGATTTATGGCGTAAGTAGTACCTTGCAAGTGTGCTTGCAGCAGCTACCCAAAAGGTGTTAAAAAGAGCTTTGAAAGGCCGCTCTTCCAGCTTTCGCTGTAGCAGTACTCCGCCTTCCGCGCAGACTTAGTGGTTATTTGACATTTTGACTGATGGGTATACATTATAGATGTGTGCTGAGCTTACGTCTCATTTTGGCAAGTGTGACGCGACATTCGGCTTGCGCCTTCGCGCCAACCGCCTGTCGACAAACACCGTCAAATCTGCAATTAGACGACACTTGTGGAGAGCCTCTCGGTTGTTTAGCATCTATAGCAGCGATCTACCTAAACATTTTAGTGTTGTGCAAATTTCTACGTTGCTTGTTGAGTTTTTGTGTATCATGACCTCAATGTAAGCACAACCATAACCAAAAACACTGATACTTGTCACACCAAGTAAGTTACAATATGGTGAATATCAGCTGACATGATTTTAAGTAGGCTTCAAAATATTTTCCCCGGCTAATGTAGAGAAGCATAAAGACTCACTAAAGTCTGATCTAGGTTTATTTTTTAGGTAGCTTTTCTGTTGATAACTCTAAAGAATGCACGTCACCTTAAAACTACAGAAATGAAAAGACACATTAAATTTGCCTCATTGATCAATCCAGCTATTTACCTCAACATATCAGGGAGGCGATTGCACGAACACAGCGTGATTTTTGTGCTCGATGTATTCCTAACCATAGCGACTTTGCGAATTTCACGAGTAAGATAAAGTGAAGCATTCATTAGGATTAAAAGAACGGCAGTCTAGATGATACTCAAATGAAGCGAGGAAGTGAAAAAGTGAAATATGATACGTCTAAAGTTCATTGAATTCGCTCGTGACAGCTGAAGGCCGACGGCCCTCACAAAGAAAAGGCACGCAGACCACTTCAGAGAAGCCCATCAAGGGACGAAAATGAAGACGGTGGGCCAGCCCTCTGAAACAAATATAGCGTCAGACAACCTGGACACAAAAAAGGGACAATCGGCCATGCTTGTCAAGAACAGGTAGAGGCACGAGGCCGGACTTTGACAAAGATGGCTACAAACGCGAGACGACTGCAACGGCACTTTCATCACAGCACCAAGAAAAGAAACACATACTGCGATAAGACAGACCCAAGAGAGACCAAGGACAGAGAAGCAGACATATATGAAATAAGAAGGTGTTGCACCATTTGAGCAAGCTTAAGTAAAGAAAAGAGCGGAGAAGCCTGGATGAGTTAGAAACACGCGTAAAACGACACCGGAGGGGCGGTAATTGGAGACGCACTCCTGTTGTGTCCCGCGAGACCACCATCTTCTTTCTTTTTTTCATGGAAATGGTTGATTGGCCAGGCTCCCGAGTGACAATGAAATGAAGCAAAGGCCAAGTGACAAGATAGCGTAGGCCATGCACCAACGGTGGGCTTCACAATGGGCAAAGCGAGGATCACGTTCCCTGTGGGATGGCTTCCAAGAGTGAACGCTCTGATAGGAAGGATGGAGTAGGATTGAAAGGAAGTGACACAGATGCTGGCGAGCACATCTTTGAAATGTGTCAGGTGCTAAACACTAAACCACTACAAAATGCAGGCGTGTAATGACTGTGTTACCGTGAAAAAAAAAGTGTGCAGTGATGTCGGATGCGTCCTGTAGGATACAGTGAAGTTCCACTTCTGCTCGCGAGAATGATAGCCCTGGACACTGGTACATAAATATACTTCTGTGGGCAGCGCTTAATTACAATATACTTTAACAAGACGTGACGACTTGTATTCTAAGGGTACATATGTAATGTTTTTATAATTGTATAGCTATCACTGCAACCACAATTGATGTTGCAGAAACATTACGCCTGCATAGTGTCTGTTTCCAAAGCAATTCCGAGACCTGGCGTGACTCTGTACTACAATATTTGATAGCCACGCAGAATGCTTCGGTTTGATTCCTGTGGAACCATAACATTTATTCTTTGTATTCTTCAGGTCAAAGCTGCCGATGTCAGTTTTAAATGCGAACATTTCTTAGCGAACTTCGGCGACTTTGAGTCTATCTATCTATCTATCTATCTATCTATCTATCTATCTATCTATCTATCTATCTATCTATCTATCTATCTATCTATCTATCTATCTATCTATCTATCTATCTATCTATCTATCTATCTATCTATCTGTCTGTCTGTCTGTCTGTCTGTCTGTCTGTCTGTCTGTCTGTCTGTCTGTCTGCCTGTCTGTCTGTCTGTCTGTCTGTCTGTCTGTCTGTCTGTCTGTCTGTCTGTCTGTCTGTCTGTCTATCTGTCCGTCCGTCCGTCCGTCCGTCCGTCTGTCTGTCTGTCTGTCTGTCCGTCCGTCCGTCCGTCCGTCCGTCCTTCCTTCCTTCCATCCATCCATCCATCCATCCATCCATGCATCCATCCATCCATCCATCCATCCATCCATCCATCCATCCATCCATCCATCCATCCATCCATCCATCCATCCATCCATCCATCCATCCATCCATCCATCCATCCATCCATCCATCCATCCATCCATCTATCTATCTATCTATCTATCTATCTATCTATCTATCTATCTATCTATCTATCTATCTATCTATCTATCTATCTATCTATCTATCTATCTATCTATCCGCCTACGACTTTTAGCTCTCCTGGCCGTTTGGATAATGGTATCAATACCAAACATGGTATGGCATAACATCACTATATGACAAGCATTTTTGACTAGTCATAACATGAAAAGCATGATATCTATGTCATGAATGTAATTATTTACGTTTCATGATCTTGCTGCTCTTGCGGTGGTTTCGTTCACAAGATATGTTGTAAAACTGGTATGGTATGACATGACTGCATGGCGAACACAAGCGACAGACCATAACATCAAAATCATGACATGCGTATCATAAAACATGACTATGACTATATGCCACACTCACGATGTGCTCGCGGCTGTTTCGCTAGCTTTGCATATACCGAATTTGTTATTACGGGACGTGAATGGATGATGAAGGTATGCGACTAGTGGAAACATGATAATATGAGATGCGTGTCATGTAACAACATGACTATATCCTACGCTCATGATGCGCTGGTGGCCATTTCGCTAGCTTCACATGTACCAAATTCGGTATTACGTGTCGCGAATGGACGACATAGGTAAATGACACATTCAAACGTGATAATCACGACATGTGTGCCATGTAACATGACTACATGCCACATTCATGATGCGCTCGTGGCCGTTTCGCTAGCTTCACATATGCCGAATTTGGTATTACGTGACGCCAATGAATAACGAAGATATGTGACTAGTGAAAACATGATAATCAGGAGGTGCGTGTAATGTGAGAACATGACTACATGCCATAGTCAAGGTGCCAATGCCTTTAAACGCGACCCGGCGCGCGTGTTCACCGACGTTCATTTCGTCGCGACACGCTGGCGTTGCTACGCCAAGTGCCGGTCCTGCCTCATGCGCACCGGACCGCATATACTCGCACGCGCGCTGCGCGTCGTTGCTTTGACACATGCACATTATAGCGCGTCAGACAGGAAGGCAGGCAAAGAACTTTATTAATACCCGGAGGCGGCGCTCAATCCCTCTTAGTGGGCAACACCGGTAGGCCACTCCCACGACGGGACGGGGAGGTTGAACTCCACGGCTATGTCGTGGGCCCTCTGGATGGCCCTAAGCTGGTCTCCTTTGTCGTGGCTTGTGAGGAGACAGGTCCAGTCCGCCTTCGTAGAGGGAGACTCACTGCTCTCGCGCAACGCAGGGAATTGCCACAGCATGTGTTGGAGAGTACATTTGGGATGACCACAGCGCGGGCAACCCGGATCTATGCCATCTATGTGTTTAGAGCAAGTTAGAGGCGATGCATACGCCTCCGTCTGTAAGAGTCACAGAGTTATGGACTGAGGTCTTCGTAAGTGTGGGTGCGGGAGTGGGTAATTCCGGCGCTCCAACAGGTAGTGTTTGCAAATTTCATTAAAAGTTAGCAAAGGGTCTCTGAAGAAACAAGTGACGTCCTCAGCCTTCGAGAGGTTCTCCCCGGCGTGGAATGTGAGACCTCGCGCCCGGGAGTGAGCCAACTCGTTGGCATTAAGGATGGTTCCGTGTACGTGTCGGCCAGCGTGTGCCGGGAACCAGATTATGTGCTTTTTGCCTGACCAATTGGCAGCAGAGAGAACGCGCGCGGCTTCCCGACAAACTGAGCCCGTCATGAAGGCCCGTGCGGCTGCGCGCGAATTCGTGATTCGTGTAAATGCCGGCGCGATCGGTGGCAGCGAGAGCTAGTGCCACAGCGACCTGCTCGGCGCGATCAGCGTTTGAATTTAATAAAGTCATAGACGACAAGTGTTCGCCTTTGAGTGTTGTAACCACCGAGACAAAGTGGTCCGTAGAGCTGTACTGCGCTGCGTCTACGAAGGCCACGTTATCCTCCATAGCAGCTGCGGTACTGAGTAGGGCTCGCGCCCGTGCCTGACGTCTCCCAACGTTATGTGTGAGATGCATGTTATGGGATATCGGGAACACTGTTAATTTTGCGCACAGGTCTTCGGGGAGCTGCTGCGGACATTCTTGGGATACGGGAGAGTTGAGCCCGAGGTGGGCTAGTAACTGTCGCCCAGCTGCAGTGGAAGACAGCCTTACAATTTGAGATACTTTTTGAGCTTCTACGATTTCGTTGAATGTGTTATGAATGCCCAGCTCATTGAGCTTGACCGTACGGGTGCTGCCAGGTAACCCGAGCACCTGTTTAATGGACCGGCGGATGATCACGTCGAGACGGCGTATGTCTCCTTTTTGCCACAGGTGGGCGGGATCCACATAGTTGATGTGGCTCATGAGGAAAGCGTGAAACAGTCCGCGGAGATTTTCCTCAGATAGTTCACCACGCCTGTTACCTACTCTGTTAATTAATTTAGCCATTGCTTCCACCTTCCTGGAAATATGAGAAATGCTGACGTCATTATAGCCGTTGGCCTGAATTACCATGCCTGGTATGCGAACTTGGTCCACCGTGAGGATGGGTGTACCATCCGCCGTCAGGACAATGATCCCCGCGTATGCGTCGCTGCGCGCCTTGTATTTCGGGCGGTATAGAAGTAATTCTGATTTCTCTGCTGATAGCGAAAGGCTGCCCTGCCGTAAGAATATTTGTATCGTGTTTACCGCGTCTTGCAGTCGCTCCTCAATATGGCCGTCACTGCCGCTCGTACACCAGACGGTGATGTCGTCTGCGTAGAAGGCGTGACTGATGCCGTCGATCTGTGAGAGTTGTTGTGACAGAGCGCGCATGGAGAGGTTGAACAGGAACGGAGAGATCACGGCCCCTTGGGGTGTGCCCCTTGGTCCCAGTTTGAATTTCTTCGAGCCCATCGAGCCGAGTTGGATTGTAGCCGTCCTGTCGCGCAAGAACGATCTAACATAGTTGTAGAAACGCGTACCTAATCCTGCTTCGCGAATCGAGTCGAGGATATGAGAGTCCTTGACGCGGTCGAATGCCTTCTCGAGGTCGAGCGCTAGAATGGCTCTAGTGTCTCTGGTGATCTTATCCATGAGCTCATAGTTGAGCATCAGCATAACATCCTGCGTGGAAAGGGACGAACGAAAGCCAATTTGGTTGATTGGTATAATCTGGCGCTCCTCAACAAATTTTGTGACTCGATTGAGTATCACGTGTTCGGCCACCTTACCCACGCAGGACATGAACGAGATGGGACGAAGTGAACCTAGCGCTAATGGTTTACCCGGCTTAGGGATAAGTATGACGGTTGCCTCACGCCATTCAGTCGGAACGTTGCCAGTCTCCCACATTATGTTAATGTGCTCGGTCAGAACTTTTATGTCCTCTTCGGCAAAGTTTTTGAGAAGCTTCTTCTTTATGCCATCCGGGCCAGGGGCTGAGCGGCAGTTGAGTTCAGAGATGACAGCCCGAACCTCAGCGGAAGTAAAGGGGAATGCAAAGGGATCTTCCTCCGTATCATCCGGGGCAGGCGGGTAATCGGATGGGGAGCTGGGTTCGGTACATAGGTAACGCGTACCTAGCTCGTCGGTAATTTGAGTGTCGGTCTCACCCGAGACTTTGAGTCTGTGTATTAGTCTGTCTATCATGAATTGTTGAGACGCTTTCGACGGTTTGTCACCTAGTAGGTGTTTCAACAGGTTTCATTTGGCCTCGTTTCGCATTTGATCATCAACCGAGTTACACACTTCGTCCAATTGCTGACGCTCTAGGTTACGGCAATGTTCCTCGATTTGACGCTTATCAAAAGACAAATCATTAACAACAACACCAGGGATACTAGAGGCATACTAGCTCTAGACCTAGCCAAAGCTTTTGATAATATCTCGCACAAGTTTGTGCTTGAGGCAATTTCCGTTATGGGTCTAGGACAACGGTTCCACGCATACGTTAGGTCTTTTCTCAGGGATCGCAGGGCTAACATTAGAATCGGTCAAATCCAATCCACGGAATTTACCTTGGGAGCGAGAGGCACCCCACAGGGGGCAGTTATCTCTCCTCTACTCTTAAATATTGCTATGAAGGGCCTCTCGGAGCGACTCGCTACGGTGCGCGGGGTTAACCATGCTGTCTACGCGGACGATATCACCGTGTGGTGCATGGGAGGGTCCGACGCCGGGGTAGAGCAGGCGCTTCAAGAGGCATTAGACATCACGGAGAACTTTCTAGTCGGTTCGGGCCTGAGCCTGTCATCGGCAAAGTCTGAGTTACTACTATACAGGCCCACCCGACAAGGACTGAGGAACCTCACTCCTTTAGAACAGATTCCCATAGCTTTATACACACGGGATGGGCACAAAATACCCAGGGTGGACTCCATCAGGGTCCTCGGACTCCTGCTAGAGTCCAAGGGGGCCAACTCACGAACTATAGCCCGCATCACCTCCAAAACGGAGAACATGCTTAGGCTCATACTCAGGGTCTCAAACCTCAGGAGTGGGCTGAGCGAGAGCAATCTCCTTCGGCTCTATCATGCATTTCTCATGAGCCACATTAATTATGTCGCTTCGGCGTTGCGCTGGTCCAAAAGAGAAGAGGCAAGAATTGATACACTAATGCGCGAAAGCATAAAGCGAGTTCTAGGCTTGCCTATCCACACTAGCACCGAGAAGCTCCTACAATTGGGCATGCATAACTCCCTCTCGGAGGTGATCGAGGCCCAGCAGATGGCTCAGGTCGTGCGACTATCGTCCTCGAGGGCTGGTAGGCGCATCCTGGAATCCATAGGCTGCGGTCCTACGGCGACTAACCAGCGTAATGTAACACTACCACCCTCGATCAGAGGCACGTTTTCGGTAGCTCCACTTCCAAGAAATGTCCACCCACAATAGAATGTAGGGCGCCGCATAGCTCGGGCCCGTTTCTTATTAAAATCAGTTGCAAACAGACCGCATCTCGCGACCTTTGTCGATGCAACCCAGTACGGGCGTTCGGATCGCTTCGCAGTGGTCTCGGTCGATCATAGTGGCACACTCCTATGCTCTGCCTCGGTTAGAAAGGTTTCGGCAATGGTGGCTGAGCAAATCGCCCTCGCCATAGCAATGAAGGACTCATCGCGTCCTAATGCCTTTACAGATTCGCGTTCCGCAGCTAGGGCTTTCGCCTCGGGCTCGATCTCGCGTGAGGCAGCGGCCATCCTCGGCTGTGAGGGGGCTGCCGGGTTTCACACCATAACATGGTTCCC
Organism: Rhipicephalus annulatus; assembly: GCA_013436015.1. Classification (NCBI taxonomy): domain Eukaryota; kingdom Metazoa; phylum Arthropoda; class Arachnida; order Ixodida; family Ixodidae; genus Rhipicephalus; species Rhipicephalus annulatus. Next base: position 845,512 of record WOVY01011109.1, on the reverse strand, counting down.
GGCCCACATGGGGGCCAACGTACATCCTGATGTCCCCAACGCCAATGAGTTTGCCCATGACCGTGCGCGAGGTATCGCTCACCGCGGCGGTCCCGGCGGATTCGCAGGCGGGGACGCCGGAAGATACAGGGACTCGCTACTCACTTTCCACGAGATCATGACTCATTATCATCTATCTCGGAGGGCTTTTCCACTTCCTCATCCTAAACTTACGCGACCGCAATCATCGGCCTACAGGATGCTCCGAACGGGGTCTTTCCCTTCGCGAGGCAGGTTCAGTCATTTTTCGCCCAACATCGAGCCGCATTGTCCGGACTGCGGAGAGGCGTATTGCTCATTACCTCATATGCTTTGGCAATGTCCTGCGTTACGTGACGCAGAGTTCAACAAAGAGGAGGACTGGGAGGAAGCCCTTAACAGCGGTGACCTCTTGGTTCAACTTCGGGCTGTCCAGAGGGCCTGCGAGAGGGCGTAGGGCCACGGTCTTCCGGTCCCTTTGTGGGAACGGCCCGCGACTGCTAAGGATTCCCCCTAAACGGGGCCGTTACAACGCAGTTCCTCAGGACCTGAATAAAGTTCTTTGTCTGTCTGTCTGTCTCGATTTGACGATTAAGCTCAGCTATCTTTTTACGAAGGTTGCGATTGAGCTTTTGCGTGCGCCATTTTGCGTGTAGTGATTTCTTAGCTTCGAGTAGGTGAGCTAGCCGGCTATCCATGCGCTCGACCTCCAGTTCGGTTTCAACGTCTTTAGTCAAACTTGCAACGTCCTCTTTTATTTGTGCAAGGAGTTCTGATATGGTTTCGTACTGAGTGTCGTCGCGTCTCCTAAGCTCTCGAAAGCGATCCCAGTCTGTTATGCGAAACTGCCGCAGTTTGTGTGTAGATACGTTTATGATCGTCTGTATAATATAATGATCACTTCCCAGATTCTCACCCAGGTTAGTCCACGTGGGCTGTCCCGCGCACCTAACCGTAGTAAGGTCCGGGGTGCTATCACGCGTAACCGAGTTACCTACCCGTGTAGCGGAAATGGGATCGGTTAAGAGAGTGAGTCTATATGTGTGCATTTGCGCTACCAGGGCATTGCCCTTACGGGAAGAGCCGGGGTAGCCAAAGTCGGGATGCGTGGCATTAAAGTATCCAGCGATTATCAACATATGCTCTCCTGCAATTTTGCTCGCTCGCTGAAAGAGGCCCTGAAATGTAGTTTGTTTGTTTTTGGGTGTACTATATACGTTGAGAATAAAGACTGACTGTTTAAGCATTGAGTTTTGAATTAACTCTATCATGATGTGTTTGTCTTTGAGATCGGGGCGGAGCTCATGGTGAACATATGCGTACTTTTTGGAGATGAGCGTCGCTATCCCACGCGTCCCCGCTCGATGGTTCGCTTCGGTGTGATAGGTAGGCAAAACGGGCTTGGCGGTCAGCGTTTCTTGTAATAGAATTACGGCAGGCCGATTGGCACTAGATTGAATGAATTGTTGCAAGGCTGCCTTCCGCTTGGGAAAGCTAAAGCAATTCCACTGCCAAATTAAAAGATTTCTTGTGTTAGCCATTGTTACTGCATAGGGGTTGTCGCACGAACCGCCGCATGCTGTTCTTCTAGTATTTGTAACCACGCGTAAAGTTCGGTGAGCTGGAGGGTGTGTGGGATCATATCGGCAAAGCGGTCTGCTGCAATGTCTGCGCGTAGGCGGGCAAGTGCCTCCATGAAATTAGACATAGTAACGGGCTCGTCCGCGGGGTCCTCGGCCGCGCGACGCTTCGCAGCGCGATTAGCGTTCGACGAGTTAGTGGAAGCGCGTTCAACGGCCGGAGCGGCGGGCGTCGGCGTCTCGACATCGCGTTCACTCGGCTGCTGCATGTTTCTAATGAGTGCTTTGAATTCTTCGTTTTCTTTGCGTAGTAACGCTAGCTCGCGTTTGAGCTCATGAATCTCATCGTTTTTATGCTGTGGCAAGTTACCCGACCGCGCGTAACCGCCAGTCTCACCTTTACCGGTGACTCGATCGGGCCAAGTATAGGCGTTGCAGTCGGGTTCTTGGTGGTGGTAGGCAGGCGCTTTGTCGGTGGGGTCGGGGATGGATGCTTGGTCGTCGGCTGTTGCGTGGCCGAGTCTCCCTGGGTCTGTTGGTTGTTGTTACGCCGGCGTCTGCGGCGGCGTCGACGTCGAACGACGTAAGGAACTTGATAGCGATTTGGGCATGTGCGGTCGCCCGTAATGTGGGCCTGGCAGCACAACGCGCACTCGGGTGTCACACACTCATGGTCAGGTCCGGTGGGTTTGATACCGCAGTGTTCACAGACTTTCTCAGATGGGGTAGGGCAGACGTCTCGACGATGCCCGACGCGGCCGCAGTTGCGACAGGTGTCGATCTGTCGCTTGTAGAGCGTGCAACGCAGCAGGAGCATGCCGCAGCGCACATAGTTGGGAACTTTAAGTCCATCGAAGAGAAGGATGATGGTGGTCGTATCCTTGATTCGTCGTACCCCCATTAACGTGGGGTTATGTGATGAGACGAACAGGCGTAGTAGCTCTGAGTCGGAGAGGTCAGCGTCGATCCCTCGGACTACGCCTCGGCTGGTGGTGCTAGACGCCGCTACGTAAGCGGATACTGGATGTTCTCGCTCCATGAAAATAATTCCTCGCACTTAGGCGTACGCTTCGGCCGTTTGTAGGTTCAGCGTGCTGATCACAAAGATATTCTGTGTGTCGTTAGTGCAAACAATATCTTCCTCTGCCGCCGTTGGCGGGAGTCGTGCAGCGAGTAGTAGAGCTTGCAAGAACTTAAGCTTGTTGCACCTACGTACATCCAGGCCACCTCCGGGACGGACGATGACACGGTGGTAATCCGTTGGAAGCAGGGGGAGTCGGCTGGCGGCTGCAACCCTCGTCACAGCTCCGGTTCGCCGGGCGCCAATGCGGGCGCCGGCTGGCTTGCCGGTGGTAGTAGTTGAACACTTTGCTCGACGTCGGATGGCGTCGATCCAGCCAGGCGCACTGGCTTCCTCTTCAGTAATCGTTTCTCCATCCACCATGGCTTCGGGCATGATGACGGCGCAGGGGCGGGACGCGCCAGCACAGGGGTCCATAGCCGTGTTGGGCCTACTCGAGGCTTAGCGAGTGAAGGTGAAACATTGGTTGGAAAGGAAGAAAAGTGGGGTGGCCCGGGCCAAAATTGGCATCCGGGTGTTCCCCTAAACTTAGCGAAAACGTTGGTGAAAAATTAGGGAAGATTGAACTCAGCAGACCAGCAGAAGTATATCCGCGTCAGGCGTCCCTCCGTCACGAAAAGAGGCAGATGCAGTGCTGTCTGGGTAATGCGTCGGCGTGGAATGCAGCAAGTCGCATTTCGCGCCGGTTGCCGTTGGGCCGTGCCCACGGACACGGGTCGCGATTGGCGCCTGATTATAAGAGTGCTCGCGTTCTGCTAACGTAGCGTCGCTGTGCCCAGCGTTCGCGCATGTCAACGTTACGTTGTAGTATATTGGGCCCTTTATGATGCGCTTGCGGCCATTTCGCTAGCTCCACATATTATATACCAAATTTGATGTTACGTATCGTCAATGAACGAGGAAGTAGGTCCACATATACTAAACTTGGTATCACATGACGTGAATAGATGACGAAGGTAAACGACACGCCCATACATGATAGTCATGGCACAAAAGTGATGTACGACATAATTTATTTTCACGTTTGAAAGCTGTGCTGATTTTAAAGTGACATAATAACGTTCCCCATTTGTGCTTCGCCAATTTTTTTCTTAATGCTCTCGCATATAAAATATCAGTGCTTGTTCTCACCGTTCCTCGGCAGATATTAGCTGGCGAACACCTGTGACGCATACCCGCAAACCTGTGGCAGATACACACCAGTCGTTACGGGCATATTGTGCCACACGTGTCTGGCGGAAAAGTTTTGACGACGCACTCGACGTGGCTCACAATATTCATGTCATGAGCAGCGTGACATATATTCGTCAAATCATCTTACCCTCCCATATTACTTTTAGTGTACACCAACTTAAAGATTATAAGAACGCCCAGATGCAGGATAGATAGATAGATAGATAGATAGATAGATAGATAGATAGATAGATAGATAGATAGATAGATAGATAGATAGATAGATAGATAGATAGATAGATAGACTTTTGCTATGTGTTGCTTCTAGATTTCCATCTGACTACTTGAAGGTAATGCGTTTAGCCTTTTGAAGAAGTCAATACATTTAGTTCTAATGATGTGATTTATTGTATTCTGTGCCATTCAATGCCTAAGCAAACACGCACAGACACACAAATATATATATATATATATATATATATATATATGTAAAATGACTGCCATTGTCTGTTGTATGCTTGGTTGTAGGTATGTGTGTGTTATATATAAATGTTCCATATAATAAAAATAATATATGTCACTGTTGACAGGTTGGCCTGTTGTTTATTGGCGCTGCTGTACACTGGTCTTCTTTCACTGTCAGATAGTCATATTTCTAAATGTATTAGCGCTATTTAATGCTGAAATGGTGAGATAACAAACACTTAATCAAACATTTTTAAACTTGAATATATCATGTAAATATTACTTTATATTACGCAGGCGTTTAAGGCCAGCTTGTGATACTTGCCTACGTTTAAAAATTCTCCTCAATAACTCTTGTAGTCCAAGCTTCTTAAAGAAATGAGGCCACATGCTTATATTCTTCATCCTGCGAAAGATAAATATAACAACTAGAGAAAAAAAACTTGTTACAAGGTGATCCGCCTCTCCGTTAAGAATAGGATACATGCGTTGGTGTCGGCTGAACGAAACATTTCACCGCATGCCTAAATCACATCTTAAGTTTCCCCGGCCGATGTGCACAGCACGAGTCCGGATGCGCCATTCACTATCTTTCGTTTCCGGCTATCACCCGCGATTCAGTCGAGGCAGTCATGTAAAGGAAGCTAATGGGCTGAATCCTGTACTCGGCTGCTGTGGATGTACACAGGGCCTTCGCACTTGCCGCTTCGGCGGCGCCAGTGCGAGTGTGCCCGTCTGCCATGCACTATCCGCTGTATGCGTCCTCTGGTTGTAAACAAATTGCTCTGCTTCTCGCCTCGTTTAGTAGCTGTGTGCCCATGACTCTCCCTTTCACGGTGCTTTGGAACGCATCTCGTCCTCATTGCTAGGCGTTCGCCATCCGTCACTCACTTGGGGAACGTGGATTCGTCACGCTTCATTCTGCATTCGCCTCCAAACCAAGAAAATTGCGATTCTTCTTCTCGTGCGCAAGACGGCACTGAATTTGTTAGCCATACCGATATAGCACGTAGCGCACGTCACAGAACGGAGAAGAAGCTAGTGCTTTGACTTTTATGCTGTGGAGGGGCAATATGATTAACACACCGGCCAGAGAAGCGTGATTGGCTGATCTGTACCATGATTTAGTCTACTAAAAAGTGCACCTATTTTCTAGATGCAGCCAATCTGCCAGAATGACGGTATGGGAGTTATACGTGTCACCAACAATATGAACAATAGGAAAGTCAGGCGACATGTTGCGTAGTTATTTTTCTGCGTAGGGTATACCCTTGTGCACAGGTTTTTTTTATCAGTAGCGCTCACGTCCCAATCAGTGCGTAACAGGTTCCTATATGAAACATTATTGCGATTACGTTTCGTGGTAACGCGTAGAAGGGAGGTTTCACTATCTTTTTATGTCCTCAATATGCCTTTGTGGGGCGCAGAATATATCACGTGATAATGGCTGGAGGTGAAGTGAAGAATTTTAAGCATACCAAAACAATCTTAGCATGACCTCACTTAACAGAAGTTATTTTGGTATGTTTTTGCAAGAGAAGAACGGTCGCGGTTATCGAGACATGTCTTGGCATTCTACTTTTTCGCCTTATTTGCCACAAGTCTCTTTCTTGGCAAGCCGCCCCGCCGCAGTGGTCTAGTGGCTATAAGGTGTTCGGCTGCTGACTCGCAGGTCTGGGGAACGAATCCCGGCTGCGGCGGCTGCATTTTCGGTGGAGGCGAAGATGCTGTAGGCCTATGTGCTCTGCTTTGGGTGCACGTTAAGGAATCCCAGGTGATCAAAATTACTGGAGTCATCCACTAAGGCGTCTCTCATAATCGTATGGTGGTTTTGGGACGTTAAATTTCACATATCGATCAGTCAATAACTCTCTTGGTCAGCCTGCCTTTAAGCATGCTTTTTTAGGGTGATAATGAATAACACAATATGGAGTATAATACACGCATAGGGATGGCTAAGAGAAAACACATAAAGAATAGGTAGCACAATCAATGCTTCCCACATAGATATACAGTCGCTCTTATGCGAAGCTTTGAAAAAATGCTTCACTAAATGTCTTGCGAACACATACATGAAACGTGCGATTTCTTCTGTCTGCAGGAGCTACGTTTCGCCCAATAAAACCAACAGAAGCTTTGTTTTGAAACTGACATCTCTTTTGTTGGTGTAGTATGAAGAACGTGCAAACGGTGAGTTCGAACGAAACACCTTCCACATTTCAAAACAACTTTCGCAGTGTTGTGCCGGACATTTTAGCAACAAAAGACCGCTACCCACTCCATAGTCTGCACACTCATGGTTTGTCGCCACGCAGCAAAATAACAATGTGTAACCGCAGTGACTAATGGGTCACTAGAATGTGCACGTATATGAAGTGACCGAGCGAGCTCGTGTGACTTCAATTTATTTCGTGGTTGCCAAGTAATGATGAAGATTGTTTACGAATTTATGTTGAGTTGTTCACGAGAAGGGCTATCCACTACGTTTTATTCTAAATGAATAAAAAAGAAAAAAAGACATGCATACGTCTTTATCAATACAAAACATTAAAAAGTTACCATATCCATAGGTGCATAAAGAAAAAAAAAGCCACCTGTAATGCATTTAGGAAAAGAAATATTGGTGCTCTATAGTGTTACGTCTACTTTCAGATCCTTGTACGTGATCACTTTGCTGTAGAAGAGCCCTCCAATTACTACCTCCTGAAACCACCTTCAGCAACTCCATTTCGACACGAGGATTGCGCGAAAATTATTCCTTAGCCTTTTTTAATGAACGTCCGAAGATGTTTTTTTTTACGCCCGCCTTCCATGAAATAAAGCACAGAGTAACTCGGAGTAATGCAGACTTCGTTGTTCATTACGCATAGTGTGCCTTTTGTTTCTGAGATAAATGTTATGGGTGTTTTACTTGAGCATGCATATGACTTTATTATGAGTTATTTATTGCTTTTGTTTTTCTCTTGTTATCCTGTATTCAGTAAGGCCTAAAGCTGTAGCCGACTGCATTTAATTGGTGGTGCGAGAACTCCACAATATTAATTAGTTCCTCAAATGGAAGCACTATATTTGTCAGAAAAAAAAAACTTCAAGCCGGTGTGAATAAGATTTTTTTAATATGCCCTCTCGCGCATTTTTTCTATAGTTGCAAAACAGAGACACGGTATTGCACACAATATAGAATACGAATAAAATTGATGCATGCCCGACAATATTTTTCTGGGGCTTGTAGCGAAGAAGCATCATGTGTAATAGGAATGGATTTCTTGATTTAATTACCGTGTAAATCATGTAGAATTTTATCTGACACCTGATTACATTGCGAAAACAATCATTATGTGCTCATAATACAAAATTGATATATGGCTTCATTCTCCTTAGCGTACGCCGTGGTGTACATTGGCCTAATAAATCTAAAACAATCCATGAAAACACTACCTTTCAACGACGAAGCGTTTTAAAACCCACGCTTTCTCTTTGTTCCCATCGTTTCTCGCAACAAGAGTTATTATTTTTGGCTGCTTAGAAGCAGCGCAGAAGTCGGCTTATTACTGCGCGTTGTCCAGGAGGGTCCCATGGCTAAGCGCTTTTTATTGCAAAAGGGATAACATCATGATTCAACGAACCTTGCCATGAAGCCGGGATGCCACATTGAGTGACGTGTACTTGGGACAGGCAGGCTTTAGGGCTCAATAAAGAACAAGTATTGAGCCGAGCCATGCTGCAAAACCAAACACCACGCAATATCTACTTGTTCGGTACTCTGCTTCAAATTTCATCGAGCCTTCCCTAAATCTAAGTGGTTCCTCTAAAAACGACGCATACGCACAAGCAAGCGTGCTTGTCATAGTGGGTCATGCTACCACACCGTATATACTGACTTGTTCCCATGTCTCACCGCAATTTTGTGCAGTGTCTCTAAAAGAACGGATCTTGGTTCTTTAACCCATATTCTGACTTTGCCCCGTAACACACACTTACTTGTGGCTTCATCACTTCTGGCGCATTAAGAGACAGGTTCCTTGAAGACTAACTCTCTGTGAGTACTGAAAGATGCTGCTAGCCTTATAGGCACAGCTGTATGTTAATCTGAATGAGACATGCGATGTTGTTAAGCTCCCAGGTACAGCGCTTGGCTGTATAGAACTGCGACGTAATGAAGCGTTTGTGAGGTGGTGAGGAAGTCCTAATAAAAACTTCTAGCTCACGCTTTTAAGGTTTGAACACACAGACCTGGCTCAGCGTGGCCTTCAAAAATTTGCATATAAATGTAAAAAAATACACTAACGACTGCGGTAGTATACTGCGACGGGGTATATCTTATTTTCCAACAATAATTGTTAGGTCTTGATAGTGATCTCAATCCTAAAGATTTATGAACTCGAATTGAAAATCGTATGTCAGTTGTTTGTGTTGTATGTTCTCAAAGACAAACTGGATGAAATGTTCCTGGTCTATATTTCTCTCTGCACTATGCAAAGCAGCAACGAAATGCGACAAACGCAGATTGATATATATATATATATATATATATATATATATATATATATATATGGGCAGCCTGACTACTAGCGGTACGAGAAGGTGCATGCAAGGAGCATAACACATAGCTGAGCGTGTATAAGAGCATACCAATGAAAACGCTACAATGAGTGAATTTCTAACGATTTGACGAACCAGGCACAGAGCGCTGCCTTGTGTGTGTGTGTGTGTGTGTGTGTGTGTGTGTGTGTGTGTCTGTGTGTGGGTGTGGGTGTGTTATCACGAAGCTCGAACTTCTATACATCTTATCCTCCTCAGCTCTCAGCACAATTTTCCTTTTTCTGGTGCGGGTTAGCTAAACTAACAAACCTCCCCCGCCTTTCAATCACTTCTCTCTGTTCTCTCTTCACCTGAATGTATATTCATCGCAGCTGTCTCGCGATCAGGCGTCTATCATAATATTATGGTGGTTTTGGGACGTTAAACTCCACATATAAATCAATATTGCGATCAGGCTGCTTATAAGTTGCTAAGAATGTCCAACTTCACAAACCTTTAATGTCATTAACATCAGCGTCCCAGACAAGCCTTTATCTCGCCATATAAGGCAGCCGCAATAAGCATCAAAATCAAACAACGTCTTGCAGTTTTAGTTGTTTTGCAGTTAGCTGATAAGTACGTAACTCTGCTTTATCGCTGGACGTGAAGCTTTGGAATGTGTTTGTTGGAACGTGCATTCTCCTTACAAACGTGTTATAGCTAGACAAATTCTACGTGCGTTATTTTTCCATTGTTTCGAACGGCTGTCTCGCTTCCTGAAGACCCTGCTTGCCTTCTGCTGCACGCATGTTTAGAGTGAACCGCGTGCGGCCTTCTTTTCAGCTGAAAGCTACAACTAATGAGCCAGAGCAGGAGTCACTTTAGAGAGGCTCAGTCTTTTGTCGAGCGTTGCCGGTAATGCGAGCCGACGGTATTTTGGGAGACGCTGAAGCGGTCGCGACGGAGCCTACGTTCTGGTAAGGTAATCGAATACACGAGAAAGCGGGGAACCTTTGGAGATAACAAGGGGATCTCGAAGTACAGAAGCGCCTGAAACAAAGGCATACGCAACTAAGAAAAAAAATTGAAAAAATGAAAAGAAATGAAAAATATGGAAACAAAGCTAGCAGTAAACATCCGTTCAGGGAGCTGTACTGAAGAAAGAAATGAGTAGGCTGAACACCCATTCAAAAAAAAAAGAAAAGAAAAAAGGAAGGATTGAAAAAGACAGAAGTTAGCAGAAAAAAAAATACACCGCTAAGAAGCAAGTGTTTCCTAAGCTCTCGCTCTCTTTTTGTTAAAAGCCTATGTGCTGCGATCGAACAATGTCAGTCGCAAATATTGTTTTATACTTAAAAATATATTATTCATTTACGTCTCGTATTTTCACTGTTCACGCTATTAGGTAATTGATCGCTTTGTACATCATTTTGAATATTGAACTTATAACATGAATTCTCAGTTACGGTATTGTTGAATTGTAGACACGGAAGCTTCTTTAAAAAGTGTGCGTCTTGCGACAAACGTAAGATGCGTAGCATTTGAGAACATAAAAAAAGAAGCTTGGCATGGACCACGTGCACTGTCAACAATAAAATTGTGGTATCCAGTCAATTAGGTGTCATGAGATCTCGTGTGGTAGGAGCGCAATACAGGATACTTTTGTGAATTCGTTTTGGTTGAATGAAGAAGATCGAGCACAGTCAACGCCTGTTTTTTTTTTACATCATCTTCATAGGTTCACGCGTCAAACACGTGCTGCTTTACTCTGACTTTGCCAGCTTAGGTAACATGCTTTGGCTGTGACATTGTCAAGAGTTGAAGACGCTACATGGTCCAAGTGGGATGCTGCCTACGCATTCCGGATTGAAGGATGCAAACATGGGCAATCATTCAGGTCCACAACATGGCGGAGAAGTTAGGCCTATCTGTTCCGGCATGAGAATGGTCTGCCTTGTGCTAGTTTGCCCATCCCCCCGGGCCTAAATAAAGTCTTCCCATACCATACCTGCGCTCGGTCGATTTCTTCCAAAAGCTTTCGCATTTATTAGGCAGTACTATGACAGAGAACGATGTATTGCCAAGAAGAGTATTAGGCGGAAAGGCCTAGGCCTTCTGGTCAATGTTTTCGTTTCTTTGTTACACTGAAAATTATATGGAGCCAAAGGGTGTATTTTTTGTCATTGCCGAAAAGTTCCATAGTACAAAAGTTCAGAGGGTCCTCCCGCGCGTGAGCGTGAAATGTGCGAGTGACATCGTGCGTGTGTGAAATCGTGCGAAATCAGTCGAATGTCGCAGTTTATGTAGTTAAGAAAGGCACTGACCAGTTTCCGTCGCACAAAATGCTCATGAGGGTGTCCCAAAGTAAGGAGAGTTAGAGAAAGAGAGGGGGGAAGGGGCTGCGTCACTTTGGCAGGCACTTTAGGTAACGTTAAACTGGAGCTGCCATGCATAACCGAAGGCGCCTTATTTGAAAAGGAATTAACGGAGTCTCATACGTGTCGTGTAGTCACCCCTGAGTTCATTTTGAAGCCGCCCGAGTGTCGCCTCACGAACTTCTGTGATCTCGTTTACTTGTGGCACTCTTTTGTCGTGTTACGACCGGTGGCATGCTGATGAAGGCAACTGCTAGCCTTGCTTAGTATAACTTTCCCGTTTGTTACTGTCGTATTCATTGCTTCGTTATTGTGGGAAATTTTTACTTTCTTCTCCTTGATAGAGGATGAATTCATTAATATGTATGTGATAAAAAATGAGCTAAGCGTATGAAGTTCACATTTATAGAAAAGGTAACTTCAAATCAAGAATAACAATATTTCCCCAGAAATTTATAGCCTCGGCATATTATAGATGGACTGTTATATGCAAGATGTAAGAGGAGAGTTAGGAATAAATTCACAATTGACTGCTGAAAACGAGAATGAACATGGAAATAACGTATATTCTCATCATAGTCACAGATGTAAGGAACAACGAATAGAAATGCTCGGCTGGCGGCTGGGATGCCAATTTTGAAGCGGTTAGCATATTCCTTTAGCAAGCACAGATCTCAGTCGTGGCGCACTGTGCTTTTTGATGTTTCACGTATGCGGGCGGAGCAAACTGTATACTGGCGGACGTGTTTACGCAAGCTGTCACTGTCGGTGTGATTCCTCCGAAACTCCATAGCCACTTGGAGCCCTCGTCTCTAAACAGACAGCCGATGTGTCACCCTCACATTCTCCTCTCTTTGGGTTTCCTGCTGCCCGGCCAGCCTTCCCAAGAGGTCAAGAACACCAGCTGGTGAATTGTCACACACACACAGACACACACACACACACACACACACTATATATATATATATATATATATATATATATATATATATATATATATATATATATATATATATATATATATATATATATATATATATATATATATATATATAAAGACCTACGTAAGTTGTAGCGTACGGTGACTCGAGGTGTTGTGTGGGAGCTGGTCTTTGCCAGGCCGCCCGCGGGGGGAGGACAGAGGGTTACCAGTCACCTTTGTTCCATATATAGACGAGAAAGTTGATGCCCCACTGTTATTGGCAGCGGAGGATTGAGACGTCTGCAAGGATGGTAGAAAAAGAAAACGTGAGAGGCGCATGATCAAAGCATCAACACTTGCGAGAAGTCAAAGATAAGAGCCATGGAATAGAAAACAAGACCCAGCAGGGCGAGCTGTGCCTAAAAGAGCAAATCTGACGTGGCCGGATTTGTGCCGCCGAGCGTTAAGATGTGTCAGGGTGCGAGCTTGACGGGTGATACTTTGTTTCAGTCTTCGTGATCCCGCAGCCGCTTCTTACAAGGCCACTTTATTTTGGCTGGCGTTACTTGACACGACGCAGTCACGATACAGCCCACGTAACAAGACATGTGACCAAACTGTCACTAGCATATAGAACGGCTGGGGATGAACAGCAACGCGGATTGGTGGCGTAAGAGGGCCAAGCTACAAACTAATACATGTTTCAATGAATTCATTTTTGATGTATTTGTAGCCTATATTACCGTTTTGGTCTCTTCAGGAGCATAAGACATTTTTAAGTAATATCTAAAAGTGCTGTCTACCAAGATTCAGTTGTGTTCCGTAGAACGACTTGGACTTGTACATGATAACTAGTCCTGCATGGCCCCGCCGCGGTGGTCTAGTGGGTAAGGTACTCGGATGCTGACCCGCAGGATGCGGGATCGAATCCCGGCTGCGGCGGCTGCATTTCCGATGGAGGCGGAAATGTTGTAGGCCCATGTGTTCAGATTTGGGTGCACGTTAAAGAACTCCAGGTGGTCAAAATTTCCGGAGCTCTCCACTACGGCGTCTCTCATATTCATATGGTGGTTTTGGGGCGTTAAACCCCACATATCAATCAATTAGTCCTGCATGCTGCATTCATGATAGTCCTGCATCTTGCATCCATGATAAGTCCTGCATCCAACCTTTTTTGTTCTGTGTATTTCGCGTCTACTCGGTTATCATGAGCCAGCACCAACTCATAAAGCTTTTTATTTTATGAAACTTGTAAATAGTACTGATACAAAAGAACAAACCTTAATACGGTTGTCTTACTAGCCTTTTTTGTCTCTGTCTTTGACTTTGCGCTACTCAATCGACAATATGTGGTTATGTTGTCGTCAAGATGTGGTCACAAACTGCCTATTATAGTGCCAAGGTGTAACAGTTATAACAAAATGTCTGTTTGGTGTTTATCAATGATATTCAAAGACAAAATTAATATACACTTTAGCAGACATGTTGGAATGACGGGATATGACTCTTCGGTGCATGTATGTACAAACCAAACGGCCTAACTATCATCAACAAACAGACACAGACATGGCATGTCCGCGTCCATTTCATCTTTTTTTTTTTCAAGAAGTTTGGCGCAAGTAGTAGTTAATCACGGAGTACCAACTACCTTGAACCCTCACCTTGTCCCTATTAACACTTTTTCTTCTATAATACACATCATGGCAACGAACATGTGTATGTCAACTTGTTAGATTGCAATGAAATCATTACAGCACTGAGTCGCTTAAAAGGTTCGTGATTTACTTGGAATGACCAAAGCATGCAATCGCTTTTTTATTCGTCTTATCAGAAAACTACATTTCATAACAATAGTGAGACACACAGAGAGAAGGTTACGAAATTTCTTTTGCGAGGAAGCCGGCGACACTAAAGGTCACCCGGGGATCGCGGGTTCGATTCAAGAAACCACGGTCGCATTTTGATTAGGACAAAATGCTGGAAGCCCATGTACTGTGCAATATCAGTGCACGTTTACAAGCACTCTGCATACGGACAAAATTTTCGAAGCTCTCTACTAAATACGGAGCATCTCATAATATAAATGTAGCTTTTAGATTTCAAAAGCACACATGATAATATTCTACAGTTTAGCTGAGAGAAGCCAGCAGTATGTGGTGTACATGCCTTCTACGGCATACTGAACACTTTAAATGGCGTCAAACAAAAATATGGGACATTCACGTACATTCACCCCTGTGTATTTACTGTGTATCGCTAATACACCATCTACAAAACAAAACAAAAGCACGAAATCAATTTTTTTTACCGCAATCAGTAGCTCGCCGTTTGGTCGAACTTGATTATTGATAGTTGTACGTGAATGCACTGTTACGTATTGTATGCACTTCACGTAGCCTTCTTGATTACCTTGTATTTCGGCTGCAACTGCCATGAAAAGAGATACAAAAGGGACGTCTGTTTATCCGACTATGTCAATTTTGTGACGCTCCAGACAGAAGTTTCGTCCCGAAATGCATTTTCTTGTTGATGACTCAAAATTAAGCATTCAATCATTAACAAATTTAACATTCTTTGATAGATATATTTTGTGCACAATAACTTTAAATATTAGTATTTTAAAAGTAAGTTCTACCAAATAAATATATTGTGGTGGAGGCCAATATCTATACTATGTAGCATATTCAAGTATTTAAAGAGTCATGTTTAGTATGTTGTAATTTTCACACTGGCTGCATGAAAAAATATTTGCTTGTTTAGCGAAAAGGCTGGACGCCGGCAACTCCTTTGCATATCCAAAAGTTCTGTTGGACCACAGAGTATTTTAAAATATCAGGGTTCTTTATTTTCTTGAAGATTTACAATTCATGCGCTTGCTCTGCAGTAGCTTTCAATGCATCTGGTCTACAAGTCAGTTTGTGTCCAAAGTCCATTTCCTGGTAATTTCGCTGCCATCTGTACATTGTTACATTGTAATATAACATTTTAGAGCCTCTAACCTCAAGAAAGTAGACGCGAGAGCAGCGACATAGCAAAGAACGCAAGATTGGTGGACGATACTGACAGCCCTACGAGCCCGTTGGCTGAAAAATTCCAGAGCCCGAAACAGAGTACAGTTTCTTAGTTGATGACTTGACTCCCGTAGGCAGCCGTTTCTTTCGCTCAGTTCTTTTTGTTTAGCTTATCAAACACTGAAACCACGAAATTACTCTCTGCCTAATGAAAAACTTTTGCTCTTGCTCTCAAAGGGGAAAAAAAAAACCTCCACTCACACATTGGATCTTGCAGTAAACGAGAAAGAAAACCTCCTCCTTTTGTACAGTTTTCAACCACCTGCAGTGTTCTGGCAACCACGGTAGGGTAAAGAGTAAACGTTTTATCTTAGAGTACGCAAGTCTGAAAAGCCGGAGGATTTCGAAAATTGCGCCGCGGTGTGGCATTGTCGTTTTGAGCCATCCAAAAGGTCCCTTCCTCAACAGAGAGCAATATGATAGATTTCAATAAATGTATTGATATGGGGTTTTAACCAACTGAACCGACCATATGGCTATGAGAGACGCCGTAGTGGAGGAATCCAGAAATTTAGGCCACCTAGGGTTTTTTAACGTGCACGCAAATTTGAGCACACAGGCTTGTAGCATTTCCGCCTCCACCAAAACTGCAGCCGCCGCAGCCGGGATTTGATCCCGCAACCTGCGGGTTAGTAGCCAAGTACCTTAGCCACTAGACCACCATGGCGAGGCGCAGATTTCGATACAGAAGGTTAATCAATTTCTAGTCGAATTTGGTTATAGCACTAACGGAAAACATGTCTTTTTAGAGGTTGTGGCAGCTTTATTACAAAATAAATACTCTCAAGTAACAGAGGCTCAGTTGCAAAAATAAAGTTGGGCAGAATATTACACTCTATAGCAATTCGAGCTGAAAGCCTCGAAGTGCTATAGAGCATATTATACTCTACAGCAATTCGAGCTGAAAGCCTCGAAGTGCTATAGAGTATAATATGCTTTAAATGCTTTAGCACACTTGCTAATGCAATAGAAACTTTGAAACTTTTTCATTTCATTGTTTAAATACATGTCACTGAAAATTACATAAATAAAAAAATTGGTGATTTGAAGAAGCAACCCATGCGGTTACCGCGGTGCATGGGATGTAAGCATGAGATCTGTATGGATCCCGAAACATTTTTTCAATATTGGTCAGTGACCTTTTTTTCAGCAGAGCCAGTGCGTGCGTGCCGCTTCCTCTAGCCGGTCCTTGGCCAGACCTGATCAGACGTTCTTTCGTCAATCTCTCGACTAAGTTTGTTCATTTCAACATTCCAGCATTTGGTATACCGATGACCGGGGCCAAAAGTCTCTTTGCGGATTGAGTGATTCAATCGGGGATCCGACTTCTTGCAAGACATAACGCGCCGCTGTCTGAGAGACTCACATAAAGTATATTGACGTTCTTAATTGATTGAATCGTTCATCCCCTTCTGCATCTCTCCATATCTAATGTGGTGCTACAACGCCCCCCCCCCTAACTTTCACCAAGTGGCGATGCCTCGTGATATTAATTACATCATTAGGTGCCATGGCGTGGTGTCGCATTCATGCCAGGATGAAGTCGCAAACTACTTCGATGTTTGACGGCATTATGACGTGACATGTCCACGTCAAAACATGAGGTCTTCATAGTGACGCAGGTGACGGGGTTTTTTGTACCACTTCATTCGCCTGCCGTGTTTCACTCGAGGAGCCGCCAACGAGACACATAAGGCGTTCTCTGCTTAACGAATAGCCGCATGTCGAACGTACCTTTTTTTAAATAGCAAGGAGCTAAGCCCTTCTACATGTCCGTATTTCAACCAATGCCCATAGGTGGGTGGAAAGACTTGTATTTCTAAACCTCTTTTCCACTCTTTCATTAAAGAAATGTGGTCGCCATTGCATTGTAAATCCTTTCATTAGGAACTTGTGTAAAAAACTGTTCCTAGCCTTAAGTAGAGAGAATAGGCGCAAAATCTAGATCAGAGGCAAAAACAAAAAATGCCAGATCCCACGTACAGTAGGATCGATGATATACGAAGCACTAATGAGGAAGGGTGATAGGTCACTTTTAAATCAGCGCAAAGTTAAGAGGCGGAGGTAAATTATGCCGTACATGACTTTCATGTAATTGTTATCATGTTCGGACGTTTCGTCTACCTTCGTCGTCTATTAACGTCACCTGATACCAACTTTGGTATATATGAAGCTAGCGAAACGGCCGTGAGAGTGCTATGAGCGTAGCAAGTAGTCATGTTTTACATGAAATCTATATCATAATTATCATATTTGGACGTGTCATTTACATTCATCTTACATTCACGTCACGCAATACCAAATTTGGTATATGTGGAACTAGTGAAATGGTCACGAGCACGCTATGAGCGTAGCGTGTAGTCGTGTTTTACATGAAACACATATTATGATTACAAGGTTTGGACGTGTCGTTTCCCTTCGTCGTCTGTTCACTTCCCGTGGTACCAAATTTGCTACATGTGGAGCTAGCGCAACGGCGGTGAGCGCGTCATGAAGGGCCCAATATACTCCGACGTAACGTTGACGCACGCGCAGGTTGGGTGCAGCGACGGCACGCTAGCAGAACGCGAGCACTCTGTAGTGTGACGCCAAGCCCGATCGGTGCGACCAGCGTCCTTCGGCGCGGGCCGGTGGCAACCGGTGCGAAATGCGACATGCTGCATTTTGCGCTGACGAAGTTACTTAGACGGAACCGCGTCTGCCTCTCTTCGTGACGGAGGGACGCCGCGTGCGCTCAAACGCGCATGCATCAAATCAACGCAGGGTTCGGCGCGCGCCTGCGAGTATATGGCATGCAGATTCACAATGAAGGTCAGTGGGAAGATGCACTGATCTCTACAAGGGGGATATCAGTGTCTGGTGTGGCTTCACCGGCGTGATGCGATAAAACAAACGCTGGCTCGCACGTGCACCGGCTCACGTCGAAGTGTATTGGCACCATGAGTGTGGCGTGTAATAATGTTATTACATGAAACGCATCTCATGGTTATCATGTTTGCACCAGTCACATACCTTCGTCATCCATTCACGTCCCGTAATACCGAATTTGGTTCATGAGAAGCTAGCGAAACGGCCGCCAGCACAACCTGACCATGGAATGTAGTCATGTTACGTGACACGCATCTCATGATTATAATGTTTGACCAGTCACATAGTTTCGTCCTCCATTCACGACCCATAATACCAAATTCGGTATATGCAAAGCTAGCGAGACAACCGCGAGCACATCATGAGTGTGGCGTGTAGTCATGTTGCTACATGACACGCGTGTCATGATTTTGATGTTAGTGTCTGTCGCTTGTGTTCACTATGCAGTCATGTCATACTATACCAGTTTTGCAACATATCACGTGAATGAAACCGCCACAAGAGCAGCAAGACCACGACACGTATATCATGAAATTCATGACATACATATCATAATTTTCATGATATGGCGAGTCAGTTATGTTCGCAATACAGTCATGTTATATCGTTCCAAGTTTGGCATCGATACCATTATCCAAACGGCCAAGAGAGCTAAATGTCGTAGGATAGATAGATAGATAGATAGATAGATAGATAGATAAATAGATAGATAGATAGATAGATAGATAGATAGATAGATAGATGGATGGATGGATGGATGGATGGATGGATGGATGGATGGATGGATGGATGGATGGATGGATGAATGGATGGATGGATGGATGGATGGATGGATGGATGGATGGTTGGACGGACGGACGGACAACCGGATGGAGGGATGGATGGATGGACGGACGGACGGACGGACGGATGGACGGATGGATGGATGGATGGATGGATGGATGGATGGATGGATGGATGGATGGATGGATGGATAGACGGATGGATGGATGCGTTCAAAGTCACCGAAGCTCGCCAAGAAATGCTTCGCACTTAAAATAGGCGAATATTTCTCTAAGCCCAGCAAGGCTTGAAGAAGTGCAACCCGACAATTCTCAAAATTAATCTGGTTACCTTTAGGATGCCTCTAGACTTTAGGTCAGGTTATGAAGGTTGCTTTTAGGTGGCTTCTAGGTCCTTGCTAGGTTTTTGTGGGATCGTGCTATACGTTGATTTCACGTTGATTCTCATCGCACACCGCTTCAAATTCGACCACACAGTCACAGATAAGGATGCCCGAACTACAGAGACAGAACCTTGAGTTGAAACCAAGCGTTCGTACCTCTCATAGATAAACGGGAACATTGTCATTGGCGTTGTCCTTCCGTCGTTACAGGGTCTATTGTACTATCGTACTATATATCGTAATATTCTATTGTATGTGATCAGGATCTTCGGCTCATCTCCATCGTTTGGAAGCCATTTGTTAGGCTATCTGTTGCACTGTTCATTTTCAGTGGAGCAGTAGTGCATAGTGGGATTGATGATAATGACGATAATCAAAACTTTATTTTGGTCCAGAGAACACGCAGAGAAGGCCCCGCACCACCCCGCTAATCCAACGTAGTGACCTCTAAGCCGAGCTTGGCGGCCTGTTCTCAGGACTTCCGGACGGCCAGAGTGTGACCCAATTTCTGCGAGACATGTGCGTTTATGATGGTGACAGTTTTGAGTTTGCCTTACAAGGACCGGTTTGCTGAAGATGTATGTAGTCGACCTCCATGCACTGCTTTGCCTGGCGAATATCGAGCCGTTGTTATGAAGGCCGAGTCAGGACGGAGCCGAAGTAAACGTGACGGCTCCCGTCTCGTGAGCCTCCAGACGATGCCTTCAATCACGTGGCTGCACCTTCGGTATGATGTGCTGGACCTTCATGGATGCTTTACGAACTTCGGGCCGTCATCGTGAAGGTGAAGTCAGGACGGAGCCGAAGTAAACCTGAGGGCTCCCGTTTCGCGTGCGTCCAGGTGATGCCTGCGATCACGTGGCTGCCCCTAGAAGATGTATGTATTCGGCTTCCATGGACTGCTTTGCCTGGCGAATATTGAGCCGTTGTCATGAAGGGCGAGTCAGGACAAAGCCGAAGTAGACGTGAGGACTCCCGTCTCGTGAGCCTCCAGACGATGCCTGCAATCACGTGGCTGCACCTTCAATATGTATATACTCGACCTTCGCGGACTGCTTTGCGAATATTGGGCCGTCGTCGTAAAGGACGAGTCAGGACGGAGCCGAAGTAAACGTGAGGGCTCCCATCTCGTGAGCCTCCAGATGATTGCTGCAACCACGTGGCTGCACCTTGAAGATGTATAGTCCACCTTTATAGACTGCTTTGCCTGGTGAATATCGAACCGTCATCGTGAAGGGCGAGACGGGACGGAGCCGAAGTAAACGTGAGGGCTCCCATCTCATGAGCCTCCAGACGATGCGAATATCGCGCCGTCGTCGTGAAGGGCGAGTCAGGACGGAGGCGAAGTAAACGTGAGGGTTCCCGTTTCGCGAGCCTGCACTCACGTCCGTTCATAGAAGCTCCTATTCGTCTTAATTCTAGCCGAAGTCGTGCTCTCGGATCACGGCTGTGGTTAGGCCTAGTTCACAAGCTTGACGTGACGGTGGCTTCACAAAATACTCCAGCCCGATGATGTGGTCGAGAAGGGAAATCCACTCTGTTTCACCCCTGAAGACCATTTCTCCCGAGTTTCGTGGCACCAAAATGATGTGGGGAAAAGGACGAGCCACTGTCCCCCATGGGGAAGACTACCCCCCAAACTATTCTTTATTCTGAACAATGAGGTAATTCTCCGATGGTGATAACGTCACTGCTCGTCTTCTACGCAATTTTCCACAACCCTTGCGTCTAGGTTACGGGCAATAACTAGTATTTGATCTCGTTCTTGTTTAAGAGATAAACTTAAGCTGCTTCTCCTCACCCCAATATTTTCTTTCCTTCCTATGTGTGAGTCCTCCAAAACAGGTAACCCGCTCCAATTTTTGACTTCATCTCTAAATTTTGTACTTGACGAACTCTGAGACATTGTGCCGACGGATTCGATTGATCCACACATTTTTATTTATGCTGCACCTTCGCGTGCTACGCTGTCCATCGATATATGCTGGCCTTTTCAGGTGTATTGGAGATTCTTGCCCGAGGTAAGCTCATAAACACGCGAAAACTCAATCTGAATTGCCCATAGCGCGTGTAAAGCAATAGAGCTTGAGCGTTTTCGTCGCTGCCACCTGTTGACTCATTCAAGGGGTCGTTGAATCAGCTGGCCGTCAGCGAACACTGAGCCCGGAGTGGTGCGTGATGATTGAGCGATAAACATAAACACGCCAGTGAGTGATCTCTATACAGGCCATTAGTCTTTGCACTGCGCAGTGTTTCAAGCATTGCTGTTGACCATATCACATATATACAGACTCGTATGGGTAGAAGATTTTATTGTCATTATTTTACTGGCTTCATTGTGAATAATCTTGGTAGGCGGACACCTCGGGTGTTCTCGTCCGAGATAAGCCACTAAACACGTCAACATCCAATCTGAATTGCTGATAGTGCTTGTACAACAATAGCGCGAGTGCGCGTTTGTCGCTGCCATCTCTAAATATATATGCCCCGCGTGTTGCGTGTGGCCCACCAGCTGGTGTTACCAGGGCCGCCACTTACCACGATATAAGTGGCCCGTGCAAATACGCCAACATGAAATTTCTCCGCATAAATTAGCTGCTGTAAATAAACGTTACATAGCTTTCAACAAGGAAGCTGTTCTTAGCCGAGGTTTTGTGTCTGTTGGCGGCGTAGCGCTGCTCACGTAGCCTTGCGTTGTGGCGAGAGTGGTGCTCGATAGGAAAGGTAGGAGACGCACCGCGCCAAGATGGATGAGGGCAAGATGAACGGGAAGGCAAACCAATGAAGGGCGCGCGAAGATGGCAGAGAGGGAGGCTTGGTAGAAAGGATCAACCAATGAGAGGCGTGCCAAGAGGCTTGAAGGGTGTTTAAGCTTGGCAGGTGGACGAAGGGGGATATCAAGAGAGGAAATAGTGTTCGTTGGGTAACAGTGTTCGTGAAGTGGAGCTGGCGGCTTTTCCCCCTCTTCCTCACAGTCATAATATCCTCATTTTAGCATGTTTCCACCGTAGTCTGAATCTGGGTAGCAGAAGTGTCAACCGCATGTGTGTCAACCGCATGCAAAGCAGTAAATATTACAACGAAGGCGAGATATTAGTCTCATAGTGTCATTTTTCTTGACACTGTGAATTTCAACCCCCTCTAAATAAAGATGAAGTGAATGCGATGTTGCCATTCATGTATATTTTAGAAGAGCGTGTTCTGGTCCTCACTTTTAGAATGAATACAAAGCATCTGGACGCTTTTCTTTCATACCGAAAGAAGTTCTATTGCTTGCGCAAGAAGTAAAGCCACGAAACTAAGCGACAACCTTGTACTACGTATCCAGTCCTAACGCTGGCATGACTGTTTTACGTCCTTTCGAAGTTTGAGGGATCTTATGCTTGAAAGACAGGATTTCTCTACGTAGAACTGTGAAGGCTAACACCAGCAACTATAGCGTCATGCGAGCTAAGACGACCAATCCAGGAGGAGTGTGTGAGAAAGTGCGCAGTAATACAATGAGACCCAGCCTGGAGCCTTATATGATGCGGCTTTTTATCCGGCTCTTATACGTATCCCCGTCCGATAGACATCAAAAAGGTATCAACTTTTTGAGCTACATTCAAGATTCTTTGTATTATATATTACTGTTTTATGACTGTTTTCGTTGGTCACTGAGCAAAGCTAATGTTTAGAACATTGACGAAAAAAGGAAACTGTAGGTTGATGAGCAACAATATCTTATATGATAGGTATGTGTGCCCCGATGCTTCGCTTGAAAAGCTTCTGTACGTTGTAAGAGGAATAAAAAACACATGGGCGAATGACGGAAACTAAGTGAGCACTTATGTTTTTTTTATTATTTCTTGTCATATGTGCTGTTTCATGTACATTTCACAGTGTTACGCGAAAAAGCCTAGCGATAAAAACTGTTGTTCATATGTCCGCATTCACGTAGCATTTAAACTGAATGACCATGAAGTGGAGGTTATTGCAGACGAGTGGTTTCGCGCGAAGCGACAGCCGCAGTCAACTACAAAGGTTCACGGAACGATGTTTCCCCAAAAAATGTTTTAGGATCAGTTAACAACTATAACAGCATCACTGAATATGTTTCATGTCACATAATACTTTCAAGCATCATGTCAAATAGTGTGATCGAATGTACCTAGATGTTACTCTCATATTTTCAATCTCCAACGGGATTGGAAATATCGACGCAACAGCGCTAGTCTCCTGTGAGCGTGTACTTTGCAATGCTGCTCTGTGAGCCCATGGCTACGCACAGATAAAATATTAAACCCACTTAAATGTTTCTCAAATGCGCCCTCCAGAAATGTCACAAAACATGCACAAGCACTCTGAGCACACAAAATGAAAACTCAATCGTCCGGAAATTGTCCCACGTAGCCAATCATTTTTCCCGGTTGATGTGCCATGTCTTGGCGTTGTCTTTCAGATAGAAGTACACATTGTAAAGCTTGTCGTCTGGATTGGCCCATTGGTTGTACTTCGCACAGAGTTCGAACTGGTCCCGCCAGTCATGGGCGTCTTCATAGGCTCACTGTGAAAGCATTCAGGAATCATATGATTCGGCAGGCTCTTCTGCAATGCATGGAGTTGCAGCTGTCATGGTGTCTGAAGGAGTCAAGTGATTACTCTCTCGCACGGACTTGACCTCGGGTGCCAAGACTAGCAGACTTCGACTGAAACAGTGGACCCGTGTGTAGACGCGTGGTAGCGATTCTGGGCTCGATGGTCAGCTCCGCTAAGGGGTGCAAGAATGAGGACTACCCTTTACCTCCACCGGTGTGACGACGCTGGATCGACGAGCGCACGAAAAACCACAATCAAGTACGTTTTGTTTGTTAGTTTTTTTTTTCAAAAACAATGGCATTTACCCACTCTAGGAGATGGGCCAAGAATGGATAGTTGAATATTTGAAAGGTTATTTGAAACTGTGAACGAAAGTTCAAAAAAAAGCGAAATGGCAATTATATGTATTACAATAGTTTAGGACTACAAGGCATATGCTTAAGAGCTAGTAGTTGACATTGTCATAATAGTCTGATCAGAACAATTTTGAAGAGTAAGTTTATTAAATCACTGAAAAGACTGGAACGTCTTCTTCGTCCTTGGGCTCGGCGAAGAACGATGATGATGATTCCACAGCCATGGCTCGTACCCACTCAGGGGGATCAGCTAAGAAACAATGACTTAATTCAGTAAGATTTTTTTTATATTGAATATCAAAACTACCCACCGGAGAAAAAAAAAGAAATAAAAAAGAAAAGACACCGTAGGCAGAATGAAAAGAGTGCAATAGTTGTTTGTCACTAGTTCAGATCAGACAATCATTCATTACCTAGAATAAGAATTAGCGTGGTTAAACGTAGCTCCTGTTTATGTTGGAATATTTTTGCAGGAGGAACACTCGTGCTGCTTCGTTGTCACCGCTGACACATACGTGCGCATTATAGGGAGACCATTAAAATCCGAAAAGTGTGTTACCAAAAATTCAAAAATAAATGCCAAGCAAAGTTGGTGCACAGTAAAAATGAAAGGAAAGAATAATGGTAGAAATGAACGAAAGAACATGTCAAAAAATACTACGAACGTTGTCGGTCTCAATCACGATGCTTCGATAAGCTGTAACTGAAGACCACCGATAAATTTTCAACAAACGTGCTTTCGAAGCCAGTCAAGCAGGGATAAATACACAATCCACTCATCTCTCTATAAACTGTCTCTACTTGTAACTTCTTGTCATACATGCTTGAGTAGCTACTGTGCGGTTGAAGACGCATGCAGCTTAGAACGCAGAAAAATTACACAACATAAAACAGACAAAGAGCTTCAGACGATCCATCATCTCGTGCTATTTATCAAATTGCGTCGTTGGGCTCTAGTCAGGCCCAGTCGTTTGATTCTAATATTTGCAAGAAGTATTAAAAATAAAATGGTGATCTCTGTAATCTTAATTTGAAAGAAAAGGTTCATATTAGTTTTTTTAGAGCATGAAACCATGTTTCTATTACCTATTGACGGCTGTTTAATCTTTGGCGAGGCCACACAGTATACAGTTTACCCAAATATTTCTTCAGTGAAGTGTAGCATACCGAAGGCTTCCCGCGCTTTTCTCCTTTCCTATTTCCCTCTGATTGCAAGCGCCTCCTTCTGGCTAACATTGATAACCAATCACACGGAAGCCTATTCATGTTTCTTATATTGTTTTACTAATCAGTACCATAAAAATATTTGCGAAACGAAGTTATTAACGCGACCGCGTTAAATCAACAGTAGTGGAGCCCTTTGTCTCAGTTGTGAGCATTTTTCTATGACATAGTCGAACCTTTAAAGCAATAAACTTTTCAGAGCAGTCAACGTATATTGTGGAAGCTTCACTGAAAGTAGCATTGCTATCGAAAAGACTTCTTTAGCTTTCTAATGAGAAACATTCACCGGCTACGCAAAACCTGTTGCCGCAATGTGTAGCCATATACTGTACCAAAAGGGGTGAGGTATCCCTTAAGCTGCATTTGTGCGGCCTTTTTTCCTTTATCTACCTGCATATACCACTATGTGCAGTCGAGTTAAACGTAAGTTCCAACACGATGTCCGTACTCCAAATGGCGCCGGCACTACAAAGTGGCACCTGAATAGAAAAGAAAATTGGTGAATTAAAGTCCCTCAGCAACACTTTTTCAACCTTTTTAACGTTTGTCGCTGTTGTTGTTCAGGCTTGGTGTCACTTTAATCACAGCAAGCGTGTTGCAATTCTTATTGAGCGTGACTGTACGTGGGTGTAAACGGAAGTCAATATTTCCAATATATGAATCAAATAAACATGCAAAAACCATGCATAAATAGACGGCTCCTGTAGCGTTCTGTGATAATGCTGGATGGTTGCCCAGCGAGTAGGTCATTACCCGCAACGCTACTCTACTGAAATAAAACATTCAAAGAACAGGGATGCAGTGGCCAAAATGTGTTAAAATAGAAGACCTACCCTTCCAAAAAATAATACTTATTACCCATTGGTTCTTTCAGTCACACTCCCTGACTCGTAGGTCTGCTTTCCATGAAGACAAATTTAGACGACATCAATCATTTTCGCTTCGTAAATAAGCTATCACATCTCATGTGTTGACCTCGTGATTACCACTGTTTTCATTGCAATGCGAGCAAATCATTGCAGAGTACATACTCTATGACCAGTTGTAGCTATTCAAATACATGACTGAGTACCTCCACTGCGGTTTTACATGCGTATGAAAGCCACTCATAGACTGCGCTACTGTGCAGTGTTTAGAAATGGACTGAATCTTTAGCGCCCAAGACGACCTGTTTAATGCCGTGTACGCCCGAGCTTAGAATATATGAATTGCAAAGGGAAAACTTCGTATATTATCTCCGAAGATGTTAGGCTGTTCTATAACTTTAGTCCAAGTGTCATAAGTGACTGTTATTTTAACAAGGACCACGTATACATACATTCAAAACACCCACAGTGGCGAATACACATATACAGGGTGTCCCACGTAACTTTATCCAGAGTTTAGAACTTTGCTGATGCAAGTAATTGCGACGCGACCAAATCCATGTTGCTCACTAATGCCTGAAATTAGTCATACTATTTTTTGTTCTCAGATATTGTTTAATTAGTACTGTTTAATTAACTAACTTTTGAAGGAATGAAGATGGATAAAAAGTTTCAATGAGAAAGTTGTAGATCGGTTTGCAAAACATGCGAATAGATAGTTGTGAACTTTATATTTGTTACGTATTAGTGTTTTCTGATATTTACAAATGCCCGCAAAATACAAAAAATACCACATGACAAAGCCGCGCGTGCGCCAGTGCGCACAATGATTCTAGTGCTTCCTAACGTTCCGCGTACGAACGACCTTAGCGTTTGGGCCATTGTGCTCTCCCGGCAAAGTCACAACGGTGGTGGTGGCTTTACGATGAACACGCTTTGCTATCGGCCACAAAAACGATAACCACTGTGACTGCTTATATCGCTGTCATGAACCGGCGCGAAGGAAGCGTGTAGTCCGCACGCGGCACGTTAGGGAGCACTAGAGTCATCGTGCGCATTGACGTGCGAGTGGGTTTGTCACGTGTTATTTTTGTACTTTGCAGTCATTTGTAATTAGCAGAAAAACTTTATTACTCAACAGACATAAAGTTCAAAACTATCTATTTGGACGCTTCGCAAACCGATCTATAACTTTCTCATTAAAATTTTTTATCCAACTTTGTTTTTTGAAAAGTTTGTTAAGTAAACAATTGTAATTGGGCAATATTTGAGAACACAAGAAATATTCTGGCTAACACTAGGCAACCGTGAGCAACGTGGATTTGGTCGAATCGTAATTGATTGTGCGGGCATATTTTTAAACTCTGGCTAAAGTTACCTGGGACACCCTGTCTACACAAAACACGATCGGAAGCGTTATTCGAAGATCACAGGCCAGGTCTATGCCGGCGGCAAGTCATCTTTTCGTCCACTTTATTTTATTCACATTTACATCGAAGTTACAAATAATAGCATCCCCAACACTTTCCTTGGCATCCTTGTCTGTTAGTTCTCAATAATATTGTGCTTAACAAAAAAATTCAACCCTTAAATTTACACTTGTATCCTATGTACAAACCAAAAAGTTATTATTGCAATTTCATTCCGATGTGTAGTCCTCCAAGACACCAGCCACACTTTTGTGTTTGTTTTTTTTGACAGAAGCGCTGTCTCATCGTGGGCTGATAAGGTGCCACGGCTGCAAACACTCGTGAATGAAGAGAAGCCTCCAGATTCTGTTGTTGTTTGTCAGGACGCGAATTGTCACAGACGACGTGTTTAAAGTCCCCACGAGTGGTATTATAGCGCATGCAGGATAGTCTGGAGGCTTTATTTTGTGCCTAATGTAGTTCTTATGGGCAACGTGCAGTTTGAGCCTCTGAGCCAGAGCATGCATGTTTCACCTTGCCTGGTTAGTCCATGTGGCTTATAACGACGGGTTATGTGCGCTTTGGTCGTAGAGGTAATGTGCGCACGTCAGAGGGACAGAGCTATCCCCGAAACCTAATGCAGACATTTTACGTGCTTATAGCGCAGCGTATCTACAGCAGATGTCGCCAATTGTTGCAGACTGTTGCTGAATTCACCGAAGCCCATCATAAAAAAAATCTCTTTTACTTTCGTTATTCTTGGCATGCGATAGTGCATAGGATATGAAGTAGACATTCGAAGAGACAGGTCGTGCGAACAAAGACATAAGAAGGAAGTCAGGATTCCACAAACGCCATTAAGCTGTTCTGACTTTCTTCTTATGTGCGTTCTTGCACGCCCTGTTTTTTTATTTTGAATGAATTCTCACCATTTCGCTTTACTTCATGGTTTTCTGTTCAATTCGCCACTGTCCTGAGCTCAGAGTTGCTTTAAGACATGTGAAGAAGCTTGTAGCGTGGTGCAGCATACATAAACAAAGACACGCGCGAAGTGTTTCAAGCGCCGCAGTAAAAGGTAACCTTATGAAAGTAGCTAACGTGGTTGCCTGGGCGAGTCGGTACGACATGATTCACATAAAAAAACAGCGTCAATAAAGAGGGACAAGAAAAGAAGGAGGCAGTGCCGCTGTCTGTCGCCTTCTTTTCTTGTCCCTAGTTATTGGCACTGTTTTTTAAGTGTAACCTTATGAAATAATGAAAAAACTGAGTAACACGTGGCTTCAGTATGCAGATACCTAGAGACCCCGCTGAGTACGACAGACAACGCGGCTGATTGACTTTTAAGCACTGATTCTACTATCATTATAAGATATTTTCCAGCACCTTACACCAATTAAATTAGCGTTTGCGGGCGAGTCGGTGAGAACATGGCGCACTTCACGTGTTAATGTACAATTAGCGGTGAAAAATCTCGAATGATTTTTGTTTAAAGACCAGCCCTACCCGACGTCACGCGTTGACAAAGGCCTTACGTCGTTTATATGAAATGCTTCTCTACACAGCTCTGGTTTAGAAGAACAGCTATGAACAGCTATGGACGATGGACTTTATGGCCTCACAACTTGGTTGAAAGGCTATAGATCTATCTGTCCGCACGTGAGAGCAGCCCTCTCTGCGCTGAGTGATGCCTTGAAGGATGTATATACCGTTATTTCATTCCATCGATCTACGGCCTGCATTTACATGCATTCAGAATAGGAGCGACACGCAATAAAGTGCAGAATAAAGAGTAGCCTTTCTTAAGTAAATGTTTGTTTACCAGTATTGTACCGGCATGTTTTACAGCCCTTGTTTAGTACCGCATTGTTCTGAATCTTAGTATTCTGACTATTTTACCTTAGGACCTAGAAATATTGCGTCGCCTTTGTTTCACTCCATGCTGACGCAGTGCCAGTGACTGAAAGCTTTCATCCTTAACAATTTGCATTGTGGCCGTCTGCACGTGCACACCATAGCTCGGTGTCTATCGCACACGTACAATACCCATGGTTGAAGATCCGCTACTTTAAAAATGAAGGTATTATGATTTTGTAAATTTCCTATCACACATTTTCACTATTTCCGTTTAACGGTCGCCGAATATAGCGTAACCGGAGGGGAGCCGCCGGCGCAAAAAATAAAACCCCGCAAAAATTGCGTTTCCATCGTCTCCATCCCCGAGCAATATCACCTTTCAAACATCGAGGAGACTGGGTAGCCAACCGGCAAATGCACGCATGCGGAAGAAAAAGAAAATAAATAAAATTATTTCAAATGGAGAAGAAAAAAATGCCAATGCCCGGAACAAAGCTCTCGCACGTGCTTGCGCGCAGTCCGCTTTTCCCACTTTTGTTTTCCACAGAAATGATAAAAGTTTTCCACCTTAACTCACCTCAAGAAACTTGAAACAAAACACTCACTTCGTTCAGCGTTGGGAATAGAGCAAGTGCGAAAGAGTAGTGGTATTGAATAAGAGAGACGACACCAAGAGACCTGGCAAGCCTCAACTTTCGGGGAGTAGCACACCATCTTCCTTTTAGGGGGGGGCGGGGGGGGGCTTGCTGTGCAGCACCTCTTCTTGGAGTAAGCCGTCCCATCGTTGACGGGAGAACATCAATCAGGGATCTGCCTGCCTTTAGATCACATCTGTGTTTCGTAGCATGCGCTTTTTGTCAAGTCCATTTCTCTTTTTACTGTATTGGTTACCTTCATCTCGTGCTCTCAGCGTTGCGCTAGACAGTGATCGCATAGTAGTATAGCGATACCGGGAAAGCATTCACTTAGTAAACATGACAAAAGTAAAAAAGAAGAAAATTAGATTTCTTCTGTGAACATCTATGAAGAGAGCATGATCATGGGAAACCAGAATCAATATTGTCCCATGGTTGTGACGTCGACGAAGGCAGTTACGACATGTCTGAAATTAATTCTTTAGTTGGCCTAACATTAAGGAGGGAAATACGAACGCACAGTAAAGCAAGCAATGCGCGCTGTACACTGATGTCGGCGAGCACAGCATCGGCCGTCAATAACCCGACGCGCGGTGATGCCCGTTGATATTTATACATGTGCCATCGAATATTCCAGCGTTATCACTAGCGGCCACAAGGTTCCAGAAGAATCTGAATGTTCACGCTGCGCCCATAATTGCATCAGAAGGTTCCAAGATTTTCTCGATGGTTCTTCATCAATCAGCACGGTTCGCGAAAGGCAGCACTTACACGTTTCATGAGGCGATAACAAAACTTGAGAAAGGACTGTGGCAGTATGCTGCTGGTGTGGTCGAGGTGTTCCTGATGTATGCGTCATTTGTCCTGGTCCACAAAAATTATCAATCAATCAATCAATCAATCAATCAATATTAAGCTAACGTGCCTATCAATAACCGAAAGATTTTTGGCTCGCGAACGAAAATAAAAATTAATGTAAAATGCAATAAAGATATTCTATACAAGGCGATCAAAAGCCTAAATTTTCGAACGAAAATGCAGGACACCACGGCAAAAATACGGTACCGTAACAAGACATACGTAGAATGCTAGTGACAACTTAAAACTCACAGGGTTCTTTCCCTATTCGCCTAAGACAAATCCAAGGTTGAAAAAGCCTTCCTTTTCTTTTCAGTCGATGCATTGGTCCTTTCCCATCATCAGGAAAGTTTTTATCATCACCATAGTCCACTTCACCATCATAATTTTTTAACCTTCAGATGCTTCTGATTGTGTGTTACATAAAAGGGGGGGGCGTATAGATAAAAAAAGCCGACATTCAGGCAGGCATGAATTAGTCAAATACAACATAATTAACATGTAGAAAAAGGAACAGGGAAGAGAGAGATAACAAATTGAGAGAAAGGCGGGGAGGCCAAAAGATTGTTGCATCCGGCATGCTACTCTGAACTAAGGGGAGAGAGAACTGGAAACAAAGCTGAGAAGCAAAGCGAGGAGAAAAGTTTCTTTTTCGTTTTTTGAACGAGGCGAAATTACAGTATTGTAAATATGCACAGAAAGAATATTGAACTGAAAAAAAAATATCACCAGGCGTGCGCGGAATGCGTGGCAATGTCACAGTGGCCTTTCAGAGTTTGGAGAAGGCTTTCAATGGCTGGAAAGTTGCCTTTCAGAGTCTTTACTTAAACGCGATTCCAGTAACTGCTACACGAACACTTGCAGGATATCCACTACGCCATAAATCATCATCATTTTTGTGTAGTTGAATTGGCATTCACTATGCCATCTTTCGTCATTCTTCGGAGAAGCGTGGTACCCGCTGGACACTTGCAAGGAATTTGGCGTAATTGTTTTTATGATGTGACTGATGTCGATGAAGAACTATGTCTAGCGCTATTGTATTGGGGATGTACCATTTGACTACTCACTCGTTACGAATTCACATTGTCTGACGCGAGGCTGTTCCTTAGCTGTTCTAAAGCACTTTATTGCACACGTTAGTGCTATTCCTTTACCAATATGAAGCCTGCCTGTGGTCAGTTTACAATGGAGTTACAAGCGCCGGCGTAGTTTAGTTGTAGAATACTGGGATGGCAAGCAGGGTACCCGGTTTCGAATACCATTGGGTCGTTGCGGTTTTTTATTTACCAAGTTTTTTACTCGGTAGTGGCTACGGACAGTGGCAGCGGCGGACAACTACGGCGCACGCGACCACTGATGTGATGTTATAACAGCTTTCACTGTGAAAGAGATTATTTTTTTCATGATCAGAAAGTTGATGACCACCTTTGCCCTTTGAGCATACTGCGATTTCACGTGGTGACGCGATGGGACGTATCATCATGTAATACCTTAGTAACGACCATTTCCACGTAAGCAACAGGTTACTGTGTGCCAAAACAAACTTCAAGAAATACTTGTCTTAAAAGTCCTACTGTGCTCCTGTGAGATGGGTTCTATGGAAGACTGACTTCGTACTCGACCAAACTTCCTAACTCTGAATGACAGAAAGAGTGACACGATATGTTATTACTTATTCTTTTTGATATATCACTCTATTAGTATTCCTTAGTCAGAATTCATGCATTGTCTCTTTATTTATGCAAGCTAATCATTTATTAGGGACAGCCCCATACTAAAAGGGAAGATAAATTATCCTTTCATCGTCGGTATGTAAATGCTCATCGTCGGTATGTAAACGCGTGCTCTCTTAATCCTTTGATATAGTCGTAAATCTCGTCCGGCATTCAAGCTCTATTTTCCCTATTCGTCGAATGTTCAAGAGAAGTGAGATCAAACGGGAGAATGTTTGGGCGCTCGCGCGTTTGACCTATAACACCGAAGGAGAGACGATTAATGACGAAAGCACATCGCCCGCGACACTCCTCGCCGTGGTTGTCTTTCTCGCACGAAGTGCTGACCGCGCACTTGCGGCGATAAATGATTCCTTAGCTCTCCATAACAACGAAACGCCATTATCCTCTCGCTCCTATACGTGCATTTTCGGGATGCCGGGAGGAAAAAAACGCTGCCTCATCGCGGGCGTTGTCTTCGCCATAAACACCGCTGTCACACCCGAACTTCGTCAGCACCTGTACGGAATGCTTCCTGATATTCCACAGGACGAAGTACGTTTAAGTGTGGCCGTTGTCGTGTATACTCTCACCTCTGCGTCCGTCTCAATACCTACGTACGCAGGTCAACGTGTAGCTCAACAGATGAACGAAAGACGAGGTAAAAAAAGATTAATCTAATGGCGTGGAGGTCAAATAGACGAGTGCAGAGGATTGGTAGAGAAGAACGAAACATTTCGATTATCTGAAGTTTTTTTTGTGATGTAACACAGCGTAATCGCTAGTTCATATTTGCGCACATGTAGCCTTGAAATATCTGCCTAAATGTTGTTTTTTGGTAGTCTGTAAACGTTACTAAATGTTCAACATTTTAGATAGATTTACCAGAGCAAAAAAGACGAACCCCTTAGAAGGAACACACTGGTAGAACCTTGTGTCTATGTGTTCCTTTTTAAGTGTTCCATATTTTCGCGCTTCTAAATCTATCTTAATCAGGAATTAAATCTCCCAAGCTTCAGTTTCAGCAAAGTGTTTATTTTGTCGAGCTTGACAAAGTAGTAGGACGCAGTTGGGTTGCGTCAGAGGTTTATTGATGTGAAGAGCAGCTTAAATTATAAGTACGTTAGAGTGCCCATAGAGCATGTACTGACAGTGATACAGTTTTTCCGGACCTGTAAACCATATTTAAGAAAGTGTAAGCGAAAATAAAATGCAAATATTACCATTCATCTTCAGACCTCTATGCTTTCCATTGATGTTCTTTTTTTTCTACGTGATGTAATTGTTAAGTAATTGAAAATATTGCTATCAAAGCAGATTTCTGCGTCCTTTTACTTCATCAAGACAAGCTTGCAGGAGATCTGCGTGTAAACCCAGAATAAATAAAATATGACGTATTTTCCTCAATCAAGATTTTGGCTATTCTGTTGCGCCAACCAAACGACACAGCGTGAACGCACACTTTTTTAGCACTTCAATACTCAAATATTACCAGCCTTTTCGTCGTTCTGGTTACCCCATACAAATACGGCGAAGCGAATACTCTATATGCTTCTTTCAGCTGTAGGTACAAAACTGCCGTCGCCGAAACATTGCGGACCGTGCATCAGCCTTTCCGTTCTTCTCTGTTCCACTTACTGAAGATCATCTATCTTGTTGCTTTTCTGTACGGAACACTTGCCCGTGTGGAATGACCAGTAACATTCAATCACCCTCTTTGTGCACTCCGAGAATGTCTTCGAAGCCGAAATCGGATACAGCCAAAGCAGCTGGGACTACGATCACGAAGTGCATTGGCACACTGATGACTGGTCTGGAGAATCAGCGAGCAATTGTGCGCGAAGAAACTGCTCCCAGGAAAGTGCTATACAGCCGCTGAAAGCGAATATGTCGATCCAAAGATACGTTTGCTCCAGCGTAGCTCTATCATTAATTTTCCTGCCGCAATGCTCAATCACTTGACGGTTGGTGTGTAGCGGCATGCTTCTTTATCTTCCTATGGTAGCGCTCCAAACGACATAGTAAGGATGCTTTTATTCCCTGGCGTACTAGCTGCGCCTCAGTATCGATATATTACACTACAAAGTTGGTGGAAGTCTGAACCAAGACTCGTTAGTGAATTATAACATTATTTGCATGTTACCTTGGCGATATTCTTTAGCACTTGCTCAAGTGTCTGATGAGTTCTTTCCTTTTAAATATCAGTGCGAAAGAGTGATACACACACGTAAACCTCCAATTTCTCTTTTGATGACTGGTTTCCACATGAAAAAAATTGATAAATTTATAAATTAAGCCTTCAGGTCACATATACAACCCACGCCTTTTTTTTGCGTGTAAGAAAAGCAATTGAGTCGCTTAGTACTACCAGTTCTTTTTGCTTCCTCTAATAAGTGATAACATTTTTCTGGTTGACATCCGTGAGTAGTAGCCAAAAAGATATGTTTTACTCTAGATTGCTTGCGATTTTGAATTGTTTTACTTAAGTCATGTTGCTTCGTAGGTCTTTCGCAAAATAGCATAGATACTGGATGTTAAAAGAAGTACATAAACTGTATCATGGCCGCAGTCTTATAAACCTCGCGAAACGCTAGTTTAGAATGATTAAAGCGAATATACCTCGTCACCCGTAATACAAACTTTCAATCCACGTTTTCTGTTCCCCTAAACCGCAAGCCGTATGGGTCGAACTTAGTGAAACACACAAATTATTTTATATATCTTGTTGCACTCTCTCTCACGCAGTTATGCTTTGCAAAAAATTCTGAACGACTAAGATCTATGAATTCCGTGCTTTAGAAAAAAAAGCGAAATAATAAGCTTTGCGAACCTCCTGCAAACAGTCATTCGTTGGCCTCGAGAAAAGTGTCATGCAATAGACGTTATCTAAAAAAGGCAATTATATTTGCCACTTAGTCTTGTCAAAGCAAGATGGTGTAATGATGAAATATTGGAACACGTTTCTAAAACAGACTACCATGCCGGACATTCAGGGGTGGGGCCATCGTTATGTCTCATTAAGGAAGAAAATAAGTCTAATGAATACATCCTCGCCAGAACTTGTATGGCGAGAGTTGACTAAGTCGTTTGGAAGGTATTAATGTGCACAATAAAATTCACAAGACCTAACCGAACGGCACGTCAAGCCCAGATCACTCCAGGCCATTAGCGCATAGTTTACTTAATTTCGTTATCTCAGTTTTTTCATCGTTTCTTTCTTTCTCTCTCTCTCTCTAATTCAGTTTTGTTGTACGACATAGTTACATTTTCTTCGGTGTTAGTCTTCACTGCAGTCAACAGAAAATAAAAAAAAGCAAAGACTGAGTTCAAGAATAAGTTTTCTTTTTCTTTTTTTTGTTTTTGTTTAGCAATATATTACCTTAACTGCTTATGTCTCGACAAAGAGCTCACGAAGCTAAGCATCGCCTAGGGCAAGATAGCGGAGAAACGTAATATACAATTGAGACTCAGCGTGCACAAATACAAAACGTGCTTTCGTATGTAATGATAGGGCAGTCATCGGAGCTAACACTATCAAGATGGTTGCAGGTGGGGTGTTTGTAAGCGCTGCCCAGATAGCTTTCAGTCAAAAAGAATCAGAACTGATGAACAGGGCTATAGATGGCGGTGGTAGCTAGGCCATCTCAGGGCATGCGCGTGATCTCTGTATATATGCCGCGTCAGTCTCCACACTAAACAGTTGGTAGTTTACGCAAACGTGGCACGTACTTATATTTCTTTTTTTCCGCTTTGTCCAGTTCTTTGTAGCGTAATCTCTATTGGCCGACGTTGAACAGTTTCGCGTGGCTTACGCTGAGCAGTGCTGCGCATGACCAAGGAGCAGTGACGTCACATGGCGCACAGATGGTTTGCCGAATAAGTTCTGGAGGTTTTTGGAATGACGTGTCGCTAGTAGGGTGGCGCTTGACTGACGTGAGCTTGCTCGCTAGTTGGTCCGTACGTCCGTACGTAACTCACGCTACGTATATTCTGGCATAGCGGAGCTAAGCTACTGCTAATTTGTAGTTCGCATAGGAAGAGTTGATAATGCTCTCCCAACTAGCTCATCGTCTTGCTTTCTTGCGGAGTGCTTCAATATATATATATATATATATATATATATATATATATATATATATATATATATATTGTAGTGAAGAAGAGGAGCTTCAGCGGCATTTCTTGGCGCCTCAGGGGCATCGCCATCAGCATAAGCTCGTGCTTGCTGCGCTTGGCCGGACGCTGCTGACTGCTTCGCTTTGTGCGTTCTGCTCTGCAAATAAACCCCGTTACAAGTGGTGGAGTCTGCTGGGTTCCAATCACCCTGGAGCTTCGAAATCGCATTTTACCATCCATTATGCCTACCGACGCAAACGCCGCTCCAACTCCTTCACCGGCACCGCCTACTGTTCTCTGCGCTGGTTCTCTGCGTCTGCGTGATCCCCCTGTTTTCTCAGGCACAGAAGACAAGGACGGACGTTGACGACTGGATTTCAATGTATGAGCGAGTGAGTACTGACAACAAATGGGATAACCCTGCCAAGTTGGCCTACGTCTCCTGCTACCTGTCACGTGGCCAAGCTGTGGTTTATAAACCACGAAGCGGAACTCCCTACATGGTCAGTCTTCGAAACGAGCCTTACACAAGTTTTCGGACGGCCTGAGGTACGCAAACGCCGTGCCGAACAGCTTACATACTCGGTCCCAGCAGCTTGGTGAGAATTTCGCAAGCTATATTGAGGACGTTTTGGACCTTTGCAAGCGAGTCAACGAGTCGATGTTCGAAGAGATAAGATCAAGCACATCATGAAGGGCATTGAGGACGACGCTTTCCAAATGTTGCTTACTAAGAGTCCTCGCACTGTCCTAGAACTGACCGAGTTATGCCAGAGTTTTGACGAGTTGCACAGGCAACGTCTTTCCACCCGACGTCCCTCGATGCTCGACGACTCTTTGTCCAGCCTTTCCACCCTTGGAATAGGAGAAGACCATGCCCGTCTTCTCTCCAAGATCCAAGAGTTCATCCGCGCTGAAGTCGCTCGTCAGCTCTCTTTGATGCCCTGCGTACCCGATCAACCACGCAGATTGACGTCTACACTCCGCGACTTCATTCAAGGCCAGGTCGCACAAGTTCTTCCTCCCGCCCGTGAACCGCCCCCAGTCGCCGCACCTCTCACGTACGCCGAGGCCGTTGCTCGACCTCGTCAGCCTGCGTTCTAGCCAGCACCTATGTATTCGCTGCCCGCCGCCCTTTTCGCCACCGACCTATTCACCGCCGCCTGTGCCGATACCACCTCGGCCACAGTTTTCTGCCCCCCCAGCCGCAAGTCGGAGTCTACTCCGACCAATGGCAGGCCTACGACAACCGTCCCATATGTTTTGCTTGTGGCGGTGTTGGCCACGTGGCACGTTATTGTCGTCGTCGCCAGGCTGCTCAGAACATTCGACGGATGCCCTCTTTCGATCCTCAGTTTTCTTCT
The DNA here is from genome assembly GCA_013436015.1 of Rhipicephalus annulatus. NCBI lineage: Eukaryota > Metazoa > Arthropoda > Arachnida > Ixodida > Ixodidae > Rhipicephalus > Rhipicephalus annulatus. The sequence continues at coordinate 807,298 of WOVY01011109.1, read as the reverse complement.
ACGCCTTGAAGCCCTCCTTCCTCTTTCTTTCCTTCTGATCGTCCACACGACCCGACCCGCCGCTCCCCATCTACACGTCGACGTTCGCTTTCACCTATGCGTCGCCGTTCCGGACCCACCGACCAGGAAAACTAACGGCCGCAGTTCCCGAGGCACGAACTGCGTCCCCGTCGCCATGCACAAGTCCTCGCCCCTGTCCAGCTAACGTCATTGAAGTATCAGTCGATGGTATCGTCGTCATGGCGCTTGTCGACACTGGAGCCGCTCTATACGTCCTTTCCATCAACCTGTGCCGCAAACTCCGCAAAGTTCTGACGCCATTATCTGACCTCTCTCTTAGAACGGCTAACGCACAAAGTGTAACACCTTTCGCAGCCTGTACCACACGAGTCGTCGTTGAAGGGATTGTGTATATCGTCGAATTCGTAGTGCTGCCCTCGTGTTGCCATGACATGATACTCGGCTGGGACTTCCTTGCGAATAATAATGCCGTCATTGACTGCTGTCGCGCTGAACTTGAGCTATCTGCACTTCCTGATGTTGACGCTGTCGAAGCCTCTCTGCCGTCTTATAAACTGTTTGTTTCCGACGACACCACCGTACCACCGCGCTCTTCTCTGCTGGTGACTGCGTCGTGTCACGCTATTTCCGGCGGTGATGTTTTATTTACGCCCTCTGCCCTGTTCATTCAACGCAAATGTTCTCCACTGCCCGTTGCTCTCCTTACTCTCCACCATGGCGTCACGAAAGCGCTCGTGTACAATACGCTAGAAGGGCCTTTACCTTTATTCTATGGTGAATGTCTCGGTCACGTGCATCCAATCGACGCCCGTCACATTTTTGACACTCCTTCTAGTTTACTTTCTACGAACCTCAGCGCACTCATTTCTGACTCTGTTGTTGACCAGTCACTCCTTGACGCTTTCCACCGCTCCATCGGTGTCGCAACGTCTTCCTCAGAACGAAGCCAGTTAGTGAACCTGCTGCAAAAGTTTTGTACTTCTTTTGACAGCCACGCTTCTGGCCTCAGTCGCACATCGAACACATCTCACAAGATTGACACAGGAAGCCATACGCCTCTACGGCAGCGCCCCTACCGAGTCTCAGCGTCGGAGCGCCGTGTTATTGACGAGCAGGTTGCTGACATGCTCCAGCGGGGTACAACCTTCTAACAGTCCCTGGGCGTCACCGGTCATTCTTGTTAAGAAGAAGGACGGCTCCATTCGGTTCTGTGTGGACTATCAACGTTTAAACAAGATCACCCGTAAGGTCGTTTACCCGTTACCGCGAATAGACGACGCCCTTGACTGTTTGCAGGGAGCAGTATACTTCTCTTCGCTGGATTTACGGTCTGGATACTGGCAAGTTCCTATGGAAGCATATGAACGACCGAAAACAGCATTTGTCACACCTGATGGATTACACAAATTTACCGTTATGCCTTTCGGCCTTTGTAACGCTCCAGCCACTTTTGAAAGAATGATGGACACTATTTTACGAGGCCTCAAGTGGAACACATGTTTATGCTACCTCGATGACGTAGTTGTCGTTTCTACCGATTTCGACACCCATTTAAATCGTCTCGAGCACGTCCTCACACGCCTCACGGACGCCGGCCTTCAACTCAACCTCAACAAGTGTCGTTTTCGTGCCCGGCAGCTCACCGTTTTTGGCCACGTCGTATTGCGGGATGGCATACTTCCCGACCCCGCCAAGCTTCGAGCAGTCGCCGATTTTCCGAAGCCAAAGAACTTGAAGGTACTTAGAATATTTATCGGCTTGTCGTCATACTTCCGACGCTTTATTAGAAATTTTGCTTCCGTATGTGCGCCCCTTACGGACCTTCTTAGCGGCGACAAAGACCTTTCCACCGGATCACCAGCATGCGACGATGCATTCACCAAATTACCCCACCTGCTAACTTCACCACCCATCCTCCGCCACTACGGTCCTGTCGGTCCCACGGAGGTTCATACTGATGCCAGCGGTGTTGGACTTGGCGCTGTGCTCGCGCAACGAAAGGCAGGGTTTGATGAATATGTCGTCGCCTACGCAAGCCGAACTTTGACGAAAGCCGAGGCTGCTCTTTGTTGGCTATCCACACTTAAAGACCCTTCCGGACGACTTGCTCGCTGGGCGCTCAAACTTCAGGAATACGACATCCGCGTTATTTACAGATCCGGTCGTAAGCACACGGACGCCGACACCCTTTCTCGCTCACCCATATCGGATGAAGGTGTTTGCCTCTCTTCCCTCGAGCCTACACTTGCGTCATCCGCCTTGCGCAACATGACGGTGGAAGAACGAAAGGATCCCTGGATCAGTGGCCTCATAAGCATTCTTTCTGATCCTCTCACTCCTTCGCTGTCTCGCGCTCTCCGCCGCCAGGCTAGCAACTTTTGCCTAAGGAATCATCTTCTTTATCGACGCAACCACCTTTCTGACGGTCGCAAATGTCTCCTTGTAATACCCCGCCATGTTCGAGCTGCTATCTGCGAAGCTTTTCACGTGGACCCACAGTGCGCCCACGCAGTCCTCTTCAAGACATACGCTAGGCTTCGACTCAGATTTTATTGGCGTGGCATGTATAACTACGTGCGAAAATTCATTCGCTCGTGTGCTCAGTGCCAACGACAAATGTTACCTCCCGGGCAAGTCTACCCGTCACAACCTCTTCCTTGTCCTAGTCGACCTTTTGATCGCGTCGGCATTGACATTTACGCCCCACTACCATCAACTCTAGCTGGTAATCGCTAATTAAGTGACAGAGGCCGTGCCTTCCTTTCTGCCACCTTGAAGGCATTCCTCAACGAATGTCAAATCGTGCACCGCACAAGTACAGCGTACCACCTTCAAACGAATGGCATGACAGAGCGCTTCAACCATACTCTTGGCAATATGATTTCGATGTACGTCGCCTCTGGTCATTCAAGTTTGGACCAAGTTCTCCCGTTCGTCACCTACTCGTATAATACTGCCGTACAAGCTACTACTGGGTTTTCGCCATACTTTCTTCTGTACGGACGAGAACCTTCAAATACAGTAGACACTATTCTTCCATATAAACCTTATGAGTCCGAAAGTACAACTCTGTCCGAAGCTGCCCGACATGTTGAAGAATGCCGTCAGCTTGCCCGCTCTTTTTCTACCGAGGACCAGTGGCAGCAGCAATCCCGCCAGACTGCGGACCGTTTGGCTCCAAACTTTCCACCTGGTTCCTTGGTATGGCTTCGGGCACCTGCTACCGCACCTGGCCACTCCGCAAAACTTCTTCCCAATACATCGGGCCATACCGCGTTGTAGAGCAAACGTCACTCGTCAACTATATCGTGGAGCCCATCATCCCATCCGCAGACCTACGCTACCGCGACCGCGACACTGTTCACGTCTCTCGCCTCAAGCCATATTATGACCCATTAGTCGTTTCTTTTCTTTAATCCGCCAGGATGGCGCCTTTTTGTGCGGAGGGCGATTGTAGTGAAGAAGAGGAGCTTCAGCGGCATTTCTCGGTGCCTCAGGGGCATCGCCATCAGCACAAGCTCGTGCTTGCTGCGCTCGGCCGGACGCTGCTGACTGCTTCACCTTCTGCGTTCTGCTCTGCTAATAAACCCCGTTACAATATATATATATATATATATATATATATATATATATATATATATATATATATATATATATATATATATATATATATATATATATATATATATATATATATTGCCGCATTCAACCTGCAGAGGAGAGCTCGCACAGCCAGAGAGGAAGACGAAGCTCTTGCCCGGTCCTCTTTACGAGCTCCTTTCATTTTGAATTAAAGTGAGCTCTTCTATATTGAACTCATCTGTGTCTGCGTCGTGACACTGGTGGAGGTGCTGGGTACACCTCCAGGACACCTTCCAAAAGCCCGGGATCTAGTGCACAAAGACTTCCGCTCGTCGAAACACCCGTTCACCGCGCCAGCCGCCGCCTGTTAGGCCTGAGCCCAGAGTTCGGTCCTTGGACGGAAAACATGACCGCACCGGGAAGCAGTTGCCCCACCATGACGAGCCCAAGCACGACACAGGTGACTGTTTTCACGCCTAAAACTCCTGTGGACTTCCATGGCAACACATATGAGGACGCAGATGACTGGCTTGAGGAGTTCGAGCGCACAGCCAACGTTAACGGGTGGAACGCCGCACAGAAGTTGGGGTACGTGTATTTCCCTCTTCAAGACGGGGCTCGCACGTGGTTCACGAATCGTGTGTGGTCAACGTGGGGCGAATTTCGGCGGAAGTTCCTGGACACCTTCGCAAACACCGAAAGGCGGGAGCATGCACAACGACTCCTTGAATCACGGATTCAAAAGCCCAGCGAGTCTGTTGCTATGTTTGTTGAGGACATGGCTCGTCTCTTTCATCGAGCCGATCCCGATATGTCCGAGAACAGAAAGATCAGCCACATCATGCGTGGTGTTAAAGAGCAGCTGTTTGCTGGTCTCGTACGGAACCCACCTTCAAGCGTCGACGAATTTTCGAAGGAGGCGACCGCCATAGAACGCGCACTACAGCTACGGTACCGCCAGTACGACCGCACAAACAACAGCGGACAAATCAGCGCAACCGCCGTGACCACTGTGACTCCTGACGAGCGTTCTTTGCGTGAGCTGATACGCGAAATTGTGCAATAAGAGGTGAAGAAGCTCGCCGCCACACCGAATGACTGCGCGATTGCGTCGGTCACAGAAGTTGTTCGCCAAAAAATAAAGCAAGCGCTTTCACTTCCCGAGGCGAACACTGAAATAGTTAGGCCAACATATGCAGATATTCTCCGTCGACAGCCTAGATCTAACGTGCCGCCACCTCAACAGTACCACCAGCAACAGCCGCCGACAGTGCCTTGGTACTACAGGGAAACGTCGACGCCGATGCGACCCACACTCCGCAAAACCGACATATGGCGTACCCCTGACTACAGGCCCCTGTGCTTCCACTGTGGGGAAGCAGGCCACATCGTGCGGTATTGCCCTCATCGCGTTGCCGGGTATCAAGGATTTCCGTCCACTACCCCTCGGCGCTATTTCGACGGAAGACGCAACGTTGAAACGAGCACGACGATCCCGCGAGACGTTTCTCCTGTGTTCCGGTCACGCTCGCCCTCCCCAGGTCATTTTCCCCGATCTAATAGAGGTAGCACCACGGACATGGCGAGAGGAAGGTCTCCCAGTCCACGCCGGGGAAACTAAAAGCAGCGACCTTAGGGGGGAAGGTTGCGAATTGCCGAAGATTTGAAAATCCCCCATTATGGCCGCATGAAGTGCCGCACATTTCGAATGAACCGACGAAAAACGAGATTGTCACCGCCGACATTACACTTTCAATTGACGGTCACGACGTGACCGCACTGGTCGACGCTGGTGCAGACTTTTCAATAATGAGTGCGAATCTGGCCGACCAACTCAAGAAGGTAAAAATGGAATGGACGGGGCCGCAAATTAGAGGAGCCGGAGGCCAGCTGCTGACACCTACCGGAAAGTGCACCACACGAATCAAGATCGGGGATTCATCATTCGTGGCAACCTTCGTTATTCTTTCTGAGTGTTGTAAACAGGCCATCTTGGGTATTGATTTCCTGCGGGAGTACGGTGCCATTATAAATATACCGGACGGTGTACTGACCTTCTCAGCGGACCATAGCGCAGCGCTGCAGCGCAAGCCCATGCGCGTGATTGACGACGTGACCATGCCACCGTTGTCATGCCGCCTCGTCTCTGTCACGTGTAACACGCAGCATAGTGGAGAAGGTGTCGCGGAACAAATATCGACACTTTTACTCTCTCGAGGAATCGCTATTGCCAGAAGTCTCGTCAGTGTAGTGTCTGGGCAAGCAGAGGTCCTGTTGACAAACTTCAGCAACGAGCGTCGACACATTGCAGAGGGTACCACAGTTGCATACTTCGAAGAAATTGTAGAATTCCGCGAGTGCTTCGCCGTACAACAGGCAGAGACGCCGGCCGCTTCAGCACCACTGCCTGTTGACGTGAGCACAGATTTATCGCCAGCGCAGAGGCAGAGTCTTCTAGATATTCTCGGCCAGTTTGAAGATTGTTTTTCGTTGACCTCGAGGGTAAATCAAACGCCACTGACAAAGCACCGAATTATAACGGAAGAGACGGCAAGACCAATTCGACAAAACCCATACCGCGTGGCACCGAAAGAACGCGAAGCAATCCAAGAACAAGTCCAGAAAATGCTCAATGATGACATCATTCAGCCGTCAAAAAGCCCTTGGGCATCACCGGTAGTGCTAGTTAAGAAGAAAGACGGCAGCTTACGCTTCTGTGTGGACTACCGCAAGCTGAACCGCGTGACAAAGAAAGACGTATACCTGCTACCGCGTATTGACGATTCACTTGACAGGCTGAGGCATGCACGCTTCTTCTCGTCGATGGACCTGAAAAGCGGTTATTGGCAAATCGAGGTCGATGAGCGGGACAGAGAAAAGACTGCTTTTGTTACGCCTGACGGGCTTTACGAGTTTAAAGTCTTGCCCTTCGGGTTGTGCTCAGCCCCAGCAACATTTCAGAGACTGATGGATACCGTCCTATCAGGCCTTAAGTGGCAGACGTGTCTGGTATACCTCGACGACGTCATTGTTTTCTCACCAACATTCGAGGAACATCTAAGACGGCTGCTATTAGTATTTCGAACAATACGGTCCGCTGGCTTATCGCTGAAACCTGAGAAATGTCATTTCGGTTTCAAGGAACTCCGATTCTTAGAACATGTGGTGAGCCATGAAGGTGTTCGTCCGGACCCCGACAAGATCGACGCCGTCCGAAAATTTCCGGTGCCAACAGAAAAGAAGGCCGTAAGACGTTTTCTTGGCCTTTGCGCCTACTACCGCAGATTTATCGCCAATTTCTCTCACATAGCGTCGCCCTTAACACGCATAACGAGAGACGATGTTCCATTTTTATGGGGCGAAGAGGAACAAGCAGCATTTGATGGTCTACGACAGCGTCTGCAGACACCCCCTGTGCTCGCTCACTTTGACGAGGACGCTCCAACCATGATCCACACTGATGCGAGCAACGTAGGTTTAGGCGCTGTACTCGTCCAGTGGCAAGACTCAGCCGAGAGAGTGATTGCATATGCAAGTAGGACGCTTTCCCGTGCCGAGTCCCATTATTCCACAACAAAAAGGGAATGTCTTGCTGTAGTATGGGCAGTTCTGAAGTTTTGCCCATACCTCTACGGCCGTCCCTTCCACGTAGTCAGCGACCACCACTCTCTTTGCTGGCTGACCAACTTGAAGGACCCATCCGGTCGGCTAGCGCGCTGAAGCTTACGCCTAAAAGAATTCGATATGACGGTTGTCTATAAGTCGGGACGACAGCACTCTGATGCTGACTGCTTATCCAGGTCACCTATAAAGCAAGATGATGTCTCACAAGATGATGACATGGCATTCTTAGGAGTGGTCGACACGGTCACCATTTCGTCTAAGCAGAAAGAAGACAGCGAGTTGCTCCCTCTTATTAATTTTCTTAACGGCCAGTCTACAAGCGTTCCCAAGATATTTGCAAGGAGCCTGCCATCATTCTGCTTGCGCAGTGGTGTTCTATACAAGAAGAACTTTGCCCCCAGCGGAAATGCCCACTTACTTGTCGTCCCGACATCCATTCGCGATGAGATCCTGAGCGCTTGCCACGATGAGCCAACCTCCGGCCACCTCGGATACACGCGCACATTGGCCAGAATCCAACAAAAGTACTACTGGCCGAAGCTTCAGGGCACTGTAAAGCATTACGTCCGCACGTGCCTCGATTGTCAACAACGAAAATCGCCACCTTTAAAACCAGCCGGATTGTTGCAACCAGTTCAAGTGCCCACCATGCCTTTTGCACAAATTGGAATGGATCTCCTTGGACCATTTCCGACTTCGCATACTGGAAATAAGTGGGTAATTGTCGCTACGGACTATCTTACTCGCTATGCAGAAGCAAAGGCTTTATCAAGTGGAACCGCAGTGGAAGCGGCACGATTTTTATTGAAAATATCGTTCTGAGGCATGGTGCCCCTAGAATTATAACAGACAGAGGTACCGCTTTCACGGCCATGCTCTTCAAGTCAGTGCTTGAGTTGAGTGGAACAGCGCATCGAAAAACTACCTCCTACCACCCACAAACCAACGGCTTAACAGAACGCCTCAACAAGACAATTGCTGATATGCTTAGTATGTACATCGACGTGGATCATAAAAATTGGGACGATGTTCTACCATACGTGACGTTTGCCTATAATACGGCGCAGCAGGAAACTACACGGAGCACGCCATTTAGTCTTCTTTATGGCCGTGAAGTGACGACAATGCTTGATGCCATGCTGCTGCACGACTGCGAGGATACAGACACGGATGTTCAAGCCTTTACCCAACGAGCTGAAGAGGCACGGCAGCTAGCACGCGTGCGATTCGCCCGACAGCAGAGTTACGACGCACAACGTTATAACCTGCGACACCGATACGTCACTTATCAACCAGGCGAGAAAGTGTGGGTCTGGAGCCCTATTCGCCGACGCGGCCTTTGTGAAAAGTTACTGAAGAAGTACTTTGGTCCCTACAATGTTATACGGCGCCTAAGTGACGTGAATTATGAGGTCATCTCTGACAGTTCCTCGCGAGCTCAAAAATCTGAAATCGTACACGTTGTGCGGATGAAGCCATATTGCAGTGAGCCAGTTGCCTAATACGTCAACTACATACACCGCGGATTCTGTAGCCGAGCATCGGGTCGATGCTCTTCCTGGAGGGAGGCAAATGCCGCATTCAACCTGCAGAGGAGAGCTCGCACAGCCAAAGAGGAAGGCGAAGCTCTTGCCCGGTCCTCTTTCCGAGCGCCTTTCATTTTTAATTAAAGTGAGCTCTTCTATATCGAACTCATCTGTGTCTGCGTCGTGACAATATATATATATATATTGTAACGAGGCTCTACAATGAGAAGAAGGTAGGCAAGTTGAGTTTATGCTTCCTGATTAAGAATATGTCTGATTACTTTAGTGGTAGTGCTTAGTTGCCAATATATGTAAATTTTTCAGAGCTGCCAGAGCGCTCGAAAACGACTAGTCCAATGTATTTTTAGTCTAATAATAAAGACAATTTAATGATACTAAAAAGTTCGTTCTAAGCGCCGAAACTATGCATGCAAAACAACACTTCGGGAATACGAAGTCGTAATTGTACGCCGAATAAAAATGTACATAAATGTAAACGTGGCTGAACTAAATTTACGATAGGAAAACAAATGTTACCCTTCATGATACGCGTATCAGCAGTTGAACAAAACTGCGCAATGGTCCCTTGTACCTCACAGTTTGAAATGCGTGGTCTGACCATTCAGTATCTAGCATTAGCTAGTGAAGTCTTAACTGTCGAATCAACTCACTACAGGGTCTCTTAGTTTCCGGCATACCTGAGAATAGCAAAGCAAGAGCAGATACAGAAACTGATGAAAAACCAGAAGAGCTGAAATTGTCTTCTATTAGCCGGGTCAATTCTCGCTTAGTCAAATTTTCAAAAGTTGGTGAACACTTTAAGAAGTAGAATTACCAACAAAAGAGAAGTCTTAGGCACAATATATTTTTCTACTTTTGCTCTACCCTCTCTTTTATTGTGACAGCTCTCCGTAGTGTTGCATACAGCAAATACCCGTGCCATGTCAGCACGACGTGGATCCTGGTCGGCGCGTCGCCCTTCACTGCTTATAGCATTTTTTTCATTTTTTTCTCATTAGTTGGTCGCAGAAGACGGCTGGGTTTGGCCCCAAAGGTCTCTGAAGAGTCAATGTCTTCTAGTTACGTGAATAATGGTCTCAAGCTACCTTCTTGTCAAGCCAACGCTAGAATACGCGTTTACACGGACTGAAAAAAACGCTATAAATTCCCTTCTTAAGCTCTAACTCATGTTTATGCTAAAAACAATTGTGTGTTAGTAGAGCAAGGAACAAAATAGACATTTCTCTGAAATCCGGTTTCTATATTCATCTCGTAAGGGGCCTCAACAGCCACTGGATAGCCTTATTTCTTCTTCCTCGTCTGCAATAGCCACTGGCACTGGCCACGTTGAGTTCTGTAATACGAAAAGTCAACGCAAATAAACATTGTCGTGTGTCATCTGTGTAAGTATTCCGCAGAAAAAAATCGCCCAAGCATTGCTACAATAAACTCCATGTCAAGCTACTAAGATCTGCACGTGGTGCATGGTGATTTTTCTCATATTATGAAGATCACTTTCCTTGAGGTACTAATATATTTGATGCGTATCGAATTAGTTCTGACACATCATTGTCAGGTTGCTTATATTGACATAGAGACTCTAATTAGTTGTTCCTTGGTGATTTGCCAAGGACGGCTCAGACCGTGAATACTGGCTCGACAGAAATAGATTTTTCTTCGGGCACATAAATTTTAATTCAACAAACTGGGCGCAGTTGTATTTGACTTAATATCAAAGAACTTCATTACCCCATTTTAGATTTTACCTTTTGACCGATCGCCAGGCAGCCCACTCACGATATTACTATACCAATATTGATAATAACGATGACAACTATTACTACTGTAGAAATTATTAACACTTGTATGGGGAGTTTTACAACATAAAACAGGTTATGATTATGACAGACGTCTTTGTGGAGGGCGCTGGACATTTTGACCATCTGGTGTTCTCCAACGTGCACTCACATCGCACAGTACACGGACCTCTACTATTTTGCCTTTATTGAAATTACATTGCCACAACCGGGATCAAACCGCGGCAACCTCCTGGTCAGCAGCTGAGCAACCTAGCCACTGATCCACTGAGGTGGAATACGGTAGATAACATATTTAAATGGTTTCCCGTTATACAACAGAAGTTCAATGTACCATCTCATTTGTCTGGTACAAGAAGAAAAAAAGAAAAACAATTCACAGTAGCAATAGAGGAAAGCACACTATAATCACCGATGCGCTAGCTCATATAGTGGTTTTGGGACGTTAAACCCCACATATCAATCAATCACCGATGCGCTAGACAGATTCAGCAATACTGTGTTACTACATTTACTTCACTAGTAATTACAAGTTGCTCACTATTTCAAGGTCAACGTTCACTTCCTTGTCTTAGACAAGACGCTTGAACAACCCCACAAGATTATTTATTTATTTAATTATTTGATTTGATTTGCATACAGAGATACACAAGGACACAGAGGAAAGAGGGAGAGAGCAAGCTGGCAACTGCCACCAGGAGGGGCACAACGCCTGCTCACTCTTTCGGGGGGAGGGAAGAAACAGAGGAAACAAAGATTAGAGGGAAGAAAGAGGAAAGAAGATGAGGAATGAAAAAAATGACGAAGACTTCGACGAGTGTGAATAAATAACATAAATAAAAATAATAATAAGAAATGTCTTTAAACGGGTGGCTAGGTCCGTTGCGTCGAAAATTAAGCACACGAAACAAAATCATTGCTTTTTTTTCGTGTATGGTTGTAGCTAACTAATAATACGCCCGAACATTTCTTATTCTTCTCCTAGGCTCTTTTTCTTTTTAAATATATTTTTCAACAACATTTATGAATGTGAACATAGGTGGAAACCATTGGTGCACCACGGTGAAACTTATATGAATGTGAGCATGGTATTTTACGCATTGTATATCCACGCCCCTCTGCCTCCAAAACGCAAGCTATAACCAAGTCTGGTCCGCAAACTTTCACGCGATTTAATCAGGCATTGAACAGAAGTGAAGTCAAAACATTTTATTGTACCCGCCGTAAAACAAAAGCTGATATAATCTTCCTGGAAGAAACGTAGTCCGAACACACGAAGTCATGCAGGCATACCGAAAGACAGCCGACATTATTTTTAATACTGTTTTCATATGCAGGCTTCCTTCAGATCTAAAGCAGCCCTGTCATACTCTCGAGCGCTGCCTGCCATTTCGTATACTACTTCTGCAAAGTTTGGCTTCACCTCGGGTATTTTTCCATTTTCTCATTTTTATTCTGCCGTGGGTTCAACGAAACCTGCAGCATTTGCTTCCAGCGTCTCTGTACTCGCATACTGAATCCGGTGACGAGTTCTATTTTTATACCTCCATGAATTACAAACAGGTACGAGCAGGGAAATGAACGTTTCCGCTTTGTTCTCAATAAAAGATGGGAAAAATCTGTTCGCAATTTACGTTGTATTCCGTGTTGTAATAATAATGCAGGACATCTCTCTCGATGTTGGTTTAAGGAGCTCTCTTGTACGTTATCTCTTTTTGTATGAGCGTATCTCGTTTCATACTTTTATTTTTCAGAGGCTGCACGCAAAGAATCTTGGCCGGGCACTTTCGCAGCACGGTCACCAAATTTGCTTTCTTTACGGAAGGAGAATAAAAGTGAATGTTGAAGTTTGTTCGGGAGGAATGGCAGGCTCTTCAACGCTACGACGGAACGTGATGGGAGAAGGTGCCCGGTGTATGTACATCAGGTGCTCACAAATACTCGAACAAATCAGTTCTGGCGTTCGGATGTTCTTGTCTTTATTCCATCACTAAGGAGGCTCGCGAAGAAAGCTGTTCCGAAAATTGACCTAAGTCGCTTGAGAGGCTTCGGGTATCATTAGCAAAGGCACACGGCAAATGCCGAAGAGCCCTTGTGAAGAAAAAAATCTTTCTGAATTCACCTTCTTTTCTAACAAATTTTCGTTACCGCTATATAGAGCTAAAAGAGTCAAGCCTGCTTCCACATATGCCCCACCTTTCGTCGATTTTGCGCTGTCACTTGTTGCGCAAAAGTAGTAAAGAAAAACGCACGGTACCTCCCCTATGGACAAACCCGAGAAAGCGCGTAGTATGAGAAACCAGTGATTCCCGTTCATGGAGTTCCCGCTGTTCTGTTTAGCGAAGCGTCAATCACGTAAGCGTTTAAGATAATCATGTGGGAGTTTCCCGCAATGAGTAGGATCTCGTCAGGGAGATTCGCAAACTTGGTGTGCGAATTGTGCACTACTTTTTGCTCGCGTAGGTTGCAGCAAGTTCCGTTAGGTTGTTCCCACCACTCAGACGTAGACACGAAGCCACGCAGCGCCTATGTAGAGGGGGCACAGGCGGAGGGGCATTCGCTTGCTCTGCCAGGTGGTCATGCCCTCACTTGCGCCCCTCTGAAGTAGGCAACATATTTTCGAATCGTTTTAGGAATTTTCATTTCATTGTTAATATTACTTCTTAGATATTTTTCACTATACCATTCTAGACCTTTTCCGTTCACTTGCTGCCCCGCCGCGATGGTCTAGTGGCTAAGGTACTCGGCTGCTTACCTGCAGGTCGCGGGATCGAATCCCAGCGGCGGCGGCTCAATTTTCGATGGAGGTGGAAATGTTGTAGGCCCGTAAGCTCAGATTTGGGTGCACTTTAAAGAACCCCAGGTGGTCGAAATTTCCGGAGCCCTCCACTACGGCATCTCTCATAATCATATGGTAGTTTTGGGACGCTAAACCCCACAAATTAATCAATCCGTTCATTTGCTAGCCTCGTTGCTAGCCTTGCTAACCATGTTGCTAGCCTTGTTATGGTCATTTCTAGCCTTGTTAACATTGCTAGCCTTGTTATGGCCTGTAGTGAGCGCTTTACTGTGAGCGCAATCTTGCCTCATGATACGAATGGGTGCGCGACAACATGGTTCCCCAATGTTCTCTGCACCAGAATCATTGATCGAAATAACGTGTCCCGTACATGTGTGCCCGTTTTATTGCGCCTGAACTGTTCCCATGTATCGACGATGCGGACAAAGCTTTCTTGCAATAGAGTTGTCTTCAAAGTGCCACTATTCTTTTATAATGAAGTTGTACATGGCTGGGTGAAACTAAAATTTGTTCGTCTTACGTAAAATCCAACGCTTACCGGCCCGCAGAAATCTGACAAGTCTCACTCAGAAAACACCACTTTATGGTTGGCAAACTCCGAATATAGTTTCTGAGTAGGCGTAACTGTCATCAGGAAATGTTTTAGTGAACAATCTATCCAAACTCAGTGAACCATGGCTATACGATTCAGCATCGTGTGTTAACCATTCACACTGAGTGTTTGGGTAGCCGTTGTTAAATTTTGGTGCCATGAGTTATTTCAGTAGACACCTAATACAATGACCGTGAAAATTTTTGTTTATGAGTGATAACTACCATTGGGTGGCCATCATCTCTAATGATAGGTTAATTATGAAGAATTGGTGACATATAACTCCAACAACATGTCTAGTAGAGAAAAAAGAACGGGCCATAAATTGGTTTCTTGTGAATTAGTAAAATAATGTGTAGTTATTTTATACTATTCTCAGCGAAGAATGCAACGCTTACTTAGGGATACAAAACTTTTCTAGGCGTTCAAAATAGCCTCCTTCCACGTTCAACTTTCTGTGCATTAATATTTCGTTATGTGGCATATCCCCAATGATGATAATTCACGCTTATTTTCAACTTCCCGCCAGCTCATTTGGTATACTGACTCGATGACATTTAATCTGCGAAGCGGCCGCTATTGACTATTGCATCAAGTTAAACTGAGGTATTGACACACATTGTGAGACAACAGGGGCGACACAATTTCGCAAAACTACACATATTGTATTACGCGTCTGTCGACGGCTGAAACAAAGAACTCACTTGCGCACAACGTGACACGTGTTTTTTTTTCTTCTTTTTAGACTTCTAATGTAGAATGCATGAATTACAGCTTCCGCGGTTTTTCTATCACAGAAGAAGGATGGCGCAGGCGGGTAGAACGACACAAATTGCAGCACAACCGCTTCACGCGTAAGGCCGATAACGGGGCACAAAAGGCGGGACCGCAGCGCGTCGCTATGCTTCCACGCCGCACCATACATTTAACGCGCACGTCCGAAGCGAAACGCTGAGAGATATGTGCACCAAAATAAAGGAAAAAAAGGTGGCTGTGATGCAAGGGGGGGGGGGGTTTAAACGCGTACGCTTTCTTATTTACCATCGCCGTGGGTAGCGCGCCGCGGTCGTAATAGGCAGCTCTGCAGTCGCATAATGCACGGTCACCGCGAAAATAAGGAAGCTCCTTCTTTTGAGCAGTGCACCTGTAATTTGGAAACGGGATTACTTTTTTTAATCATTGTAGTTGCTGCTTAACTATACAGTTCGTCTAAGCGAGCCACGGGATCACTCGAGACACGTGCTGCCGTCGCTATTCGGCAGAATGAAGGTCTTAGCACTCAACAAAACAAAAGTGAAACAATGGCACTAATAACTGGGAAACGCTCCAGTCCTATACGATTAAGTCTCTAATTATTATCAGCTTCGTTGTACCTGTTTCGCTGGTGGTGTCTCTGCGTGTATTCATTTCACACTCACTTTACAGCAGGGCAGGGGTTTTCTTGTGTTCAAGCATTCGGGCCTTCCAGGGCTGCACTCATCGTCCCCGATAATCTTTATTTTAACTTCTTGATTGCAGTATTTTACGGGAGAAATTTGCAGCCAATAAATAGAGTACAAGAAATTACAACAATAGCAGTGAATATAGCTACAAAGCTTATAAACAGTGTCAAATAAAATATCCCATTTCAAGTTCACAAACTGGCCTCTTTTGTGTTCTTAAAGTATAATGTACGAACACTGAAAGAACACCATTACAGAGGCAAAAAAACAAAATCAAAGCTAGGCGCCTACAGAAAGCTGAACAACAACAGCCAAAAACCACGAGATAGGTTGGAAATATAAACCGCGAGGAATGCCGCTGTGGTAAGAAGCACGTACGCGCGTTTCTTCATTCTAAAATAACTCACTCAATTGTGACATTACGCCATCCAGCCAACAGAAAACGCTAAGAACCTTAGTCGCTCCAGAATTATGTTTGCCTTTTGGGTTGGCATATATACAGCAGAGTAAGGCTCGCTTTGTTCTTGCAGTTTAGTTCTTGCTCGCGGGGCATCTTGCAGTCGCCGAAGCATTTTGCGAGTTTCTTTATGGTACTGCTGCTTGGGGATCCTCGGAAACTTTTTTCTCTAGCTTCTAGCATTTGCCTGCTGTTCGATTACGGTTCTGTGTCACTTTCAGGCACAAGAAGTTTTCACGCACAACTTCATGCACCCATACGTTGCCAGACTGGAACTTATGTTCTTTCATTTCTCTTTCATCCCGACTTCTCTTTTTTCTTTTTTGCTGAACCGGCTTTTTCTAGGTTTCGCCTTTCCGTTACATGTCGTCAACAGGAAGGCGGTCTACGTAGACTGCTCATGACATGGCTATGTCCAAACTGTACACGGCACTTGAGCAGAGTTTGCCTGACACTGAGACGACCAGGTATTATCAGGACCAGAAAAAAAATTAATTTTCCTTCTGCTCGAACGCAGGTTCTGAGTATGAGCTAAGTGAGCCAGCTGTATGAGACATAAAGCATGGAGCAAGCAAGCGTACAAAAACAATCTTACCCAGAGCAACGATAGCTTCTCTCATTTTTTTCTTTTGTCGTGGATATAAAGTCTAAATAAATGCGCTAGACACGTGTCAGAAGTGATAGTAATACAGGAAAAAGTCATGCTACCACCTTTAAAAGAAATGGAAGGATGTTCACTACACAAAATAAGACACCCGTAAACAAACCAACACACACACACACTCGCTTACTGTCTTGAATGCAGTAGAAAAAATGCCGCCATTTCCACAAAGTGAATAATGATGAAGGAGATTGCTCCGAACTAATCGGGAGAGCCCATGAATCTTCCGTATACAAGTCCTCCACCATATTATACAGACGTGACACGTTGTTAAAGGCGTGATTATATATACACTTACATATGCACAAGATGTAATCATTTACACTTCATACAAGAGTTACCATACTCATTACAAAGCGGCGGGACAGGTTTTCACTCTAAAGGTTTCATTATTGTAGCTGGTCAAGTATGGGATGAGGAGATTTTGAATCAGAGGTAGCGTTTGAGAGTTGCAGAAGGCAATGCTGATACAGGTCCCGAGTTGAGGTTCTCTTGCCACCGCTTGCGTGCCGTGTCTGCTTCGCGGGCTCTTCTTCGCGGCTCAATCTGTCGACGAGCCTTCATCGCAGCACCAAAAGTACCAAATGCCTTACAGATGTGTGGGGGTTGCCTCGCCGCGGTGGTCTAGTGGCTAAAGTACTCGGCTGCTGACCCGCAGCTCGTGGGATAAAACCCCGGCTGTGGCGGCTGCATTTCCAATGAAAATGGAAATGTTGTAAGCCCATGTGCTCAGAATTGAGTGCACGTTAAAGAGAACCCCAGGTGGTCGAAATTTCTGGAGCAATCCACTACGGCGTCCATCATAATCATATGGTGGTTTTGGGAC
This sequence comes from Rhipicephalus annulatus, assembly GCA_013436015.1. Taxonomy (NCBI): domain Eukaryota; kingdom Metazoa; phylum Arthropoda; class Arachnida; order Ixodida; family Ixodidae; genus Rhipicephalus; species Rhipicephalus annulatus. The sequence continues at coordinate 789,950 of WOVY01011109.1, read as the reverse complement.
GTTAAACTTCAAATATCGATCAATCATTTTGATGTGTGGTGGCTACCCAGCTTACGAGCAGAATGACGAATGGTATAGTGGGCGCTTCCCTATTTCATAAAAATTATGGTGGGCATGTAGCGGGTTCACCTCAACCGTACATAAAAAGCTTGGCGAGCAAGCTCCTACAACAGGAAACAAAAGCAGATGAGATCAGTTGTTCGTACATGACTCTAATGCCACCTTATCTTTCTTAATGCATCGCTTATCAGTTACGTATTAATAATTACTAAGTTATTTCATAGTACAGAGCTTGATCACATGATTATGTGGTTGTCTTTCGCTGCCTTATCGACTCTCCCTGGTCACTGGAGCATTCTGATGGCAATAGCGGCTAATACCACTTTACTTCCTTCATCTTGCTAGTTAGTATATCGCGTTGACCACAGGGAAGGGCTGTGCTTTAGCCATTTGGAACCCGATAATGTTTCAACTCAGAGAGTGGAAAATTGAGAGGCTGCTTAAAACGTTAAGAAGGCTTCATAAATATAACGTCTGCATTTAATACCTTTGGATGGAATACAGTGTACATTTATATTCCTATTAGTATGCATACACATATACAGAAACACATATTGGAGAAACAAGGAAAGAGCAGGCTGTAAACTTCGACCTATAACTACGCCTAACTAACGATTCGGTTAGAAAAAAATTGGAGAGAAATAAAAGGAATCGTGTGCTTGGGGAGGAGAGAACGCCACCACTAAGTTCATTGCCACAGTTACAACCGTAATTATAACTAAGTGGGGATAATAGGACTGAGTGCGAAAAAAGACATTCAAGACAATACTTAATGTTATGGCTCTGTAAAATGTCCAGAGTGTTACATAACAGGCGCGTAACAAACAGCTGTAGAGTAGAATGGGTCTCAAAGATAGCGCAGATGAAAAGAGGACTTTTCGAGTAAATACTCAAGAGGCACCAGTAACGGTAAAATCGCCGTGCCTCGGCTTAAATGCATGGAGATAGCTTAGGTCATGGTGATTCGTACCGACTATTCGCTGCTATCGGCGCTCGTTCGTCGTGCTCCGCATGAAAACACGGTGGCACAGCCTGGCACAGATTATTTATCACGAGAAAGAAAAAGCGGTGGTGTATAAATAAAAGCAAAATGATGCGTGGGTTTCTAAAGGTTGCCTGAATTCGTGGAAGACCAATGTTTGCGCCTAGCAGTGCGTAAAACACCTGATAGAGCAACAATAAAGACCAGCAAAGAAAAAACCGGCAGGGTCGGCCGGGCATTGTATGTGGCATTTCAAGTTCATTTCGCCACACTGCAGACGCTTTCGTTTAAGCTATCACATCTTCTATGTGCTGGCAGATAAACGAGAATCATTGTTTTGCGGTAGTGGCGAGAGGTGAGAACAGCTAGCGAAGTCAACCTTCATGACAACGCTTTATTTTCGCTAACAATATAACAATGTGGCTTTATTCACAAATATTTATTTGATGTTGACAACAACAGTCAAGGGGATAGTAGAACCTATTTTGATTTCCTCAATCACAATACCAAACATGGTGAACGTTTATTCGAGAAAACGGGTCAAAAAGTGCTTTACATGAATCCAGCAAGCCATGTATATACCCATTCGGACCAAGTTACTACAATTGGTGTCAATGCGTCAATTGATCACCACGCCTTTCTGTTATATTGTTTCGAGCGATATGGATTCAGCGCCGTGAACAAGCGTGTTGTGCACTAGTTTTTACGTTTTTTACTTAAGTATGTTTAACCAATCAGACAATTTTGCAGCTCTGTCCAGTTGTTTTTGTGCTTGATTTCTGACAAGGAAAGGATGCAGGTTTTAACATTTCTGATTTTTCATAATCTAGTCTAGCAGATGTTATTTTGTGGAATCTGCTGCGTTACTTGATATTAAGGGAAAACGAAGCTTCATAAGCTCGATCATCTTAAAATCGTAACAATGCAGTTTCGTATACAGCCGCATGTGGCTTTCTTGAAAGCATTTCGGTCTTCACAAGCGAACATACAAAAAAAACGAGAACAAAGAGAAGGGCTAGGATATAAAGGAAGAATAGTTTTGATAGATTTTTGTGAATGCATTTGTTGTCCAAAAAAAAAAGGTAAAACGTTAGATTAACTACGGGGTAACGAAAAATGGTGAATAAGTGATAGTAATAATAAAAGCGGAACAATGAAGAGTACAGATCTCAACAAGCAAAAGAGGCAGTAAATGCGTTGCGGTGAGCTTATGCGATGTCCGCGTAACTGAGAGCACGGTCCTATAGATGTTAAGTAAATTCATATTATGACCACTAGAAATTGCTTCTTGCTTATTCAGTAATAATTAAAAACCGTACGCGCTTTCTCGACGTAAATTAAAGTTCACTAATAAATATAACTGTTTTTTTTATTTTTTATGTACGTTTGCTTATAGCATTGTGCCATCTCGTTGTTTTTGAAGTATCATACACGTTGACCTGCTCCAACAAAGCATAAACAATTCCCACATATCCACGAAGTGAATGCTGATATAGGAGCCTGCTCCACAGTTTTAAATCCATTAAACCGTGAATCCTCTCTACATAGCCGCCCACTTCTACCCTGAACACCGCATGATGAGCTCAAGGAGGTTCAACATCATGCCCCTAGTAAGATGGCTGCCGCAGCCCCCATCTTACGGTGGGTACGACTTCATTCCTAGGCAATTATTTTCGCTCCAGCAATTTTTGAAAACCTTCTTGGTGTCACCTGAGCGGTGGCACGCCATCTAGTGAGCGCTCTTTAAACGAAGAGCACAGCTGCGCCTCTAGCGGAAGCAAATTAGCCCTAGCGTACACAGCAACGCTGAAACGAAAGACTCCCCCCCCCCCCCCCCCTAAACAGGAGGAGGCTCCTAAAATGCTGCCCACATCTATGATGGCTAGAAGGGGAGGTGGGAGCAACAATGGCTGCAGGGTGCACCAGCATCTCATGTCAGCAGTGGCAGCGCTGCCGTCGCATCTTAGATCGGCCGGCCGCTGCGGATGCCCTGCTGTCAAGCTTCCAGGCGCGCGGCGATCGAAATGGTACGAACCTCGAGAGCTTTCTAACCAACGAATTTTAACGTGATAGCTTGAAAGAACTCATTTTGCGGAAATTCCGACGTTGGTGTAGGCCTTGTAGTCGGCGCTTGTGAGCGAAAAAATAATCATCTTGTGCGTGACCAAAAAATCGAAAAAAATGCAAATAAAATAAATAATTTTCGGTCCCTAGTAATGGTTGAGCCCGCGCTGTTTGTGCATCAAGCAGGTGTTCCACCTGATTTCCACCTCACTGTGGAATGCAACCTTTTCATTACATAAAACTTGATCATGCTTTTAGTACATCTCTGGTACGTTATTCGCAGCCAGCACAAATCAGTTATTTATTTTTAGCTCTGAAATTGAGTTCATTATGCTATTTGCTCTCAATTTGTTAAAGCTGAAGTAGTTTGTGAACGAGTCTTCCATCTTTGCAGCATTGCTCATCGTAGGCTTCGTAGGCTTACTCATCATTATTCATGCCTTGGCAATGATATCAAATTTCACCAACGACAGCACAGCGTACAGCAAGTACAGCAGCATAGGACACATAATCAAATGCTTTTGTGATATCCAGGCTCAGGATGGTCCTGGTTGCCACTGTGTGTCCAGGATTTATTATAATGTTACGAGTAACTTTTTATTAAATTATATACTATTGACCATGCTCGGCGAACAAGATGGCGACAGTTCGTGAACAACCAGCAACCGACGTTGTGTTTCTCTTCCATGCTGCAAGGCTGTGGCGGCTGTTGTGTATCATAACTCCACCCCCCCCCCCCCGCGGTAGAAGCACTGTCATAGTGCTTGAGCTACTCGCATGCGGTAGAAGGAGGGTGATAAGGCTTGAGTGGAGCTATGTGTACGATTTCGCTCGAAGCTTACGATAATGACGTTGAATCAGCTGGAACAATCGCGTATGAAACGTCAGTCACCTGGCGAACGACGGAATATGGTCCAGTGTAGCGTGACAGCAGTTTTTCAAAAAGACAAGCGCCGAGTGGGGGACCAGAGAAGGACAAGGGAACCCGGTGAAAAGTGCACGTTTCGATGATGGGAATCGTAGAGCTGTCGTTGATGCTCCTGTGAGGCCTGTAGATGGCTGCGGGCGAGTTGGTGTGCCTGGTCGGCTCGCGCGATGGCATCGCCGGCATACTCAGTGACCGAGGGCAGCATGGTGTCAAAGGGTAGGGCGGGTTCTCGGCCGTATAGAAGATAGAATGGCGAATAGCCGGCAGTGTCGTGACGTGATGAATTATATGTGAACTTCACAAATAGCAAATGAACGTCCCAGTCCTGTTGGGTCGGCCGCTATGTATTTAGAAAGCATGTCGGTTGTGGTGCGGTTAAGGTGCCCCAACTTCGTTGACCGTATGATCGTTTGTTTGCGGTTGGTACGAAGTGGCAAACTTGTGCTTGGCAGAGCAAGAGCGCAGCATTTCATCAACGACAGCTGATAGAAAGGTCCGGCCTCGGTCAGTGAGAAGTTGGCATAGAGCTCCGTGTACTAAAATAATATCATATACCAGAAAGTCCACCACATCGGTTGCGCAACTCGTCGGAAGTGCTCGTGTGATAGCGTACCGTGTCGCATAGTCCGTGGCGGCAGCAATCGATTTGTTGCCTGAGCTAGAAATTGGGAATGAGCCAAGCACGTCGAGGCCAACTCGAAAAAAAGGTTCAGTGGGAATTTCGATCGGCTGAAGAAATCCAGCTGGTATGGATGATGGCTTTTTGCGGCGCTGGCAGGGCTCACAAGTGGTGACGTAGCTTCGAACAAAACGGGCAAGACCAGACCAAAAAAAAAAACGACGACGTGCACGGTAGTATGTGCGAGAGACGCCCAAGTGGCCCGCCAAAGGAGCGTCATGAAGTTGGTTGAGGACAGTCGCACGAAGATGTGCTGGTATGACGGGGAGCAAGTCATGGCCATGTGGATCGAGGTTACGGCGATAAAGGATCCTGTCTTTGATCAGGAGCATTTGTAGACATGCGTTACGAGGCATTGACTCAAGCTTGCCAATGATGGTTCGCAGGGAAGCATCCCGGCGTTGTTCGTGGCCAAGGTTGAGTAGCTGCGTCACAGACAGAAGGTCTGCAAAGGTGTCAGTATGGGCAGATTCTTCCACAGGGTAGCGTGATAAACAATCCACATCTTTATGCAACCGCCCTATTTTGTACGTTACGGCGAACGCGTATTCTTGTAAACGTAGAGACCAACGAGCGAGGCATCCTGTGGGATCCTTGAGGGAGGCCAGCCAGCAGAGCGCGTGGTGATCGGTGACTGCTCGGAATAGACGCCCGTATAAGTATGGACGAAACTTTGGGACTGCCCACACAAGCGTGAAGCACTCACGCTCCGTGATTGCATAGTTGCGCTAGGCGGTAGATAGCAGTTGGCTTGCATATACTATAACACGGTCATGTCCACGTTGGTATTGCAATAGCATTGCCCCTACGCCATGACCACTAGCGTCAGTGCAAACTTCGGTTGAAGCTGATGGATCGAAATGAGCTAAAAATGGTGGTGTTGTAAGAATGGTCGTGAGCTGGAAAAGCTGAGGCTTGATCAGTACCCCAGGAAAACGGGGCGTCCTTCATCAGGAGATGTGTGAGTGGCCGTGAAATGATCGCGAAGTCCTTAACAAAGCGTGGAAAATAGGAGCACAAGCCCACAAAACTGCGAACGTCCTATGTTGACTTCGGAGCAGGAAAGTCTGTGACGGCGCGAATTTTGTCGGGATCCGGGCGGACTCCTGCCGACGAGGTGGCCAAGTATGGTTATTTGACGACGAGCGAAGTGGCATTTTGAAGAGTCCAATTGAAGTCCGTCTCGACAAAAAACTTCAAGAATCACCGATAAACGTTGGAGATGGGAGTCGAATGTGGGCGAGAAAACGATAACGTCGTCTAAGTAACATAAGCAGGTTGACCATTTTAACCCTTGAAGCAAAGAGTCCATCATTCTTTCGAATGTGGCCGGCACATTACAGAGACTGAAGGGCATAACTTTGAAGGGATAAAGACTGTCAGGAGTGACGAATGCGGTCTTCTCATGGTCCATCTCGTCTACAGCGATCTGCCAATAGCCAGATCTAAGGACGATAGTGGAAAAATACGTAGCACCTGGGTAGGAGGCCCATAGTGCGCCGGCGGAGCCCAGTGATTGCGGCAGTGGCGAGCAATATGATCGACGCGTCAGCAGTTGAAGCACATAGGCTTGTCGTCCAGTGTACGCCATTCGGACAAATTGCGCTGTCGAGAGTAGTTGGAACCAAAGCGAGGAGTGGAGGTATGACGATAAGAAGGCTCTGCAAAGTAGACTGGTTTAACGTGGTGTAGGCCGACGTTCGATAATTCTTGACGAACGACGGCTTGTATCTGTCATTCGTAGTCGGTGAAGGATCAGGCGTTGGAAATGGAGTGACTACTGGTTGAGCCGCCTCGACTTCACGACGAATGATGCGGGTGAAGTTGTCACATCGAGGAACTTGGCGGACGGCGTCATCGCAAGAGGAAGTAACAGCTGTGTTAGGCAGGTGCGTGATGCCATGGGTGACACAGCAGGCTTTAGCCTGTTCTAAAGGGCGGCATTCTGTCAGGATCGTGTCGATGCTCATGGCATTAATAAAAACCAGCAGTTTGAAGGCATCGTCAGCAATCCCTTTGAGGACGTGATTAACTCTAGTCTTCCGACATGCGCTGGTCGACCTTGCTACAAAACCGCCAAGACGTCAAGAATGTATGAGACGTACGATTCAATAGACGTCTGGGTGCGAGTGGTGAGAGTCTTCTTGGCAGCGAGCTAACGACCAGATGAATCGCCGAAAAAATCGCGGATCTTCGTTTTTGAGAGATCCCAGCTTGTATTTCGGCTTCATTGTTTTCGAATCAAGTCCGCGGCGTGCCGTCGAGGTAGAACACAACATTGGCGAGCATGAGCGTGCGATCACAGTGGTATAGGTAGCACTGACCCGCTCGCACCAGTACAGCCAAGAGTCAACGTCGATGGTACCGTCAGCGGAGAAAGTGCCAGGATCCCGCAGGGTGGCAGGGTGACGTAGGCTGTCGACTGGGCTTGAGAGGTCGCTGGTGATGAGGTACTGGCAGTTGAAGTAGCCGAAGAGTCCCCGGTGTTGCGACCACTGCGCGTTTCCCTCGAGGTACGGGAGTCGTCTACCTCCACCAATAATCTTACGAGTAACTTATTTATTAAATTATATACGATGGATTATGCTCGGCGAGCAAGATGGCGAGAGTTCATCAACAAAACCAACCGACGTCGCCTTTTTCTTTCATAGAGCAAGGCTGTGGCGGCTATTGTGTATCAATATCATTGTGAAGTTGCAGCATTACATCCTGTGTGAATAACTGCTGGCGAAATCCCACCATCGTAGGGGGTAGCAGGTCACTCGACTCCGCACAAGCTGTTAGTTGTCGTAGAATTGATCCCAGTGCCGCGCAGTTCCCAAACGGATTTAAAAAAAAGCCCACGTAGCAATGGAACTGCATTAAGAGGCCTGGGGTGCGGTTTCAACAGTTACCACCACCGGTAACGCACTCCCTAACAAGAGGAGGATTGGCGACCCTGGTGCAATATCTGGCCAATACTTCCCACATACATACGTCAATTACTTCACGGCCCTCAGTCCCCAGCGGCTGCGAAGCAACTAACCATGGTAGCGGTCAGGTCTGCAACGCAGCAAAGGGTGCTAAGAATCTCAGGACCCGGACAGGCCGTAATTGGAAGCTGAACTTGGCAACGTTTAACGCTAGAACCTTATCTAGTGATGAAAGTCTAGCTGCACTATTCAAAGAGCTAGAGTGCATAAAATGGAATGTTATGGTGCTCAGTTTAAGTTAGAACGACAGATGAGGCCTATACAGTGCTACAGAACGGACACGTCCTTTGCTATCGGGGCTCGGCCGATAGAAGAAAAGTGGGAGTGGGGTTCCTTATCCACAGAAACATAGTTGGCAACATGGGCAACATAGAGGAATACTATAGCATTAATGAAAGGGTGGTAGGTATTGTAGTTAAACTCAATAACAGATACCAGATGAAGGTAGTACAGGCTTATGCGCCTACGTCCAGCCATGATGACGTGTCTGTTGAAAGCTTCTATGAAGACGTGGAATCGGCAATGAGTAAGGTAAAAACACAGTACACTATACTGATAGAAGACCGGATGCAAAAGTAGGGAAGAAACATGCTGGAGACCAGGCAGCAGGAGACTATGGCATCGGTACTAGAAATGCCAGAGGGGAGCTATTAGTAGAATTCGCAAAACGCAATAATTCACGGATTTTAAATACCTTGTACCGAAAGCGAGGGAACCGTAAGTGGACATGGAGGAGCCCTAATAGCAAAAATAAGAACGAAAAAGACTTTATATTGATTGTGCACCCAGGCATCGTGCAAATTGTGGGGGTGCTTGGCAAGGCCCGATACAGTGACCACAGAATGGTACGGTCCCGAATTCGCCTACTCTTGAAGAAGGAACGACAGAAACTGATACGCAAGAAGCCAATCAATGAGCGAGCACTGAGAGGGAAGATACAGGAATTCAAAGTCTCGCTTCACAACAGGTACTCAGCTCTTATTGAAGAAAATAGCCTTAGCGTTGACGCAATGAGTGATAATCCGACGAGTATCATCACGGAGTGTGCAATGAAAGTATGAGGTGATGTAGTTAGACAGGACACTGGCAAGCTGTCCCAGAAAACGAAGAATTTCATTAAGAAGCGTCAAAGCATGAACGCATCAACTCCAACAGACAAAATAGAGTTGACAGAGCTTTCTAAGTTGAATAATAAGCGTGAGGTATCTGCTGTAAGAAGCTATAACACGGAGAGAATTGAACACGCTCAGAAGAACGAAGGAAGCGTCAAAGCAGGGAAGAGAAAGTTTGGGATAGGCAAAAACCAGATGTATGCACTAAGAGACAAGGAAGGCAAAGTAACTACAAATATGGATAGCATAGTAAAATTAGTGGAGGAGTTTTACAGAGATCTGTACAGTAGCCAGCATAACCATGACATTAATATAAGAACTAGCACTAACCCAGATGACACTCCAACAGTCATGATAGAAGAAGTCAGAAAAGCCTTGGAGAGCATGCAAAGAGGCAAAGCTGCTGGTGAGGATCAGGTAACATTAGATCTGCTGAAAGATGGAGGACAGATTGTGTTAGAAAAACTAGCTACCTTGTTTACGAGGTGTCTCCTGACAGGAAGAGTACCGGAATCTTGGAAGAATGCAAACATCATCTTAATACATACGGAAGGGGACGACACAAACTTGAACAATTACAGACCGATCAGCTTGCTCATCGTAGTGTATAGGCTATTTACAAATGTAATTGCTAACAGAACTAGGAGAACACTAGAATTCAATCTACCAAAGGAACAAGCAGGATTTCGATCAGACTACTCCACAATCGACCACATTCATACTATCAATCAGGTAATAGAGAAATGCTCCAAATATAGCCGACCATTATACATAGCCTTCATAGATTACGAGAAGGCGTTCGGTTCAGTAGAAATATTAGCAGTCACGCAGACACTGCGGAATCAGGGCGTAGATGAAGTATATATAAACATTCTGGAAGAAATCTACAGGGGATCAACTTCTACCATAGTTCTTCATAAAAAAAGCAACAGAATACCAACCAATAAGGATGTAAGGCAGGGGGATACAGTATTTCCAATGCTATTTACCGCATGCTTATAGCAGGTTTTCAGAGGCCTAGAATGGGAATAGTTAGGCATAAGAGGTAATTGAGAGCGCCTTAGTAACCTTCGCTTCGCCGATGACATTGCATTGCTGAGTAACTCAGGAACGAATTGCAACTCATGATTACGGAGTTAGACAAGGAGAACAGAAAGGTGGGTCTTAAAATTAATCTGCAGAAAACGAAAGTAGTGTACAACAACCTCGGAAGAGAACAGCGCTTCGAGATAGGTAATAGTGCTCTTGAAGTTGTAAAAGACTATGCATACTTAGGACAGGTAATAACCGTGGAGCCAAACCACGAGGCTGAAGCAAATAAAAGAATAAGAATGGGGTGGAGCACATTTGGCAAGCACTCTCAAATCATGACAGCTAGATTGCCACTATCCCTCAAGAGGAAAGTATATAACAGCTGCATCTTGCCGGTACTTAGCTACAGAACAGAAAATTGGAGACTTACAAAGAGGGTTCAGGTTAAATTGAGGATGACGCAGCGAGCAATGAAAAGTAAAATGGTAGGTGTAACCTTAAGAGATAAGAAGAGAGCACAGTGGATAAGGGAACAAACCAGGTTAAAGATATCATAGTTGAAATCAAGAAGAAATGGACAATGGCCGGGCATGTAGCTCGTAGACAGGATAACCGCTGGTCATTAAGGGCAACTAACTGGATTCCTAGAGAAGGCAAGCGGGTTAGGGAAGTCAGAAGATTAGGGGGGTAGATGAAATTAAGAAGTTTGCAGGTATAAATTGGCAGCAGCAAGCACAAGACCAAGCTGACTGGCGGAACATGGGAAAGGCCTTTCTCCTGGAGTGGACGTAGTAAGGCTGATGATTATGGTGATGATTATGAACTTTAATGCCAAACATAGCGAATGGGGCTGTGTGTTTAAAAAAGGGGGGTTACCATTGTGTTTAACAAATTTTCGACGATACAGAGTACGATGTACTCTACTATGGGAGAGCATTTAGAGTACTAAGAACTTTACTATGGGAGAGCATGGGGCCCAAATGTGACTGAAAGCGCACTAAACTATGGGAAACGATTACAAACTTGAGTTTTACCCTACTCACGCTTACCGACCGACCAACCAGGACTGGGAATAGCGTCAGTGGTAACACAACCCCCGACTTGACACTTGTTAAAAACGCTTACGCAGTTACATGGGATAGCACTGAATGACATTTAGGAAGCGACCATTATCTGCTTTACATCAACGTACCCACTGAAAGCGGCAAAAGAACAAAATTCACTACTAAACACATCAATCGCATTCCTGAGAGACAAGCGCTCAACCACCTCTATCGAAGATCTCAATGAGTGTACTACCGATCTCCCTAGTAATGCTAAACAGGCTACATGTGAAACCCCATTGCAGCAGGACGGCCCCGTCCGGGTTCCGAAGCTTGTGCACCTGTGGGAAGCACAGGCCAGCTTACACTACCATAGCTCCGCCAAAAGCACAATCAAACCTTGAAACGCCGACTTGCGTAAGTAGACAGGGACATCGAGGAGTACTAAAAAACTTAGTCAAACACAATGGCATCACCTACGCGAACGGTTCACGGTCAGCTAGAAAATAAAAACAGCTGGCAGCTCCTCGGGCACTTATTAGTAGCTGAGCATACTAATTTCACGTCGCGCAATAAAATGCATCAGCTCATTTAGAAATACACGGACACCAACCAAGAATTAGTGCAAGAACTAAAAAACAGGTATTTAAACACACATGTAGACTCATCAGGAATGCCTGAATACTCTGTAAATACGAACCATGAGCTAGATCGAGATATAACCAAGGTGAAAATACGTGCTGTTTTGAATAGTATTCGTGCAACAGCTTCCCCAGAATGTGATCAAATTTCCAACAAAATATTGCGTAACCTAGATGATAAGTCTATTTTGGCAATTACTGACCTTATGAACAAACATTGGGCGTCTGGGACATTACCGCCAAGTTTGAAACATGCTCAAAAAATATTTATTCCCAAACCGGGCAATACACTGGGTCGGGAAAGTCTTCGGCCTATTTCCTTCACACCATGCCTAGGGAAAGTGATGAAACACGCAATTCATGTTAGATATAACAGGTAGGCTATACCTCAGGAATCCAGTAAATAATACCTTGTACAGCTGTAACATAGACTCGACAGACATTCCCCAACTTTTCCCAGCAAGAAACCTGAATAAGTGGCAAATGGCAGTCAGCCGCTTTTTCACGTAGTTTACGTGGGGTGTCCAAGACAGGTTTCGGTCGATTACGACTCCCAAGAACCTGTGACTCCGGCTGCTTGACACCAACTGCCCGTTAATTGATATGCCGTAAGCGGACATTGGTTTTCTGCGACTGCACACTTCTCACTTGCGATTTCGAGCCCTTGTTTGCGTAAGTGGTACGATGTCACTGATGCTGCCTTCTGAAGTCGAGCGCGAAGTTGAAGTCGTGTCACAACTGATGTCCACACACAGATGTCATCAGCATAAATGTAAAGTCGTAGAGTGCTTGGTTGCCTGCCAACTAGTTCAATGAGTGTTAGGTTGAACAGCGTCGGGCTTAGCACTCCGCCTTGCGGGACTCCTCGGCTGCAGTAATATTCGGGTGTCGGGCCATTCTCTGTCTGCACGTGAAATGATCTATTCTGTAGGCAGCTCTGAACCCATGTATATATCCTGCCACCGAGTCCCACTCCTTCTAGTGCGCTGAGAATGGCTTCGTGGGTGACATTGTCGTTTGCCCCTTTAACGTCAAGAAACAAAGCAGCAGATAACCGTTTGCAGGCCTTCTGGTGTTCTACATATGTCACCAAGTCAACTACATTGTAAATTGACGAGGGGCCTCGTCTGAACCCGGACATGGCATCTGGATATATTTCGTAGAACTCTAAGTACCATTCCAGACGCGTTAAAATCATCCTTTCTATAACTTTCCCACACAGCTCGCGAGGGGTCTCGGGCGGTAAGAGGAAATGTCCAAGGGTGACTTGCAGCTTTTGAGAAGTGGAATCGGGCGACTTGATTTCCATTCCTGTGGAACCATGCCAGTTTGCCAGGAGTCGTTGTACAGCGGCAAGAATGCCTTCCGAGCTTGATCTCTCCTAGGTGACACAGAGCGCGGTAAGTGATGCCGTCAGGTCCTGGCGCTGAAGAACGTCTACACAAAGCAAGCGCAGCCTTTAGTTCTCGTCCATTGAAAACGAAATCTCCATTCGGGGATCACGTGAGGATACAGAAAAGTCGGGCGTTTTTGTCCCAGTTGAATTTGAGCCGCTGGCAATCCTTCGAAAGAAAGTATCTGCGACATCAATCTCTTCGCAGCGTAAGTGAAGTGCCAGAGATTTTAATGGGTAGCGCTGAGTAATGGTTGTACGAAGACCCCGGACAGTTCTCCAGATTAGTGACAGAGGCTTTCTGGGATCCAAAGACTCGCAAAAAGATACCCATCGTTGCTTGTCCAACTTGTCCATGTGACGCTGTATTTTCTTGTGTGTGCGTCTGGCCACTCTCAGATCATCAAGTGACCTCGTGCGTCTATAACGTCGTTCTGCACGACGACGAATCGCTTGGAGTTTCTCGAGATCAATGTCCATATCAGTGCGAGATGAGCTCACCGGAAGCGAGCGCGTCGTTGACTGTAGGGCACTCTTTATTGCGTCCTCTAGATTGAAAGGTGAGGCGCCAACATAGTCTTCCATGATTAACTTGTATTTTTGCCAATCGGTGCACTGGACAGCTCTGGAGGACTTGAGACTTGGAAAGCCGTCAATCTTCAGGTATGTTGGGATGTGGTCACTACCCCTTGTTTCCAAATCCGAAAACCAGTGCACTCTGCGTGTGAACGAGCGTGAGACGAAAGTGAGGTCCAGGCAACTGCTATAGGCTGATCCGCGCAGATAAGTAGGGCTGCCGTCATTCACGAGGATAAGTTCACATTCAGAAGCGAAAGACACTAACTGTCTACCTCTAGTATTGACCCTGGAGCTTCCCCATAAGTAGTGGTGGGCATTGAAGTCACCAGTTATCACCTATGGCTGGAGAGTTGAATTCAAAATTCTGCGCAAGCGCTCACGTTCTAGACGACTTGATGGATGTAAGTAGGCTCCGATGATGGTGAATGTGGTCTTCTTGTTTTCTACTGTTAGGCAAACGTACTGGTTTTCTTCGTCAGGGGGTACAGGGTGATGAACATAACTTAAGTCGCGCCGTATGAACACAACGACCTTGCTGCGCTCTCCGTGGGTAGAAAACATAAAGCACTCATATCCAGACAGTCTCATCTGAGCTGACAGGTTTGGTTCACAAATCACAATTATGGAGAACTGGTTCGTGAATACATATTGCCAGAACTCGGACATACGCGCCCTAAGTCCTCTGGCGTTCCACTGAAGGACAAATGCGTTCTAGACCTCCTCTCGAAAGGATAACATGTTGCGGGCCATCGTTTTACCTTAGAGCTGCAAGCACCGGACTCAAAGTGTCCAGCACTTGGAGTGCGCTCTGCGCTGATGGGGTGTTCATGTTGCTTAGGAGCATGCGCATTGCACTCATAAGGGTCTGCAACATGTTGATGACCTGGCAATCCTCAGTTGTCTTTTCATCAGTAATTCGTGATGGCATCGACGATGGCGGGGATCGATGCACCTTTCAAACAGGCTGTGTTCGTGGAAGTGACGGCCACTCTTTACGAGGTGGGAGTCTTGACCCTGATTCTGTTTTCGGTGTATCCGTCTTCACAGAGCTTGACGATGGGGGGCCAGTTCTTCTTGCTTGAGATGACGGGTCTATATCGGCAGATGTCACGTTGCGTGATGATCTTCTGTGGTGACGCCGACGTCGACTGAAAGTAGCAGTGGCTTCCCTGTGCGTTGAATTGTCGCGCACCATGCGTTTCAGCACCGCGCGTTTATTTCTCACTCGTGCGCAATCTTTAGACGACGCTTTATGAGCGCCGTGGCAATTGGAGCATTTGAACGCAGTTGCGTGGCAGGTGTCTTCTGAATGAGGTTCGGCACACCGCGGGCACACAACACTGCTGGTACATACTCCTTTGACATGTCCCATCTTGAAGCATCTGAAGCATTGTAGGGGCTTCGGTACGTATGGACGGACCTGGCGGCGAACGTGGCCAACTTTGACGTGTGGGGAAGACTGTCTCCCTCAAAAACAATCTTCAGGCATCGTGACTGACCAAGCCTTGCGATGTGCTTGATGAGGATGTCGTCTGAAGTTGGCTTTATCAAGATTGGGAAATAGTCAGCGGGAATGGAAATGTCCACGTCATAAATAACGCCAACACTGCCCTTACAGTCAGAGGGGATCACTGATTTAACTGTGACTCTGTCGATTTCCGAGATGTTCTGTAGGCTTTGCAGCGCACTACGGTGTAGAACACCAACTGCCAGAACATTCTTCCGTGAGTTGATCCTGACGTCTTTAATTTCATTTGGAGCGAGTCCTTCGAGGTATGCAGAGAGGACTTGCCTGTTAAGCCGCCGTAGGTTGGCTGAAGGGTCCACAGCCATGAAGAGTACAGTGTGTGGCCAACGCTGCGCGGTAGCCTGCACGGTGGATATACTCGTCGTCGACGATGTTCGTAGCAGTCTTCTTTTTGCATTGCGGCTCATGACGACTGCGTAGTCGTCATCCGATGACTCGAAACCGTCGGAATAGAGCTCCGTTGCCTCGCTGTCTGTGCCACTTGAGGTGGTCTCACGTTTCCTAGCCGCTGCCAGACGTAGCGGTTGTCCACCTATAAAATCCAGAGAGGCTTCTTCATCCATTCTCGCAAGGAGGGAGCGGCAGCTCCCAGAATTTGCGGTAAAACAAATAGAAAATTTGAGACAAGGGTACAAGCGTTCTATGAAATAGACACTTCGTCGTCGTCCAATTAGTGCGTCGCAGGGTATAGAGAGTTATTATCAATCTAGTATCCAGACTGGTAATGAAATTAAAATATTTACATATTTATTTTATTCAATTATATGTACTGGCGATCTTATACAAGATCTTGGTAGTGTACGTGGTACATACGTAGGCGCTCAGAACAGAAAAATAACAGAGGGAAAATTGTCAGTGACTGTTCTCTCAAATGCGCTTTGAAAAAGAAAACAATAAGGCAAGTGCGTTATTGCAGCAATTTTCAAATCAGAAAATTTAACACGAATGAGACGAAAGAGAAAGAAACACATGATCTATCTCAATAGACAAAAAATGCTTCCTACAGGTAAGTGTGGTTCAAATTTTGATAGTGAATCTTGTGTCGCCGTTTTGATGCAACAGCGGGATTGACAGGTGGTGTTTAACGGCTGAAGTCCCCCATATGATTATGAAAGACACCGTAGTGGAGAACTCAGAAAATTTCGACCACCTGGGGCTCTTCCAAGGCCAGTCAATAAGCTCCGACTTTTTTTCACACGCCCCAAACAAGCTCGCACATCTTTCTTACCAAGCTCCTTCCACGTTCAGTGACGTCACTGCGCGTGGAAGGAGGTTCGTGAGGCGTACGAAAGATGCACGAGCTCGTTAGGGGGGGGGGGAAGGTTTAGAAAAGAAGTCGGAGCCTGTTATCTGGCTCTCTAACGTACACCCAAGTCTGAGCACAAGGTTATGCAACAGCGTAAAAGAGCTCGTTTCGCAGGAAAGGTGTAGTCGGTAACGACGTTGTTGCTTTGAGCAATACTCACCATCTTGTTCGTGACAACAAAATAGATAAAGGTTCAAATGAAATAAATAAAAGAGTACTTTTAGGCCCGAGTGCAGACCAAACCAGGCCGTTTTCGTGGCGACACTGTCGTTCTACCACAGAGCCACAAATTTGTTAAAACTGCTTCTAAAAAGGAAAAAAATACTATGTAATCGGGGCGTTACATTAATGCATCTAATATTGCATGATAGAAGCGTAGAAACACGCCAGATTTCAAAAGATTTGAATTAAGCGACGAGTAGAAGCATTAAAAGAGTGAACCATTGCGCAGCTTCACGTGTTTTCTTGTATTAGTGGGCCCTTCGTTGATTCGCCAAATGAATAACACAGTTCTTGCAGGGGTATTGAATGATACTTTAAGACGGCCAACATTACGCCACGCCCCGGAAGAAACCTGAGAAATGTAAATGATTACACATACAAAGTGCCACAACAGCGTGTCAATGTATATGCGAATTCATTTTTTCCAAAAACAATTCGTCAGTGGAATGCTTTGCCATTACCACTGGTTCATTCTGATTCATTAGAAGAATTTGAGGAAGGGCTCAAAAATATTTTTCTGTAAGCATGGTCTACTATGTTAATTTATTACAATTTATTTGTATGCTTACTACGACTGCACTGTCTTTTTTTCAGCCTCAAAGCCGGTGTTTCCTATGTATGTCAAGTAACAATTCCAAGTTCAAGTGTTGCTGTTTGAATTGCTGTATGATTTGAATGTATTGATGTTTGACATTCTTAGTATGTCCCACCCCTGTAACAGCCGAAAGGCTAACAGTATTTGGAAAATAAATAAATAAATTACGAGCATAGTCGTCCGTTTCCTTACGGCATGGTTGAGGCATGCAGCGAGAACCGAAGCAGCCGAAGCAGGCTAGCAATTAAGAAGGTGATATGCATGAGGCCTGGTTTTTACAATCGAGTTTCTTACATTCAAGTATATTTCTATCAAATTAAGACTACTTGAAACAGTTGAAACATCGAGCAAATTCGTACACCTTACTCTGAAACATATTTTATTGATTTATATGGGGGGTTTAACGTCCCATCACGACCGTATGATTATGAGAGAGGCAGTAGTGGAGGGTTCCGAGAATTTCGACCACATCGGTTTTTTTAACGTGCATTCAAATCTGAGCACACGGGCCTACAACATTTCTGCCTCCATCGGAAATCCAGCCACCACAGCCGGGATTCAATCCCGCGACCTGCAGGTCAGCACCCGAGTACCTTAGCTACTAGACCACCGTGGCGGGGCGTCTGAAACACATTTGCGTACTACCTTGTGCTATGAAGAACGTATTCTATTTTTCTTTCAGAGCTTCACGAATGTTCCGAAAATAACGACTTCAGCCTACGGGATTGCGCGTTGGCAGTTAAAACCCAAGTTCGGAAAATCTGCCCTTACTTGGTTTTTGTATGGATTCCCGTATTTTCAAAAGTGAGTGTTAAATGTTTTTTTGTGTCTCGCTGTGACATTACAGAAAATTGTTTTTTTTCTTTCGGGAAGTGATTAGAGCATTCACGCAAGAACTTTGTCTCGAATTTTATTGTTTGGTCTGTTTTGAAGAGGTGTTTTCCTAGAGCGTACCTGGAGGGTACCGGAAAACACCTCTTGCCAGACAACACTTCACCTTTTCTCCCTCGCTCTTAGCCACTCAAACACATTATGAAAATTTGGTGCGACTCCCTCACCGGGGCACTGTGTCGCTCACTCTTCAGCTGCAAATAGCACTCTAACTAATGTGATATGCTGCCCCGAATGAATGTCACAGCGCCGTCCATTTTCATGTGATTGGACCTATTTCTCAATCACGGTGTCATACCACTTGACCAAACGCCTGTTATAGACGAACGATCCAGTTTTACGAACTTTGTAAAGGCGAAGTTCCTTAGAACCTATCCTTTTATTCCGTTGTGGTCCTGGTATAGAACACTCCTTAAAGTTAAAATGTATGTGAGACACACAAACAGGGGTTCATGATTGCAAAATGTCGATCATAATTGTGATGGAACGTTTTGAACTTTTGCAAGCACAAATCCTTTATATTAGCTGGTGACGTTCACGTGGACATCATGGATCTGAGGGCTTAGATTTGTCGTCAACTCTCACTCTCCACTGCCATGATGCATAAGAAATCATTTCTATAGTGAACCTTATGTCTGTATGTAATTAAAAGCATTTCCAATAGACGAACAACAATCCTAATTATGACATAGCTGTATGAAACACCTACAAGCACACACTCTTTATACTAGCACGCTTTAACGTATACATTATAAACAGTGACGGGCTTGTGCAGTATACGACGTCTTGATACGCCTTACGATGAACTCAGTATCACTGAAAACAACGAACAACCACCCAAGGAACCTGCATAGGTCATATATTTGCCAGCTTAACATTTGATCCTCTCGAAGATCCATTGGCTCTCCACTTCACAAACCACAAAGCAGTAATAGTGGAAGAAAAACAGAATATAATCGACCCCATACACAAAATAGAATAGCAATAAAAATGCAAGAAAATCAACTTACATTTGCTTATACACTTTCTGATACTCATGTTAGATTATATGTGGCAACGCTCGTGTAACGTATGGTTACTCACCAATACGATAACGAAAAGTTCACCGACTCGTGGAGAGACGAGTGAGCTTTTGAGCAAGAGACACGCACGTTTTCTGCGCTCTCTCGTTTATGGCTTCTGCTAGCCACCTCGTGCCTAGCGAGCGAAGCCTTTTTCAGGTCTACGGATGGCAAAGCCCCTCAAGCGACGCTCCTCGAGTTTCATGACATCGAAGAGACACAATCTGCTGAAAGAGTACTACAAGAAAAATGGGGTCATGTTGACCTCATATTGCGAGTGTAACGCCGCACAATGAGCCCCGCAGTACCAGCGGGAACATGTCGGGAAGACAGAAAAAGAGACTAACAGGAAGGTGATGAAAACCAAAAAAAAGAAACGCGCCCCCTCAATCATCTGTAGAAGCAGGTGCTCACGTAGCAGCCACCTCCAGCAGTGTCAGCCCTTCGCAAGTCGCACCGTCACCCACATCCCAATACAGCAGTTGTTGGAGCAGCAAGCAGATTCTGCGTTCGAAGCTGGCTGAAACGCAAGGCCAAGAAAGCCTCTTCGAATGACGCCTACTCAAACACTCTTGCCACGTTAATCTCGGCTGGCACTATCGATACGCATGCATTGAATTGCCACAAAACGAGGCACCGACGGGTTCACCCAGCGAGGAACAGTCGCCTTGCAACTGCCCCTGCTCTCCCTCTTGTACAAGCCGCTGATGAAAAAAAAAAAGCGCCCGAGTATGTAACCACTGTGCCGTTTACTTCAATCCCAAGTGCTACAAAACCTGTGACTGAGCGCTCGTTGCTTCCCTGCTCCCCTCCTCGCCCACTGCTCAACCAGCAGCGCGACTGCGCCTGTGCCGGGCAGGCGGCAAACGAGCTAGGTGATAAGCTCATCTTTCGACCACTCGGGAAGAAATAAAATTGCCTCGCAGCGGTGATCGCCGGCTTCCTTATGGTTTTCCACTGATCACCGGCTTCCTTATGGCCACTTGACGCATAGGAACGATTGCATGGGTACGATCTGCGACACGAGGGTGATGTGCAAGAGCCTTAGTATATAAACACCTGCGTCAGCGGTTGCACGGCTTTGACCCATACATCGGCATGGAGGACATCGCGGCCAACATCACTTCGGACGCTGCCATCGTGTCATGTGCGCACCGGGACAGGTGCCTCACGCTGACATTCGAGGGTGCTGAAGCAGCATCGAGTGCGACCACGGCTGCCACAGACCCTTCAGGATACCCGCTGTGGACGTTTCGGCCACGCTAGTGCGACCTGGTTGCACGACGAACGCCCCCTCCAATGAGGTGACAGCCAATGGAAAAAGATACCACGACATGCCCGCGCTGCCTCAACTGCAGCAGAAACCACCCAGCGGATGGGCCGTGCTGCCCTTCCTGGCAGATTCAGCGCGAGCCCTCCGCCATCGTAGCTTCTACGAATGGCCCCTTTACGCGCCACCAAACATTGGAGCAAGCAAGAACCGCTGTCAACAACATCGATAAGCGGGGCAGTGCGGTGGCTGTGAAAGACCGATTGTTCTGGGATGCAGTCGCCGGTACCACCAGAATGACTTAAGAACCCACCCTGCACCTTCTCGAGCTAGACACCACCCTCTTCTTTGACTCCGCCGGCCTCCTCTGTTGACCCGAAGGACATGATGATAGCCGCACTCGCTGCGGTAGTTCTTGCAGCGCTCACAAACTTTCCAGCTCACTCTCCGGTGCACGGATTATGAGCTGCGGTCCTACTTTCTGATAACGCCTTCTCACATTTGGATTAGCCCCCTGAAGTGGTGCTGCCATCGGGGTCAACCAGACTTAGTACGTGAGTTCACAAGACCTCGACCTTCTTCTTGTGCCTGTGTTAAACCATGTACATCACTCATGCCGCTGCTTTCTTGTTGGGTTTCGCGGTCGGCTGCGTGTTGTGTTGGTTCGGACGCATGCAGAGGAAGGTGGATCTGAGGTATCCTATTTTACTTTTATTTTTATTGCGATAGCTATTGTATGGACATTCTAGGTTGGTTTTTGCGTCGGCGTCGGCGTTATGACCGTGTATGTATACGTATATATATATGAAAACGCAAGGAAGAAAAAAATTGGCCCCATATCTGCATGTTTCACTGCCAATGTCGTCGAAAGACGATAGTCTTGTGTCTACAGTGAGTGAACGAAACGTTTGTTTGGTGTTATGCATGAGAAAATTGGTGAATTGTTTTGTGGGGGCGCTGCGTTAGCGAGTTTCGATCCGCGCAGCGAAGGCGAACGAACGCGTCGAGGCACGTTAGACGCGAGTGCTATCTAGGAGTTACATTCGAAAACGAAAGCAGACGTGCGCGCCCGTCTTGGAGGCGATAATGTGTAGAACGCAAGTGACGGACAGGTTATACCGCAGTGTCATCTTAGCAAAGCGTTGGATACACTTGCCTTTTTGAGCATCGTGTTGCTTTGTCAGCGCAGCGTGATAAACGCTATGGTCCTTAGAATTACTTATGTATGCCTTCTCTAGTATAAAGGCATACAAAATATTGACGTGTTTTAAGGTGCCTCAGATATGCGCAATAATTGCCTATTAATTGACAATCGCACAAGTAAAATTGTCCCCGTATCTGCATGTAATCTGAAAACGTCGTCTTGCTTGTGGAGAGAGTGAACAAAACATTTATTTGATGTTGTGCGCAAGAAAATCGGTGAATGGTATTCCGTAGGCGCTGCGTTAGGAGTGCCTCGAGCTTGCAGCGGAGGCGAACGAGCGCATCAAGTCACGTCACGCGTGAGATACGAGCGCCATCTGGCAGTTTTTTTAAGAATACACGCGCGTGTCCCTGAGACGGACGTGCGTGCACCTCTCAGAGGTGATAAGGTGTAGAACGCAAGGCGACGGGCAGGGGCCTCCACCGTGTGTTCTTAGCAAAGCGTTAGAAACACTCGCCTTTCCGTGCAAGTGTGGCATGGTCAGCGCCACGTGATAAGCGCTATGGTCCTTAAAATTACTTATGTATGCCTTTTCTAGTAAAACATGAACATGCAGAATATATACGTGTTAATATCGTGCCTCAGATATGTGCAATAGTTGCTTTTGAAGACGATAGTCTTTCTTGGGGGCCTTCGACGCAAAAAAATTGCCCGCAGCTTCCCTCGGGGGAACACTGAGGAGGATGCGGAAGCGGTTCCGCCAACAGTTTGGCCGGCGCTGGTCGAAGGGACGTCGATCATTCTGTTTGTGGATTCGTTGGCATTCATTTCACGGCGATTTCGGACGTCGACGCGCCGTACAAACCAACGGACGAGCGGCAACTGAGCGAGCTAGCGCCGACCTTGAGTATATATACAGCGCGACGGCGCATGCGCTGTCAGCTGTCGAATGTTCTCGAAGGAGAAGCGCGCGCGCGGCACAGATGGCGACGGCGCGACGGCGCATGCGCTGTCAGCTGTCGAATGTTCTCGAAGGAGAAGCGCGCGCGGCACAGATGGTGGGCGACGGCGCGACGGCGCATGCGCGCGCGTCAGCTGTCGAATGTTCGAGAAGCGGTGCGGATGGCGCGGACGGCGCACTACAAGGCGCGAGTATAAGATGCTTCCGCATCTAAAATTTTAGTTTGTCTGTCTATTTGTCTGTCTGTACATTTGTCTGTTTGTCCACCCTTACCGGCATCGGGTACTTGAAACGGCCGACCCCATCCGCAGTGACCACCAATGTTGCTCAAGGAAGAGCACTCATGCTTGTGCAATTGTCAATTAGGAACCAATTATTGCGCATGTCTGGGGCACCATGACAACATGCATATATTTTACATATGCATATCTTACTAGAAAACGCATACATAAGTAATTTTAAGGACCGTAGCGCTTATCACGCTGAGCTTACCATGCTTGCATGGAACGGGGGGTGTTTACAACGCTTTGCCAAGACCATATGGTGGTGGCACCTACCCGTTGCTTCCCGTTCTACAGCTTATCACCTCTGAGACGGGTGCGCGCGGCCATGCGCTTTGTTTTCCAAAAGAAGCTGCGAGATGGCGCTCATGTCTCACATGTGACGTGACTTGATGCGCTCGTTCGCCTCCGCTGCACGCTCGAGGCACTCTAACGCAGCGGCTCCGGAATACCCCTCACCCACTTTCTTGCGCAGAACTTGAAATAAATGTTTTGTTCACTCCCTCCACACGCAAGACTATCGACTGTCGACGACATTTGCAGATTACATGCAGATACGGGGCCAATATTTCAATTGACAATCGCACGCGTAAGAGCGCTGATCCTTGAGCAACATTGGTGGGCGCTGCGGATGGGGTCGGCCGTTCGGGGTATAGGCTGGTGTTGTTTAGAATACGCCGTTCGCGATAACGGTGCACAGACAGACAGACAGACAGACAGACAGACAGACAGACAGACAGACAGACAGACAGACAGACAGACAGACCAAAGTTTTTGCGTCGAAGGTCCCCAAGAAAGACGATCATCTTTAAAAACGCTGGAACTTTAGCAATATTGGTGGGTGCTGTGGATGGGGTTGGGCATTTGGGGTATCGTTCGGTGCGGGGTGCACCTGATTACGCAGCCGCTCCCCGCGGGGGTGCCGGCACAAGCAGGCGTTTGGTGTGTAGCGACACCACAGACCCGAGCTAACGGGGGGTTTCGACCTTTTCCATGCCTTGCCATGCGTGGCTGAGTGGTGTCCGGGGAAAAGCCAACGCCGGGTGATTCGACCTCTAAGGCCCGCCGGCAGAGGCAACACACCCCTTTGGCCTCAGCTGCAAGTAGATGGCACCCCTGAGCTGACCCACCCAGGAGAAATCGGCTGTCATCTTTTCCTATATCTCTCTTCTCTCATCATCTGCTTTCTCTCACACTTTTTATCTGTCCTGTCGTCTTCTTTCTTCCATTTACTTCCAATTTTCCTGGCGGCAAAGGTTAACCTTGTGCGTCATATCTAGTCTTGGGCATGTATAATAAGCTATAAGTGACAGCTATGAGTGAATTCCGCCATATCCACGAAGTGAATGATGATGAGTGGGCGAAGCACCGGAGGTAAACCTGGTAAACCATGAATCCTCTGTACATTTTGCCCACTCGATTTTATTACATCGCTCCCCCTAGCGTACGTCGCCGCACTAAATCGAACGATTGCCTTCAACCAATGACACGTGCCATATGTGACATCATTCCTATTTTATAAGATCTCACGTCTTTCATCAACAAGTACCGCTTTCTAGTTTATAACATCTTGCATCTTTTCATCATCAGCTACAAGTACCACCATCTAGTAAACACTACAAGAACTAAACGAGAGGTGGCTACATACACGAGACGGTACCGCCAATTAGTGAACACTGCAAGAACTAAACTAGAGGTGGCTACATACAGGGGACGGTACCGCCATCTAGTGAACACTGCAAGAACTAAACTAGAGGTGGCTACATACAGGCTACAGGGGACGCACAGCCCACGCCCTAAGGAGCTTCGCCCCTAATAAGCTATAAGTGACAGCGTACGGCTGGCGTCGTGCAGGCTTGTTAAAAAGTCCAGCCTCGTCCCCTTGTTGGGCTCCATGATGAGCGGTTGGCGCTGTTGCTGAATACACTAATCCTCTTATGGCTTCTTAAGCACCCTTCAACTTTGATCGGCCTCGTAAAAGAGGCTGCACCGAGTCAACTTTTCACTTTTCCGTGCAAAACAAAGTAGCATTCCCAAAGTACCATGTCATCCACAGGGCTAATATACCAGCAAGAAAGCTTTACCTGTTTTTGGTGGCCAAATGCCTCAAAAGAAGATTGGGCCCATGTATGAAGCCTCAAAAATGTCAAGCGCCGATCTTCTCATAAAATAGACTGAAAAAGATCAAATGTCAAAACTATAAGAACTAACCAGTATTGGTGAAGCTATGGTTACAATTTCGGTCCACACGTCTCTAAATACTAGTAGAGGGGTAAAATCCGAGGAAGACTTCTTGAACCTGAGTGACGAAGAGCTTCTTGAAGGTTTTCAAGATCAAGGGTTGGTAAAGGTTGAAAGAATAGTCATCCGTCGCAACAACCAGGAGAGTCCTAGTAAGGTTCACGTGAAGTGCTCACTTCTCTGGAGGCTGGGTATGTGAAAATAAATGTCAGACCGTACATACCCAACCCCATACGCTGTTTCAAATGCCAAAAATTTGGTCACCCATCTCACACATGTAGAGGCAAAGAAACATGCACCAAAGGCAGTGCGAACGAACACACTTCCGAGAATTGCACTTCATCTTTCTTGTGTACCAAATGTCAATGTGATTACCCAGTGTACTCGCGATCATGCCAGTTGTGGAAAAATGAATGAGAAATCACTGCTCTGACAATCAACAAGAAGATCTTGTTTTGTGAAGCACGACAACGGTTGTCTCACCTTTTACGCAGAAGCTACGCCGTTGTGACGCAGTCGGAGGTAGCGTCACAAAGGCCTCAGACATCCGGTTTCTCGCAAAGTGCTCCTGTTGTGACCCCTTCTTCCCCCTTGGTAGAAAGCGTCTGCTGCTGCTCCATTAATCCCAAATGGCCTACAGTCTCATGTCTCACTGGGCTCTCAAATAAACCAAACGCCAAGGCCTGAGACCCGTGTCTCAGTGCCCAGCTCTCGACCTTCCAGTGTTTTTGACAGAGCGATGGAGGTCGATCCAAAGACCTCGGTTTCATCGACACTGAAGGACAAGCGCTCCATTGAGCGCACCAAACAAGACAAAATAACCATATTGGTTATCGCATGTGCCTGTATTAGCAGTTCATAATACTGTCACCTATCATCTTTTAATTTAACAAAACAATAAATACCCACTTCTATAATTGCTTAATTTTACTCCACGATGGCTTTTATCATACACTGGAACTGTAGAGGATTACTACACAATCTGGGTGACATCAAGGACATTATTAACAAGTTCTCACCAGTGGCAGTCTGCCTCCAGGAGGCAAACATAGGAGCGAAGCATCATAATGTCCGTAGGGACAACTGCAAAGCCCTTGAACCAAAAGGAGCAACACTTTCTGAGAGACGGCTGAGAGCCGTCTCTCAGGAGGTGTTGCTATTGTCGTCCAGGGTGGCTGTCCTACCGTTATGTTCGATTGAACACATCTTTCGAAGCGTTAGCAGTCACCATTTTATCTTATAAAAACATCACCATTTGTTCACTTTACATCCCACCCCTACCTTAGTAACTTGTGCGTCGCCGATGACATTGCATTGCTGAGTAACTCAGGGGACGAATTGCAACTCATGATTACAGAGTTAGACAAGGAGAGCAGAAAGGTGGGTCTTAAAATTAATCTGCAGAAAACGAAAGTATAGTACAACAACCTCGGAGAGGGGCAGCGCTTCGAGATAGGTAATAGTGCACCTGAAGTCGTAAAAGACTATGTCCACTTAGGGCAGGTAATAACCGCAGAGCCTAACCACGAGATTGAAGTAACTAGAAAAATAAGAATGGGGTGGAGCGCATTTGGCAAGCACTCTCAAATTATGACAGGTAGATTGCCACTATCCCTCAAGAGGAAGGTATATAATAGCTGTATCTTGCCGGTACTTAGCTACGGAGCAAAAACCTGGAGACTTACAAAGAGGGTTCAGCTTAAATTGAGGACGACGCAGCGAGCAATGGAAAGAAAAATGGTAGGTGTAACCTTAAAAGACAAGAACAGAGCAGAGTGGATTAGGGGACAAACGGGGGTTAAGGATATCATAGTTAAAATAAAGAAGAGGAAATGGACATGGGCCGGGCATGTAGCGCGTAGACAGGATAACCGCTGGTCATTAAGGGTAACTAACTGGATTCCCAGAGAAGGGAAGCGGGTTAGGGGGAGACAGAAGGTTAGGTGGGCAGATGAGATTAAGAAGTTTGCGGGTATAAATTGGCAGCAGCAAGCACAGGACCGGGTTGACTGGCGGAACATGGGAGAGGCCTTTGTCCTGCAGTGGACGTAGTCAGGCTTATGATGATGATGATGATGATGATGATGATGATGACATCCCACCCCACACCCATTGTAACTCCGAACGCCTAGAAAATCTAGAACATAAGCTACCAAAGCCATTGATTTTAGTAGGGGATTTTAATGCTCATTCTACCCTTTGGGGTAGTGACAAAACTGATCAAAAAGACATATTGTTGAAGATTTTGTTCTGTTACACAACATCTGACTATTAAATTCAGGTGCTTCTACTTACTTTTCAGCAACATCAAAGAGTTTTAGTTGTTTAGATTTGCTCTGTGTTCGCCATGCCTCTTTAGCGATCCTAATAACCGGGAGGTACCCGACACGTCATATTGAAGTGACCAGCAACCCTGCATCGACAGACTTATACCATCCTATCTAACTTTCTCTAGTAAGCCACACTGGTGGGAACTGCAGTTCGCGAACTGACCAGTTTTTGGGGGAAACGCGAAGCTTGAAGGAGTTTTCTCATCAGAGGTTTCTGTTGAAGAACTGAACAAAAAGTTCGTTGAAGTTGTGATTTCAGCAGCTGAAAAGGCAATACCGCAGTCATCTGGCATTTTACGCAAGAAACTAAACCATTGGTAGACAAGCGAGTGTACCGTCGCCAAAAAAACAACAAAATAAGGCCTGGGGCATGCTGCGAAGATAACCCTCGTACGCCTACTTGATCAATTTCAAACAAGCAAAAGCCAGAGCTTGGTTTATCCCAAGGCAGGCGGAGAAGGTGTCACGGTGAAAATAAATGTTATCAATTAACAGCTTAGCCATATATAAACACATCTGGGACCAAGTGAGAAAATTTAAAACAGAAGACTTGTCTTACACAATACCACTCATTACAAGTTGATTGATATGTGGGGTTTAACGTCCCAAAACCACCATTTGATTATGAGAGACGCCGTAGTGGAGGGCTCCGGAAATTTCGACCACCTGGGATTCTTTAACGAGCACCCAAATCTGAGCACACGGGCCTACAACATTTCCGCCTCCATCGGAAATGCAGCCGCCGCAGCCGGGATTTGAACCCGCGCCCGTCGGGTCAGCAGCCGAGCACCTTAGCCACTAGACCACCGCGGCGGGGCACTCATTACAAGTCCAAACCCACAAACAACAATACAACACCAGGCTAACCTTTTAGGCGAACACTTTCCTAACGTTTCAAGCTCAGCGAACTACGAAAACGCATGGCTCATATACAAGGAATCTGCCGAGAAACGGGTACTGCCGACAGAAAATGCCGCATAAGACTACTACAAGCATCCAATCACCCTACAGAAACAGAACAGGGTACTTTCCGACAGCAAAAAAAAAATGGCACCAGGCAGCAACCGTGTACACAACACAATGCTATAGCACACCTATCTTGACCATCAGTAGAAGCACCACTCCATTTTATTAACAAAATATGGGACTCTGGCACAATGCTTGAATATTGAAAAAATGCAATAGATATACCTCTCCTCCGACCCGGTAATCCCTTAACCTTCCCAAGTAGCTACATGCCCATTGCGTTGACAAGTTGCCTTGAAAAGCATACGAGAGCATCATAAACATAAGACTTACTTTCATCCTTGAATCTAGACACCTTATAGAATCGAACAAGTGTGGATACAAGAAGAGCTGTTCCACCACGGACCACCTCGTCAGATTGGAAAACGAAATACGAGACACATTTGTACAAAAACAACACTTTCTCGCGGCCTTCTTTGACTTAGAGAAAGCATATGATATCATTTGGCGATATGGGATTCTCAGATATCTTGCTGACCCGGGCATCCGTGGAAGAAGGTTAAGCTGGTTGTGTGATTTTCTTTTCAAATACGTCTTGGAATGGGTATCTCACAAATAGTTGTTCAATAAAATAGTGTACCACAATGTTGCAGCCTCCACCCCACTCCCTCCATAGTGAAAATAAACTCCGCCAATAAGGTGATACCACCCACGATCATGCACTCTATCTAGGTCAATGATCTTCAAATCGCCTATTGTGCATCCATTCTATCATCCTGTGAGAGGAAGTTCAAAGTGACAATCAATAAACTTACAAAATTGGCTGAACAAAATAGTTTTTGCTCTTCTTCCCAAAAAACTACCACTGTTCTATTTACGCAAAGAAGAGAAGTTTTTCCGGATTCAAGTTTTACGATAAAAAAACACTGGAATGTCTGCAAGACAAAAATATAAATTTCTAGGAATCACATTCAACCAGAAACTCAACTTTATTTCGCACATAAACAAATTTAAAACAAAAACAAACAGAGCCCTCATCTTTTTGAAATTTTATCTCACAAACCCTGGGGTTCAGATTGACTTTGCCTGCTATGTATTTACCGTTCCGTCATGCGTAGTACATTAGAATATGGTTGCGTTATATATGGCTCAGCACGAGACTCACCCGGCACCTCGAGTAGCATGTCAGATGAAAAACCAGGCAAACCTTTCAAGCTCCCCATTAAAATATTTATGTGTCTCATACATCCGCCGTCTTGACCTCATGCACAACCTTGGTCTGCGGTTGTCAAATGGCCCTTACAGTACATCACCTGCGTAGAGCCTCTGCGTTGAATGCACCGAACATTTTTTGTATCATCGAAGATTATTACTAACCCAGTCATACGTTTTAAGAACAAAGTCATCACCGAAACACACCTGCTGCGACATCACTACAAAGTGTAACTCACGCTTACACTACCTAAACAAACCAAACTTAATGAAACCACTACTCTTAAGCTTCGAGGATCACTGGCACACACGTACACCATCCCTGAAGAAACATTTCAAGTCACCATTAAACCACCTAGACATGGTTTGACCTGTCGCACCTTTGCGATTTGTCGCTAAGCCGTCCCAACAAAAAAGACACTCCACCAGAACACATAATGCAAGAGTTTCGTACACTTCAGTATAAATATAGGGATCACAAAGACTTTTACACAGAAGGTTCGAAAGCAGAAAACCATGTGTGTATTGAGATTGTGACAGCGGAAGGCACACTTTCTGTGAGAGTGCCTCAATGTTTTTTTTTCATTTTTTAGTTGAAGCTGATTTTTGCCTTGTATGAAGCAGTTCGGAAAATCGTTGCTGGAAGATACAAGAAATTAATTACATATACTGACTCATTAAGTGCACTAAAAGCTCTGCATGTAAAATCCGAGTGTGAGCCGTTAATTGGGCACACTTTAAAGATGGTATCTCTAAATAGCCAAGCAGTTTCGATCCGTTTCTGCTGGGTGCAAAGCCATGTCGAGGTACCTGTAAAAAAAAGAGCAGATAAGTATGCTTCGATGGCAGCTCATAAAACAGTGTCAAAAGTAAACATTTCCCATAAAGACAGTCTGCGCACAATTCGTACAGCTTTGTTAAAAAAATGGCAGCGACAGTGGGACTCGCGCACGAGTAACAAGCTTCATCTAGCGAAGCCTATACTTGGTGAATGGAAGACCTGCCGTCACCAAGAACAGTTTATTGAAGTTATATTATGCGCACTTTATATTATGTTATATTAAGAAGTTATATTATGCCCACTTTATATTATGCGCACACACATTTGACACGAACATTTTTACTCACAAATTGACAACAATCAATATGCGAAAAATGCCATGAATCATTATCCGTTATACACAACTTAATCGAATGCCCCGCTACTCAAACACAGAGAAAAAATATTTCAGCACACCATGCAAACAACACACACCTTTACACCAATCTCTACTTCTAAGAGATCATTCTCTAGTAACCATGCATGAAGTGACAGACTTGATTGACATGTGAAGTTTAACGTCCCAAAACCACCTTATAATTATGAGAGACGCCGTAGCGAAGGGCTCTGGAAATTTCAACCACCTAGGTTCTTTAACATACGCCCAAATCTGAACACACGGGCCTACAACATTTCCGCCTCCATCAGGAATGCAGCCACCGCAGCCGGGATTCAATCCCTTGACCTGCGGGCCAGCAGCCGAGTATCCTAGCCACTAGACCACCGCGGCGGGGCTGAAGTGATAGACTTCATGAAAAAATGTGGTTTTCTGAATAAGCTTTGAAACCTCATCATCTGAGCACTCGTTCGGAAACATCTTGTGTCTGGGTCAGCATAGCCTCAGTTGCTTTTGCGCCACAAAAAAAAAAGAAAAAAATTGCCCGCAGCTTCCCTCGGGGGAACACTGAGGAGGATGCGGAGCATATAATTGGTTAACGGGGTGTTAAAGTGCGACTTACTTGGGTCGATGGCTAAATTGGTTAACGTGGTTGTGAAATGGGGTGTTAAATTGCGACTTACTTGGGTCGATGGCTAAATTGGTTAACGTGGTTGTAGGAGGGGGTGTTAAATGAGTGAACACGTACACACGTATGCGAAAGGACGGCGCTGGTCGAAGGGACGTCGATCATTGTGTTTGTGGATTCGTTGGAATTCATTTCACCGCGACCTTGGACGTCGACGCGCCGTACAAACCAACCGACGAGCGGCAACTGAGCGAGCGAGCGCCGACCTTGAGTATATATACAGCGCGACGGCGCATGCACTGTCAGCTGTTGAATGTTCTCGAAGGAGAAGCGCGCGCGCGGCACAGATGGCGACGGCGCGACGGCGCATGCGCTGTCAGCTGTCGAATGTTCTCGAAGGAGAAGCGCGCGCGGCACAGATGGTGGGCGACGGCGCGACGGCGCATGCGCGCGCGTCAGCTGTCGAATGTTCGAGAAGCGGTGCGGACGGCGCGGACGGCGCACTACAAGGCGCGAGTATAAGATGCTTCCGCATCTATAATTGAATTAACCAACAGATTGAAAAAAAGTCGCCCGCCCGCACTCAGCACCCAGCTCTTCGCAATGCGCCGCCTCGTGGTTTTCTCCCACGCGTTCTTAGCTCCGCGGATGGAGGGAGGGGAAGAAGGGGGGTAGGATGCTTGTGCGCGCGCGCTGATACTTCGGTGGGGAGTATCACGTGCCTTGGGCTTTCACCGGAACGATTGCGCCAGTTGCTTGGCCCACAATGGTCACTGTGCTCACTGCAGGGGCTCTGTTTGCAAAAAGAGCACGCTTTTCATACACAGTGAAGTAACAGCTGGAACACTTGTTAGTTTGCACTCATCTATACCTGTGATTACGTTTCGTGGACCGTTTTGGTTTAAACAGCGCGTTAAGTGCCGAGCGGTAAACAATGTTAATTCGCTCTCGTCCTGTAGGTGTTGCTTTTGTGTGTCATTTGTGCGTGAGCAGCATGCTGTGCGTTTCAATATACTTGCCGCTCTTTGCTTTACATCCCAAGTTGTTGATATCGCATTCGTTGCTTCGCCCATGTGGTGAAACTGTGACATTATACTTTTACTATGTTTTCCTTTTTATATCTTTTATACCCATTACTTCTGCCCTGTGCTGACCTGCTGAGGTTGCCTGTAAACGAGAGAGTTACGGGTGTCATTTTTCTCTTCTTTTCCTTATCGCAATCACTAAGAGTTCACTGACTGTTCATAGTTCACTTGGTGGGAATGCATGGATTTTTCAGTCTTAACTAAGTGAATTGAAGCAATAAGAATACATATGAGTTTGCAAAAAAAAAACATAGCACTGAGCGCATGTAACTTCAACCAACATAATTTTTGGCACTGTCAAATGACTTCGACATCACAGTTATCACAAGTACAATCACACTTTCTGTAGCATACCTTTACCATCGCTTTCGTGATAAGTTTCGTGAGTGGCGCGCCACCAGCGCACATCACGGAGGTCATTATTTTACGCTGATAACAGCGCTTCAAAGCACGAGACAAAAAGTCGGATTCTTTTGGTTCTGAACTGGATTCGCTTGCTACATATGGCTGCGCTCAGATATGAGCCACCCTGTTTATACAGAAGAGATTGTAGTGAGCTTACTGCTTCAGCAGGAAAAAGAGAAGGAAGATTGAAGGTGCCCCCTACAGAGGAAGCACCCATATTTATGCTAAACAAGCACTGATGTACTTGGAAAAAGTGAAGCCCTTCTTTGCTCGGCAAAGTGCTGTGTCGGAAAAGTTTTGTGAAAGTTTCGACAGAGTGACTCAATGCATGACCGCTTCAGTGCTTACTGCGCAAGCGCAGCAAAATATTACTGATTTTGAAAACATGCTAATTATACGAAACTTCATTCCCAAATAAGGAGAATTTCAAATAAGAGATATCAAGCCCAATTTCAACAATTCCAATTTTTTTGGCTCTTGATAACAAGTTGCAACATATGTGTTTCAGTTCAGCGAATTTTCACTTTAGCGCAGTCTTTTCTAAGGTTCCTTGGAAGTTCGTTCAATTGAAGTTTCACTGTAAATGATGTTATCGGTGGATCTCATTTAGCAGCAAGTGCAACTGCAGACATCCACGTGATTGGTAGTGGGCGTGTATTACCTACTTTATGTACTTGGTCTGGCATTGCCTCAATTATTTTTTCTTAAGAGAAAATAAATGATGAACCATTCGTCATCAAAATACTACAAAAGGCCGCCGTCATCCTATGCAGCACAACTTCAATGCGGAAATAGAAAAAAATCACGGCATATCCACGGAGTGCATGATGACGAGTGGGGCGAAGCACTGAAAGATACCATCGCTAAACCGTGAACCATCCGCGAATATCGCCCACTACAGACGTGTAAAACACAGTGTGTATTTATACAAAATTGTTATTATTCATACGCGGTAGCTACACGACGCTTACATTTGACCTTCATTAAAATGACTTTATGGTCGGTGAAGTGGATCCGTAATGGGACGTACTGGGATGTATGCAAGGACGAAGTAGTGGGCAGTTTGCAAAGGTGAAACTAAAGCAGTCACGTAAAAACAGGGGATGAACACAGTAGGACAATCTATGGTTTTTCAACGTGCACCTGGATACAAGTACACGACAACCTTGTATTTCATATTGGCTACTTCTCAACAGTATTTACTTTATGGTCGGTGAAGTGGTGGATCGGTGATGGGGCGTAGTGGGTTGTTTGCAAGGACAAAGTAGTGGGCAGTTGGCAAAGGCGGAACAATACGTGGTCACGCACGTGTACATACAAAGATGGACCGACCCACGTATTTAAGAACTTCGCCCCTAAAAAACTCGATACAGTGACTTGTCTTAATAGCACATAGCCTGCTATATAGCACGATTGGGAGTAACTCGCTTTGTAGAAACAATAGCGCTGTTCGGAACGATATTGCATTGTTGCTGGAAATGAAATGAACAAATCGACACCTCTGCTTCCTGTTTGGGCATGACAGCAACACTTCTGCTTGTAGTATCAGCTGTTAAATACATCTTTATGAAGAATGCCTCCTTAGATAAGAGCAGTAATTGTACACGTTTGTTTTCCTTCAACAACTCATGTTTGCCGCGAAGGTCGGAGCAGGAAGAAAGCGTGTGTGATTATCTTACTGAGGCATGCAAAAAGCTCGTGCAGTAAGCCGCAGTGTTTTTGCTTCATTTGTTTCACTAGAAAATGAGTGGCGTTTCTGCAAGCATTATAATCCCCATCGCGGTTGCTCTTTTTTTTTTCACAAGCAGGCCGTGAGGGAAATGATTCCTAGGAATCTCTATTTCACTCGGGAATTTCACAGACACAGGAAAAAAAAGCAGCAGCAGACAACGCGCATTATTAGGGAATAGGTGTCAATAATGTATTCTTAATTTTAATTGATATGTCGAATACACAATGAGCACACGCGTGCTAGCATTGCAGATGTAGTTCACATCTGATAATTTAGTATGCAAAGAAGGTCACACAAACGACAAAGAAGCAAACAAAGATAGCACTGACTCTCTCAGCTGAATAATTGTTGTGCAAAGCTCGAACTTTAAAGTGTAGAGAAGATGCATCAAATAACAACTAGTAATAGGTTTTGTTTCTACTACTGGTACAACTCTGCGTACATGCTCTGTAGTGTAGATAATAAAAACAATCATTAGGATTGGCTGTGTCTTGTCTGCCATTTTCGACCATCCTTTATGGGCTTTGTACCAATGAAAAAATAAAAAAAATATACGAGGCAACATCTAATCAACGCGTGTTGTATCGCCTTCTAAACTTTTTTTTTCTGTTGACAGACAAGCTACTACTCGACACCTGTGTTCACCCATAATGTACGAAAGGACTACGATAGACTCCCGGTCTCGCGTTTTTTCTCAGAGTGGGCAAGAGGAAGGGAAGTGGCGGGCATAATTATTCAGCGGCTGGCGCCACACTTGAGCGCTGTCGTCGGGTTTCGCCAAGCTCGTCTTGGAGGCTAATTTCGAGCACTTGACTCGGCACTCGCGCTAAGCGTTTTTTGTACGCCTTGGGGGCCTCCGCTGTGCGTGCTGTAAGTGGTAATTAAACGAGCCGCCGGGGCGACAACATTCCCTCGAGATTCACTCTCTCTTGGTGAGTCCTTCAAACAAATGAGGTCTTCGGGAACGCGCAAGGTAGAAGAAACTTTTTTTCTTTTGGGGGAGTGGAGGGGGGTGCACTAAAAGTTCGCGTCCGCCTCTAAGTGGGTACACAAGCAACGAACAAGTCAGCAGAAGCGTTTCTTTAGGGAGGAAGTTTCGCAGTTTGGAGGCAACGATATGGCGCGGCCGAGGTAGCATGAATCCCAACCTCTCCACAATAGAACAGTTAGAACAAAACAGAAGAGAATAGACAAAAAATATGTGCGTTTTGGTTTGGCGACAGAACCTTAAAAAACCGGCATTTGTGACTCTTGCTTTTGAGATTCACAGTTAACTTACAGATGGCGAAGCGGGAGAGCAGCATGAGTGAGAACTGCATACGTCTAAATTCTGAAAAGGTCACATATAGAAAAAAAAAGGGTCAAACAAGAAGCTAAGTCTGACCCAAAAGAAGGTTTCCACCTTCTAGAAATTTTGAAATGACTGAAGTTTGGCGTGTGCAAAAGATATAGACCCTATTTGTGCTGTGCTTGCATCGATGTACGCTGAGAAATCTTCAGCAACTGTAAATTAAACAACAGTTCATAAAAAAGTAAAAAAAAGATCAGGAAGATAGTCCGTAGGTTTGGTTTCTTACAAGTCATGTGTTCTTGCTGTGGTCTATCCTACAGTGTACCATAGTTAAGATAATGAAACGATGCAAGAAACTATCTCACGGAAAGAGCAAGTCATCTCTATGGGCAAGGTCCTTGATGACACCATGATTGTTTTCAGCAGGATAACCTGACAGCTTCGCCTGTCTCATAAATAATTCTGCTGAAGTTTCTCGGTCTGCTCAGGAATATTCGTACTGTTGTTTAACTCGAATGTCTGATCGCTGCTCGTCTACGCAAGTTCTTACTGCAAACAGCCATGGTGTTACGCTTCCTAGACTGGTGGGCACTATTTGTCATGCATGCGAGGTCGTGGAATCGAATCCCGGCTGTGACCCACTCGTTTTTTCATTAGAGTTGTGATGTGCGCGCACCTCATTGTACCACCTGCACTTTGCCCGATATGGCATGGTCGCCTATGCGCTCACGCTCATCTCGTAAGGGCGAAGCTTTTCCATAAGTCGTGTGCTTTCGCCGCAATGTTGGCTTTGATGTTGCAGAGCACACGAAGGTCACTTCAGTCACTGCGGTGACCGCGTTTTCGAAAGGAGGGAGCTGCTCGTTAGAAGAGCCAAAGTATCGTATAGTGAACACTCGCAGCGCACTGTTAAAGCACAAAGACGTAACAACTGTGATAGTTCTTCGCGCTTGACTTGTGTATACCTCTGCATTCGTTCCGTGAGCTCTTCTTTGTTCTTGAGAAGCAAGTTTAAATTGACAAGATGTGAGAAGTTAGTTCACGCTCGTTTTGTGTGTGTTCTTTTCGGGCGTTCTTTGTGCCTGAGCAGCTCGCTGAAAGTTCGGAGCTGCTTGCTGTCCTTCGCGTGACATTGTAATTTCTTGTTATCGCATCAATTTCTTCGTGTTGGTGGCAAAACTGTGGCTTGTTTATTTATAGTTACTTGCTTCCTCTCGTGCACAATAACAGATGCCCCCTTAATAAACAGTGAACATAAAATAATACCGCTGACAGTGTTAAAAGAATGCTAATGATAATTTGATATCGCAGATGTGAGATCAGCTTTTACAGTGGAGATGTTACCCTGAAGGTTCGCCATCTGTTGTGGAAAAAAAATGATCATCGTCATGAACTGACACATGCTCTATACGTCTTCTTCTAGTGCGCCGATTTTACCAGCGTGGAATGCAAAAACACTGATCAGTGGGATGAGAGGTAAAGCGAGAAATAAAGAAATAAGTGAGATAGACAGAATGAAATAAAAAGAAAGAAAGAGAGAAGTGCTTGGCGGAAATAATCTTGGCTCGGCAAGATTCGAGCCCGCGCACCCACGACCTGAAAGCGATAGAGTGTTGGAACTACTCGGCTATCCAGCCTCACTAGCACAACATAACATAGTCTTGCGTAGTTCAGGGTAGCGAGGGCGTAGGAAGGTATAGTGTGGGTGAAGAACAGGGAAAGGACGAAGAGAGAATGACTACAAAGGGAGAGAAAGAAGGGAATATGTTGAATGGAAGAAAAGAAAGATAAGAAGGACAGAGCGTATAAGACGAGAGAACGACACATGCAAAGAGAAAAAATACATAAAGTAACAATACTGAATAGGAAGAAATAAAGGAGAGAAAGAGAGAATAATAGAGAAAGACACGAAAAAAGAAGACATGGAGAAAAAAGCAAACAAAAGAAAAGAAACGACAAAGCATAGCCATGTGGGGTATGATATAGCAAGGTGTGGGAGAGAAAGATTGTTAAGAGTGGGAAAACCTAGCTAATTCAGAACAAGCTAGCGGGCCGTGAGCTGTGCTTTGAGCCAGATATAAGCGACATCTATGTGCAAATATCTGTTTTTTTTATTTCTCTGATGACATCATGGCGGTTGTTTGTGCAAGTATGGTAACTTCGATAGCTCTTGTTGAGAACCAAGATACTAATGAAACGCGTGCTCAGTTATGCGCTCAGTACTGCGTCATGCGGATGTGACAACACGAAAACACGGCATGACGCGCGTCTTTAAAGTAAGACGTCTTCGAACAGCCCTACAGCCCATACGGCACGTATGTCTCATTGCCTTCTGACAATCCTCTTCCCCACAATTACCAACGTACAAAAATCTTTTACACAGAAATCTCAGAGATACGATCAGAGCTCGTACGAATTATAGGGTCATACGCATTTTTCTACATGTGGTCCTGGCCAAGGCCCCTTGGCTTGCAACGTAAGGACTACGATTGTTGCGAATCAGTTTTCATACCGCAACGTTTGGTACAAACGTGACGCGACGTACCACGCGGAGACCAGCAGGTGTCGCCCGCGCGGACGGGGAACATGGGACAACCAAGCTTAGGCACGGAAGCTCCAGCGTGGTCGTGCGTGCCCCTTCACCAGTACGTTGGCATAACGGCACAGAGGAATACTTTTTCTTACACCGTGGATAAAATGCACATAAGTGACACGTCATATATAGCCTTCGAGATTGCACGCGCGAATCTTGGAGGCCATTACGCGCATTCGTTCGCCTGCACGCTTAGATTACAAATGGCGTAATCTAAACATGCAGGTGCTCTTTCGTTTAATTAGTGCAATGACCCTCACTGCTGTCGTTGTTCTCTGTTTACACGTGCCTGCAACATATCGATTAAAGTGATGTCCCCGTGCAGTGTACTTTCTATGAAAGGTTGACGAGCACCGAACGAGGAAGCGGGTGGTCTCAGTAAAGGAACTAAGCCCTAAATGTAGTGCACTGTCGTTTAGGACAGGCACACTTCCCAACTTGCGCTTGCGGGGGCACGGTCGTAAATCTCTCTGAAAGCAGAGTTATTCAATCATACGAGTTGCGAAACTCCCTATAGGCTCATGTATCAAAATGCGGACACGCCATTGGCAAAGAAGGCGCGAGTGTGCAGATTGTGCCGTTGCCTCGTGTTTAAAAAACAAACTAATAAACACGACGTTCATTGTGGTGCGTTGTTGCTTCCAGTTAGCGCGACCGTTTTTTAAGTCCCGCAGGATTGGCGAATTGCTCGTCCGGGTTATCACATGCAGTTTCGCAACTGGTATGGTTGAACAACTCTTCTTGAAAGCGTCTCCAGTGCTGCCGCACTAAAAAATAACAAAGGACTGAGGTTCTAAAATTATGTGGCCTTCATCATAGTGTGCCAGGCGCTTTCTATCACTTTTGCCACAGTACTCTGATATGTCACGAGAAAAAGCACGCAATGTTTACGAAGGGGCTGCAAGTTCTCGCGTATCACAGCACACGTGGTTCATCTATTGCATACGTGCATGGTTCATGTATTTGCGTGCGCAAGTATGATACTCGACCTATAAAAAGTTCCCCTTTAATCATTCAGAGATGTCCGTGACGTTGCTGGTGCTGCGAGAAACAATATTAAGAAATGTGCCAGTTTTCGTTTGTCGCGTGCTAGTTTGTCACAGTTTCTGGCGATATGATTTTTGAATGATATGAATGCTTTTGGTGACTTCACGAGATTCGTATCACCGAGTTTTTTCTGCATTGATATTTTAATGAATGCTCCTAGTCTCAGTAGCACGTCCTGTTTTTTTACTCACGCTTATTGCTTCTCATCATCGACTGATAAACTTTGAACAAAACGCTCCAACTCTCACTAAAGAATCTTGCAGGTTGTGAAACGAAAGCTGACCGATCGTACATTATAGCTTTAACGACGTGCCTCTAACAGCACATAACGTCTCTCCTCATAAAACTTAATTTAGGATCATCTTATTTAAAGTTTAATTTGAACTAGTACCCTCGACACACTTTTAGGTCATGAACTACCTTGTGTTCATGGAGCAGAAGTTCGTAAACAAAGTTATAGCTGAACATCACGCCTTGAGAAGAAAAAAAAAGACATTGCTTAATCTTCTTCGACCAGGCAGCAAACGGTTAAACAAGTCGAGCGAAGTGACTGGGCCTGTCTGCTATTTATCGCGGCTCGCAGGACTAGACCAATTCCCTTGGGGCACACAAGTGACTTTTCGGGCTAACGCGGCACGCTCATCGACCATCTTTCTGGTACTGCTTTTGGGTTTGAAATTGTCGGCTGACACGTTTCCGTTACCCGCTTCGCTTAGGGCTTACACAAATGGGCACCACCTAGCACTTTCCCCTTCATTTTATGAGACACCGCATGTAACGTAAAGAATTGAGGACGTCTCGCTTCACGTAGAAGACCTTAGTATGACGACCACTCTTTAAAATGCGGTGAGACACAAACACCGCGTGGCAATGCAGCAATGGGCTACAATGCTCTTGATGCTGATACCTATAGGTGCCACGTGATGTGTACAGCAGTAAGCAAAGGTATCACCATTTGGTTTTGACAAAAGCTCACAGATTTGCTTTACAGCTGTAAGGAGTGTTTTACAGGCTCGCGCAGTGAAGTGCAATATTGAACCTCATTCAAATTGCCCTTTTAAGCAATTTACTAGCGACTGCTAATGATTGTTTTGTTCACGAAGTTTTAAGTGAAGCTTAAAGCATTCACAATCGTTACTATCTTCCGCGAATTCGCGTTCAATACACCAGAAGCAGACAACCACTCAGTTGCACAAAATCGTAGAGAACGCAGTAAAGTGTATACGTTAGTGCAGATTGTAGAGCGGAAGGACCGATCTACAACAGGAAGTTTAAGTAGGAGCATATCAGCATGTTCCTAAATTACACTAGCTGGTCACTAACCTCGCTGTAAAGCTGTATTGCGCTCGCGCAGTCAGAGCGTTTCCGGCAGTCGGCTGAGATTCAGTTCATTTTCTGGCATCGCTAAAGCCGTCTAATGGAGTGCAGAGGACTTGCTTCCGCAGAATCACAAGGATTATTTCCGCTTCCTGATCCGTGAAAGGCGGTGAGCGGACGTGCTGTGGATTATACACTAGCGCTATTTCAAAACAAACTAATCCCCTCTTCGCCTCGTTTAGCGACACAGCCCTTCCGATAACTCACCCTTCCCTGAGGATTGGTCTAGCACCAATGTGCTCAATTTGTCCAGAGAATTTTTTTCTTTTTTTCCGAAATTCAAAGAAAGTTCAAAAAAATTTGGTTATGTACGTTGAAACAGAGAACCACCATTGCTGTGTTTTTATTGAACTGATTAAAAGTGTTTTAACAGTTAAAGAAGCAAAATATAGCAACGGTCTAGCTAAGGTAACACTGTTCTTGAAATTTTTCTTTGCTTCTGACAATATCTGTCAAGCTGTCCTTTCATTACGACATCAATGATGTATATGATGGTGAGTACACCTTGTTATTCGCGGCGAAATTAATCTTCACAAGTTCAGTTTTTTAGACGTGCTTCCGTTCACTAAATGAATCGGGAAACTAAGGTATTTACATTTTGTTGCGTTTCACAAGTAAATCTCGCTCGAAATCAAGGTTCATCATGTTTGATCTCACCACTATTCTTCGTGGCTACACAACAATCAACCATCGGAGTTTGCTGGTCTCGCTTAAACGTGTTCTTTCTCTCTCACTGCAGAGCTGCTATTGTTTGAACACACCATATATCAATGATAAAAAATGTTTGTCATCAAGCATCGACACACACTAATCACGCCCGAGCATTCGGTACAGATGGTTAACAAAAGGGGCAACCCCATGTTCACCACCCTTGCGTTTTATAGTTATCTTTCAGTGGACCTCGCTAAGAACCAGATTAGAGCATACTATAGCTGAAGCCAACTTCTCCTTCTCTGTATTCAAACCTCTTTCTCTCTCTCTCTGTAGTTGACGATTGTGGAAGGACTTCTTCAGCAGAGGTCTCAGGGACGCGCAGAGCGTAGCACGCTAAGCCCGCGCTCATCGTTTCTCTCTGGGCAGCCAATTTCTCTATGGAGCTGGCGGCCTTCTTTATTTCTCTTTAGCTATTTGTCTCTTTCGCCTCTGGGCTTTTTCTTTGTTTTTTCTTTATTTTTG
This sequence comes from Rhipicephalus annulatus, assembly GCA_013436015.1. Classification (NCBI taxonomy): domain Eukaryota; kingdom Metazoa; phylum Arthropoda; class Arachnida; order Ixodida; family Ixodidae; genus Rhipicephalus; species Rhipicephalus annulatus. The sequence goes on along the minus strand of WOVY01011109.1, from coordinate 747,966 downwards.
TCTGATCTTTATCTCATTTTTCGCTTTATTTGATTTTCTATCTCTCTCTCTCTCTCTCTCTCTCTCTCTCTCTATCTCTTTTGCTGCCACTCTGCTTCTCTCTTTCTCATTCTCTATGTGCTATCTTTTGCTCTTTCCGTTCCTTCTTTCTCTCTTCTTCGCACAACCCTATTTACAATTTCAAGCCTTCTCTAACCTCTTGCCGTACGACACTATGCAAGGAAATGCTGCGTGATATTTGCATGACTTGATAGCCAAGTAGATGCCTACGGGATGAGGTTTTTACCAGCTAATGAAGAAGACGATGGAGCACCTTATAAAACTGTTATGTTGGTCGGCCTTCTCAGTATTTGGAAAACGTACATGGAACTCCGCCATGCAGACATCAATGCATTGCTCATTCATAAATATTTCCGCCAAACGATCACGAGTGTTATTGAGGAGTGTAAAATTAAAGACCGAGTTCGAGAGTTGTTCCAACAGCTTGAGCCACTTATCCGTATAATAGGATTCTAGTCACTAAGTAGCCGTTCTGCTAGTTACCTCTGTATCTACTCTTTATGCACTGTATTATTATTGTATGATGTGCAAAAGTAAGTGATAGAGAAAAAAAGGCTTGATAGCCAAGTGGGTAAGAAGCTCGCCTAAGGATTGTGAGTGCGCTGATTCGAATCCTGCTGCATCATAAGCAATCCTTCTTCACTGAATATATCCTCGTTTCCTATGGCTTACTTTTTTCCGCTTCTTATTTTTTGCCTTCTTTTTCGTTCTGACGTATCTCCTTCATTTTGTGCTTTCACCTTGCTGCTACCTGACGAACAAATCGACGCACGTGTTCTGAGAGTGAAGCGGAAAATGAACAACACTACAAAAAAGAGCGCATGCTGGTTTAGCATGCGATTTAAGCTAAATCTTATTTACTTTTAAAATGAAAAGTAAGCAAGCTTGTAGTTGTTTTGCAGAGCGGAAACGCAAATATAAACAGTGCTTGCTTGTGGAATGCGAAGTGCGGTCAGCAAATAACGGAACGATACATGCCAGTCGTGCAATTTTGTATGGTTCACGACCGCCTGGGTAACATATATTACTGTAGACTTGAAACTGACTGGAAACCCCAACCTATTGTTGTATCAGCTAACGCACTTATTTGTGCAGAGCTTGTAAGATACCTTTGAGCACAAGAGCATTTTGCTGTTTTTGATACATAGAACTATTAAGAACATGACAAACGCTTTTACCATTTGCAATATGTATCTTCACTTTTTAGCACAAAGTTTCTTTATTGCCATTGACGTTCGATCATTCAACTTTAAACTTATTATGATGTGGTAACCTGTCACGTCTACAACCATCATTTGTTTAAAAATAAATATTTGCAGTTACGAAAAAAAAACTAATGTCCTGTTGCGAATGCTTCCATTCAATCAATTAGATTATGTAGACGTAGATGAGGTGAAATGGCCAATTTTATCCAAAGTCTTTTAGAGGTTTAGTATATTGGTGGGAAAGTGATTCTAGTGAACCAATGTCAAATTATTTAGGGACGTTTGAAATATAGCAGGTTGGCGAGAAATCAAACACCTCAATATAAAAAATGCACGTCACTATGCTGACTGGCACACAAAAATACTGTGCAGTGTCTTTTCTATACAATAGGAAGCTTCTGTCACACGGTCGGCTCGGTATAAGCTCGCGCCGACGTTTGATTTGAACTCATTCCCTGACTATCTCATTTGCACCGATCAAAAGAGTCGCACTGCGCAAAGACGCCATGAAATGAAACTACTTAGCCATCGGTTTTCACTGATATAAAAGTTCCTGTTATACAAAAGAACCAGGAATATCAACACAGATCTCCAAAAACCTAACAATTGCGTCCGATTGGCTAACGGGTCCACTCATCTAACATCTTATAGTGCATTAAATGACACTTATTTAACACTGGCCAGTTGTTCTCAAGCCATCAAAATCAGGCCCTTTTTCCTGCATTATCAATGCCTCGCGCATGTTTAGGTCAACAAAAGGTCACAAAATAAAGCGTGGACATTTTTTTTGAAGTGCTGTCTACGGCATGATAAAGCCGGCGTAGACGTTTCCGCTTATGCTTTCACTTTTTCTCGTGCTGTGTAAGAAACTAGTGAATTCTAGAATAGCAAATGAAAGTGAGTGAAAGAAGGAAGCCCTGAAAGAGCCCATTCATTCTAATTCTTGGTCTGGACAAAGTGTATGCTTGCAAAAGACTCAAAAGCATAAATAAAATAAATGGAAAACGAAAAAGGAATAAACTTCTTTACTGTTCTGAGTCGATACCCTTCAGTGAAGCCCTTGGTGCTCCAGCTTTATTATTAAAAGTTCTTTATAGTTTTGCCTCAAAATGAAGGACGACATAAGAGCTCATTTATTGATTAGAGCAAATTACCATGCATTCAATGAGCTCTGGAGATAAAGCCCACGCTTGTAAATCACTATTGTGAAATTCAAAAGGCACAGCGTGTTTTATATGCAGTGAAACTTTATTGATTGGATGGTCCTTCCAAACAATAGCCCATCGAAATCTACAAAAAAATATGAGGGTTCATACTTTCGTCGTCATGTTTCCCGTATTTGAGAATGTCCATTGATTAAAAAAATGAGGCAATTTAGGCGAATAATAATTCATAAGCACAAAAAATGAAAATTCTTTTAGAATTGAGATGTTCATTATCTCGAACAAACGGGAAAGTTAAAATCAATGTTAAGGAAGCGGTATAAAGGGAACGTCAACTAATTTTCATTCGTTCTATGAATCTAAGAGAGCAATCAATAATATATCCCAGAGTGAAATTCGCACTCAGAGATTCGTAAAATTTCGAGACGCTTTTATAAGAGCCCAGTTGGAGAGCAGCGAGCAAACATATGATTGATTTTAATGATATTAGCGATCATGATTGACAAAGTGTGTTTTTGAACCAGGTGTAATAAAAAAGTCACCAAAGCAAAATCTGTGAGTGGTGAAGTATTTTATCCAGTTATATTCACGCAGAACTACGTTCACATCAAATAGTTAATGCAGATACCTATCTTTTTTTTGCTGGAGTGAAAATACATGAAAGACTTGTGCTCATATGTGTTATATCTGGAATGCTGTGAAAAGACTGTGCTTTTTAACAATTCGGCTACTTTATTCCTGACGATTAGGCTGCAAAACGAGTAAATTGGTTCAAATTATTGTGTTAAAAATATCCAAGATATTTCTAGCTTGGAAACAGACATGCTGAAGAAGTGAGCGTTAAAGTGTAAGCCGCAGTATTTTTGTGGTCAAGTGCAAATAAGTGTTTAACCTGACAATGTGTACTGCTAGCAGTTGTTATTTCCAATATATGTTAACCACGCGTTTGCTCTCCTGACTCATTTTAAATGCGAAGCACTTTTTTGGGTACGGCGAACACTGAGTTTCTATCTGAGCATTATCTATCTAGCAGCTTACGCGAAACTTTCAATTCTTATCACACTTCATTAGGATTCAGAACAGATGTGAGTGGGAAGTGTTCGTGGGATTTCGTTTCCAAAAATAATTTAACATGCATTAACCAGCGAACCCCCACGTTTGAGTGCAATTATTTTCATTCTGCTATTGACCTTACTTTCTATAATCCTGAGCCTTTGTATTTACACATGGTCTACTTTGAACTCGGGTACTAGAAGTGACTATTTTCTCATATTGTTTTAGCTTGTAGGTCCCGTGACTTCAGTAACCAGGCAGCCCACCTCTCACGTGAATTTTGTTACATTTGAACAGCCGCTACGAGTGGCTTTGTCAAAACGAACCGAGAAAAATGAAGAGTAGAATGTCATCGACTTAGTGATGTTATAAAACAGTCTTAAATAGAGCTAGATTCATAGTACAGGTCTCTAAACAACGTTATTTACTAATTGGTGGAACTCTGATTGTTCTCTTCATTACAGACTAAGAAAAGTGGCGTGCTGAAAGTTGCTCTATAACCAGTGCCTCAGAAACTGGAGCGATTATAAATACGTGGCGGAAGTTTTTAAGAGAAGAGTTGCCACTGCGAAGAATAGCTATGACAGCCCACGGTTCCGTGCAAAGTCTGGCCACAGAAAATTACTTTTCAACTTCATTAAAGCTAGAAAAGTAATCCCATCACCAATAAACATCGAATCAATAGCCTCAACGCCAAGTAAGTTGTCTACTTTTGTGCAAAATGTTGCTTAAGGGCTGAAAAGCCGCTTCACGGCTGCTTCATTTTACCACTCATGGTCTCCTGTTAAAAGCGATGACCTTGGATAGGTTACAGCGTCATAAATAGCACAAGCAATGAAAATATTGCCCAAGTCTGCTCCAGATCCTGATAGAATAACTTCATCGGTTTTAGAAATAATCCATTAGGTGTCACCTCAGAATTAACTCTAAATAGGTAACCACTCCATTAGAAATTTGTAGATTCCGCCTGAGTGGAGAATCGCGAAAATATTTCCTTTATTAAAGGAACGTGCAGCTAGGTTTATTTTGGTAACAATAGCCTGATTTCACTCACATCTATTCTGGTAAATCTAATCGGAAGAATTCTGCACAATAGGTTAGTTAACGGTATGGACGAAAACATATCTTTAAGCCCATGCCAAATTGGATTCAGGCGTGGCTGCTCCATTTGGTGTGCCCATGTTGATTTCGAAAGCAGTATACAATTATCTCGTTCTAAGAAACATGTTGCCATCTTAGTAAGTCTAGGTATTTCTAAAGCTTATGACAGTGTGGAACACGTTAAACTATTGAATTTGCTTACGCACGTAGGTTTACCACATTACATCGTTACATGAGTTTACTTCTTTCTAAAAGATAGTAAATTTTATTACTCTCAATCTGGCGTGTCTTCTTCAAAGTATGAAAAAAACTAGATGTCTTCCCCAAGGTTCGGTACTGTCGCCATTATTATTTAATGTTTTATTGTGCACGGTTCCAGTACTATATGACGTACAGGTGTATGTATACGCTGCTAACATCGCGTTTTTTTTTGCTACAGCTGCAGATATACCAGATGCTACAGATATACCAGATGCTACACATCAGATGCTACAGTTTTATATGAACGCTCTGGACACGTGGATAGACGATATTAATCTATCATTGAACATCAGGAAAAATGCAATTATAACTTTACCGCTAAGTGTTCCCGTGCAGATTTCCGTACTTTACGGACAGGACGTTATCCCGCAGGTAATATCGATTAAGTACTTAGGAGTGACTTATATTGAAAACCTAAATTGCAGTCCACGTATAGAAAATATGGCAGTTAAAAGAGCATGGGCAGTTGTGATGCTTCGACTCCGCAGTAAATGATCTGATTTATGTCATGATGCACTCGTCATGATATATTTTTATGTATATTCGCCCAATATTAGAGTTTAGCTGTGTGTTGTTTTCTGGAGCACCCACCTGCAAAATTTGATATAAGGAAGCACGCCTGCCTTTTCTTTTTGCAAGGTTCTAAATACTAGTAGTTCCTACCTTCCTAAAAATGTATGCATTCCCACAGAGGAGGCGACAATATGTTTTTAATAATGAGCCGACGTTCTTTTTCAACCAACACTGGTCTATAAATTAAGGTGCCCACAAGTCATCGTCGTAGAGAAGCTCTTGGAAACAATACAAGTAAACCTTCGTGAAGTACTGGTACTAAGAAGACCTATTCAAACAATGAAAATAGAATTTGATGATACATTTCCTAAGAATTGCAAACTGCTTTCCAGTAGGTACTTCAATGCAACCTTGAAAGACCACCTGGAAAGATTAGAAATAAAGATTGTAATAGCAACTGATGTTTCAGTTTGTCAAGAAAAGAAGGAGTTGATATTGCATCTTCTGTGTTGGATTGGTCTTTTTTAATTTATTTACCTGATTTGACACCTATTTATCAAGCGTGAATACTTGAATTTCCTTTAGCAATACGAAAATTGCCTCAACCCATAACAGATGCTATCATTCTTACCGACTGCCTGTCTGTGTGTACTTCAATAACCGCGCTATTATTTCCAATGCCGTAGAAGTGTTTTACGCCCTTGACCCAAAACCTTTACGAGACATTCGCTTGGTGTGGATCCCATGGCATAAAGGTTTGACCTTCTATAAACATTCAGATGCACTTGCAGTGGCCTCCCATAATTGTCCCATAATTTCTTGATTGCTGACAGAAGCATTTATTGCTGTGGCACGCTTTCAAAAATTTGTCACATCAGATAATTTTGAGAGGCCTCACTTGATAACACCTGAGCTTTCTCCTGTTAAGTACACCTGAAAAAAATGATGGTGCGCTTCTAAAAAGGTGGAGATATCAGTTACAAGACCACGATGCCGAGTCCCACCCCTGAATATTTATCTACACAGGTCTGGTCTGACACAGTCTCCCCTATACCTCCGATGCAACGAGAGTGAATCTCTGCATCATTTCTTCTTAACATGCACGTTATTTACAATTCAAAGAAAAAGACTGCAGAAGAACCCCTTCGTAGGTTGGCTTTAAGTTTATCTCTGTCGGTAGTCCTTTCCTTTGAAGCAACCGAACAGGGATTTAGCCTCAGGAGCGTTTCATCATATATTCCGCATATAGAAGCACCGCCATTCAGCGGACATTCCAAGGACTAAACGAGAGGTGGCACACGCACACATTCTTACGACTTGTGCTTCGTGTCTACTTACCACCTTTAACCACCTCGAGTTCATGGTATATACTAGTTCACTGTATTCATGGCACTGGGGCCCAACGCTCGCTAAACCTTTTTAAAACCAAGGAGGTCAGGCCCAGCAAGTGTAACCTAGCAACCCTTTCTTGTCATATAGTGCTCAATGTACATTCCAATGTCTGCTAATTGGGAAAGAGAGACAGGGAAATGCGGCTTTTAGTTAACGCGCACGCTGAGAATTTGTTATTTTTCAACAACACAAAGGAGAAATCTCCCACCGGCACCACCTTGCAGGTCGAAGCGTAAGACTGGTTACGCACTACAACTACGACGAGGAATGAACGAGTGCCGCTTTAAAGAGCTTCGCCCCTAAAAGGTCAGCAGTGCAGCCTATCATTTAACAGAAGGCTGTGGGAGGTCTACCCCTGCTTGGATAATAAATTTACAACCATCTAAGTAAGATTTTGTCATTATTCCTCATAGAGAGGCAATCACCAGGCTAAATCCAAAAGCTGACGTAATGGCTTCTCGGAATACACCACGAAAGCACCAACGTTTTAGTGTTGGTTTCTTTTTGTGCGTCAGCAAACGCTGGTTGTGAACCAGAGAATGAGGCAGAGCCGAGAATTGATAACAAGACTTCAAAAAATATATTCTCGGTGAAGACAAAACAAACAGCACAAATGTGTACACTCGCCAGTTATCAAACACATTACGGCACCCTTCACAAGGTACTCCAAAACATGCAAAACAACGGGCACAAACAACAACACGCGCTACAATGCAATCTCATTCATTGACTAACCGAGACACCTATAGACTAAAATGTTCGTTAAACATATTAAGTCGGAAATTCTTGGAATAAAGCTTGAATGCTTTTCTTTCAGGAAACACTCAAAATTCAGCGCTGGTTGTGGCAGTGATACGTCTGAAGTGTTTCTTCCAGGAAAAGTTCGCGTCATACGTCATTTACGCAACTTCTTCGCCGGTAACACGTCCGCCATTCACGCGCTGCTACTGCAAGACATGTCTTCTTCAACTGCATGGCGGAATCACACTCTGACGTCACCTGCTTTGTCACTGTAGGACAAGGCTTCGCTAGCTGGCGGAAAGCTCACTTCATCTCCTTCACTGGCTCCTCATATACGTGCGCCCCGGGTTTTAGAAGTTTCCAGGCATTTTATTAGCGCACCGCAAAGCCCAAGGCTTGGGAAAAGATGCGACCTTTCTCGTAATTTCCACGCACCGTGACGTAACTAGGTAGTGACTCGCTCCTTCCTTCTCAATATTTCCAGGGTTCGCTCGGAGCCCAGCCGCGGTAGTCTAGTGGCTAAGGTACTCGGCTGCTGACCCGCAGGTCGCGGGTTCGAATCCCGGCTGCGGCGGCTGCATTTTCGATGGAGGCGGAAGTGGTGTAGGCCCGTGTGCTCAGATTTGGGTGCACGTTAAAGAACCCCCCTTTTTGGGACGTTAAACCCCACATATCAATCACGTTAAAGAACCCCAGGTGGTCGAAATTTCCGAAGCCCTCCACTACGGCATCTCTCATAATCATATGGTGGTTTTTGGACGTTAAACCCCACATATCAATCAATCAAAGTTCGCTCGTATTTTCATCAGTGACTTGGTCGGCATGGCGGCGGCTTTTTTTACGGGAAGAGAAAGCGCGCACACGGCGTCTTTTGATGCTTGTTTCTTCGTTTCACCGGCACCGGCTTTTCGCGTGGCCGTTGGAAATCGGATGCGTGCGCTATCATGAGCGCTCGTTGGTGACAAATTTACGCAGATATTTGAGATGAAGACGTGCTTGTTGCAGGCTCGTAGCTTTTGCCCCTTTTATTGAGAAGAATGGAGGCGGTGCACTACGAGTTTGACGTCTTCACGTTTATTGGTTGATGATTTGTCGGCAGGTGAGTGGCTGACACAAGTTTTTTTTGGATGGTTTTACTTACTTTGCGGGTGCGTCCAAACTGTCAATTTGCCGGTTATCGCTTGTGAACAATCAATGACCCACAGCGGAGCATGACGCGAGGGCCTTTTCAAACCTCTATGGTATGAGCGAACGAATCCAGATTGGGTAGATACGGTGGCATCCGGCCGAATAATATTGCGGATTTGACTTGATGATTGGGCATGTCTTTTTCAAAATGGTAGGAAGGCCTGGTATGCCGGTTGTAAGTCTGTTAGTGAGTGTACGTCGGCGAAAGATGGCGCTGATGGCGCGTCGTATGACCTTAGTGATATGAAGTATTTCACTGTAAGCGGTATTCGCTCTTTTAAATCATATCAAATCATGAAAAAAAAGGGCACACTAGTATGATTATAATACTGAGGTGTCTCCATTTCGAGTGCATCCTCTGTCCATGCGTATCGTATTTCGTTTCTTGGACCAGTACGAGTTGAATCGGGCAGGCGATATCGACTTGATACAACCACTGTAGTGCATGCATCCCTTGTCCAATAGTGCATGTTGCATAGCAAGGAAATCCTCTTTAGTACCCGTCATAGATTACAAAAAACATTGTTCAGTTACTCTGTGGATGCATATGTTCGTAAAATCTATAACCGACTATGCTGGGAGATTCCGAAAAATATTCACCTACGATTGCAATTCTGCCTAATGAAAGTTTTGATTGCCACTATTTAGGTCTTTTCATTTTGCGATTAGTCGAGTAAAAAAATTTGAGAGATACGTGTATGTATGCACAGTTGCAGACTGAGCTGTGAGTAGTGGGACTAGCGCGGAAAATTTTGTGAGGCCATTTTGACTGAGTTGCAGCAGCGTAGTGCGACTGCCTCGCTAGCAGGGTGACTACGGAAGGCAGCGCATGGGCGCGTTCTACAACAGCCGCCAGAGACAAGTCTCCGTTCATGCAGCGCTTTATTTCTGTATATGGTATCGGTGAATGGACTAGCCACATACCTTAGACATTACGTAACGGTGATCGCACGACACACAAGTACTGGGGCACCATGACTGGCCACCTTAAAAACTGTCGTCTTGTCACTGTCATTTCCTACTCCTCGCGTTCGCCTCGCTATCGCAGTCTTTCCTTCTCCGCTCTTCTCCGCGTTCACTCTCTTTCATCCTGGTTTGGTCCGTCGGTTACCACGACGCTGAGGCCTACGCAGCTCAACACAGGAAGGGACAGCTGAGAGCTGTGTCCTTAAGAGCATAGTTTATAGCATATATCGCTTACCAAAGACTGCTTACAAGTACTACTGGCTTGAGCAATCTGTGTACACATCTTTCTGAATGTACCAAGTTCGCTGCGACTTCTAAATGAAAACCAGATAAGACGTATTGTTTAACCAAGCGATGTGGCCTGAATTCTCTTCTATAACACGAGAGTAAGCCACCATGAGATTGTGATCGTCAGACAAAAGTTAGCGTCGTGAAAGTGTTCTCATGATTCTGTCATCTCTGTTTTCTTCTTTTTTCTGTCTCTCTTTTCCCCTCCTTTATTTGTTACCCCGGTGCAGGGTAGAAAATCGGATTTACATTTGGTTAACATCCCTGCCTTTCTTTATATCTCTCGCTTCTTTTCTAATATATAAAAACGGGGTAAATATTGCTTCAAATGGTGGACGTTATTCAGTTGAGAGACCGAACATTACAATGAAAATTAGAACAGACACAATTGACTACCTTCGAAGAAATTCAGCCATATATGCATTTGCTGGCACACGATAAAATCAAAGCATTTCACCACAAATCATTGATAATCGTGAGACAGACTTTACGCTGCCGTAATAGAATGCCAGAAAACAAGTACCTTTACAACCTATATTATGGTGCCTGTCCCTGTGTTGCAATGGAGTTGAACTGAACAGCAGGCTTGGTTTTTTTTTATTGCAATGATCAAAATACAATCAATGGAAAAGCGTTAATTAGGAACAAATCATTTTTCTGAGCATATTTTCTCTGTCGTCGACCTCCGAGTTTCAGTATTATTTTAGCAAAATGTGTTAAGAAGATCTGAACACATGAAATAAAAGCAGAGATAAGAATACTGACTTTTAAAAACACGAAGAGCACTCCTAACTTGAGAATTAGTTTGTTTTTTCTCAACTGGACCTGGATTCTCCAATATAGAAAGACAGAAACACAAAAGGCAAGGTATCATGTAAAGGAAGCCAGAGGTTTGACACAGTGTGCTGACCACAGTCAGCTGTCCGATGTACAGACCACGCTTCATTTCCACTCAATGACCATTTATATGGTGTAGACGCTCGTGCAGACGTCCACTAGTCTTCGTTTTCTTATTTCTTTTTGGCCGACTTCACAGCGTATTGTCCGTATTGTTTGTGCAATTTCCAGAAGATTGAGACGATTTATTTATTGGTTGATTGGTTGATTGATTGATTGATTGGGTAATTGATTGATTGATTGATTCAGTGATACGTAGGCTTTAACGTCCCAAAACCACCATATGATTATGAGAGACGCTGTAGTGAAAGACTTTGGAAATTTCGACCACCTGGTGTTCATTAATGTGCGCCGGGAACTGAGCCACGGGCCTACAACTTTTTCGCTTCCATCGAAAATGCAGCTGTCGCAGCCGGGATTGAATCCCGTGACCTGTAAGTCAGCAACCGAGTACCTTAGCCAATAGACCATCACGGCGGGGCCAAACTGAGACAAGTAAAGACCGCTTGGTGCGGACCGCTGTTTGAGACCGACTCAGAATCCCAGTGCGTCGTTGCCATGCTTGTGCTGCCGTACGAAAGAGAAAGGATACGATGACGTTGGCCTCAGTCTCAGACTTGCAACAGTCGTCTTCTGTTTGCGTTCATGGTGTTTAGAGTTAGCCATGCACCATATTAAGCCGGAAATATTTTTCAATAGGAGTTTGGGGTGAAATAAAAGAAATTTAGCTTAAAAACTAATACCTATTACATCGTCACATGTGATATTTCGCTACTAAGGGTATACAGCCATTGCTTTCTATTTGATTTCGATTTTATGTTGTCACTCCCATCCAATCGTTAATTACCATTGCTGAAACCTAATCAGTCGGAACATGAACTGAGGAGCACAATGATGCGAGTACCAGAGAAGCCATTGCAGCTATTGTAGTTACTTGAATACCTCTGAATTAATTTTCTATGTAACCATTCAATAAAAAGAGAGAAAGAAAGACTATAAGAAAGGTAGGGAGGTTGACTAGACTACGTCCAATTTACTATCCTACACTTGTGGAGAGGGGAATAAGTAAAAAGGAGAGTGAGAAATGCGGGAAATACTGTACACCACACACACTCCAGGCTTTCACAGTCAAAGGTGGTCACTCAGTGATGTTGCCTTCAAGATTTGTAGGAAGACTTGTGCGGCTTTTTTTAGCTGATGTGCTTGAAGGCCATGAACCCGAATAATAAGTATAAGGATGATCGACCAGTCTCCTCAAGGCACACTGCAGAGCCCGGCAATCTTGTTCAAAGTTGCAGCAGTTGCATAAAACGTGGTCAACAGTTTCTACCAAGTTGTCACACTTGGATAAGACAGCCATACCAATGCGATAACTCAATGAGTTGGTAAAGGCTACGTGGACCCGCAACCGACACAACATTGAAGCGTCCCGTCGCGAAGTCTTTGATGGCAAGTGTAGATCGAGTAATAAATAGAGATTCTGTGGGCGGCGAGTGGAGATCAGTGAATAATTCCAATGCGTAAGAGTGGCATAATGCGTGAGGTGGCGAAGTTCTCTTGCAGCGTCAACTTTTGATAGGGGTATGATTAAAAGAGCATTAAAAGAGCCTTTGGCCTCTCGAATCTGCTGTCGCTGGATTTTTAGAATCCACTTACTGCGAGCGGAGTTACAGAGATTTGCCGCACGCTTGAATAGTTTTCACTCTTCTTTTATATTAGCGAGAGTGCTGTGAGATACGCAGATAGGGCCTAGATAACACTGCAAGAAGTTGCCTCCCTTCGGCAGCACATTTTTCTTTAATCCTCCTTGGGCAGCACTCGTTATAACGTCATTCGTTTTTTTCCGAAAACGCCGCTCATTTTTAGTGTGATCGGGAGCGCGCGCGTTGGCACGTGGCGCGATTTCGCTGAGGCCATCACGGTGCCTATGCAACTCACGACGCTCAGATGAGCCACTGGACACGGACTTTAGGGGCATGGTGTGACGGTAATGTGTGTTTACGGCATGATTTTTCGACAAAAGAGAGAATGACTTCTAGAAGACCTTTATAATGAAGTTTAACTTTCAGGCCGCGTGCTGCGCTACAATGTTTGGCTGGCGTGTTCTCAGAGCTTCAATTACAGATCGGCAACAGTTTCTGACCACGATAATTTCTAACCTAAGCCTCCCTTATTTCTAAGGAAGATGCAGACACTGACGAACTCAAAGAAAAAAAAAACAAAGGCGTTCCGGACCTGGTACGGGTGTCAAGGTCACACTAACGCGGGCAGGAGCCGTAAGTGGGTTTTCATGTCAAAGTTCGAAGTGGAGAACGAGTACAGTTTTCAGGCAGAATTTCATCAGTTTGATTGATGTGATATTTCGTTTCAATCGATTCAAATCTTTCAAATGCGGCTTTGTGTCCTTGAATATGTTCAAAGCCACGTTTTGAAGTGGCTTTGAATTCAAAGCGATCTCTGAACGAATATTCGAGGAAGGAGAGGAAACTGTCACAGTCGTATTGTGTATTAAATTGTATGAACGTTTCTACTAAGTTCAAAATACGTACCTGGGTTAGAGGCACATCGCCGTGACGCAGAGCAGTAGTCAACCTATCGGACGAGGATCTATTAGATGAGAATAGAGTTCACGAGAGCTTTCTGTTCAGTTGGAGCTGTGACTATGTCTTTATTACTTCGTGGCTACTTATGGGGTAGGAAACGGTCAAAGCCTCGGATAGTTATCGTTTGGTATAGATAAAGACACCATAGTAAAAGCGCTGACTACTCTGAGCTTCCAGATTCAAGCAACAGAAGTGGACGACGTAGCGCTCGCTGGAGAAGACCAGCGCACCACCACACGAACATTTCCTGTTGTTGTTGAATGAATGCACGACAGCTGCAAAACGAATGTGGAGAGAGTTTCAAGCAGCAACCTGGTGTTAAAAACAAAACCGATCATAAAAAAAGCCACACCATAAGTGTTTTGTACGTTAAAGAAGCATTCATACGCAAGTTTACAGATGAACGTGCACAAAAAGTTCCCGAGAATGGTGAATTTGCGAAACTGCGAGGGTGCTGAGGATGCACGAAAGAAACAAAGAACTCCGATAAAACAGTACAAGAGGAGGATTCAAGAAACCACGAGTAGTTCTTCTTTATCGTGTTTCGGAGCCAGAGCGTCGTCATACTGGGAGAATGGCGGCAGATAGATTTTCAGCAGAAGCGCTCCTGAGAGCAGCCGAGCCGGGATAAATACATCATTTCCTGTGGATCTCACTCACTCTTTTATTCCTTTATCGGGATCTCGTTCGTATGTCGCACACGCCTGGCTGACTCCCATGCTGTAGAACCCGTACGCTGCTGCCTAAAGGAAGGCAAGAGGCAACGGTACCGGAAGAGAAAAGACAAGAACGTGGGATGCAGTGAATGATCCATCTTTGCGCTCTATTTCTCGAGCGGCTTCCGTCGCTGTAAATCAATTTGGACAACTTGCTCCAGCCACTAAAGAAAAAATTTAGTCATTCCTTATATGAAAACACGTCACAAGAGTAGAGAGTGCGAAGCAGTACGTAAATTTCCAGCGGCTTCTTTTGCTGTAAAAAAATTTGTACGTAAATTTTGTGAAATTTTAGAGTGCGAAGTCGTGGCTTTTTTGACGTCTATGCTTCTTTTCTAAGCACTGCGGACAAAGGAGCTTTAACTTTTCAACAAGTGACCACGAAGATTTTTCTTTTTTTTTAAGCGGCTAGGTGGATTCGCAGCTCCCCGTTGTTTGTATTTGTAGTGCCTTCGTTTTTTATTTCTTAAGTAAGCATAAGCTACTGTGTGAATAGAGAATTCATTTCAAAACTCTTATATGTTTGACTGATGCGCCATTTCTAATGCATATAGATCAGGAGGTTTCAGCCATTCATATTTCAGGGACCCCTGAGAGACCGGTGGAAGTGATGAGGGAGAGAAAAATTCAAAAATTAAAACATCATGCAGCATGAAACAGGCGCCTTCCTTTACTCCCTGGCAAAAAATAAAACTGAAGGACCACGTGATTTCACTCTAAAAAGCTTGTCATTACGTTAAGTGTTCTGAAAAAATATTCAACATGTTTGTAAATAACCATGTTTTCTCTTGAATCATGGTCGCGTGCATGGCATAAATTGCACGAAAAACTTTGCACAGTGTGCCACAATGCAAATGTGTTATGTGGTGAAGCATAAAAAAATGAAGGTGCCGCTGTCACAGTTTATAGTATGCCCACCAAATTAAAAAAAATGCATTTATTTTTCGAAGATATGCCTCATAGAACTCCAGAAATGTCTTCGAGGACCCCCACTTGAGAACGTCTGGTCTCGACATTCCCTGAAAATTTGCGGCTTTCTCTTCACGTGAATCAGACTCTAACGCTCGTTCGATAAGCACACAAAATAATCTTGTTTTCCTGGTGCTTCACTCAAATCAGAGAGTCGAATGTAAAAAAGACGGGAAGAGAGCACATATATGTGGGCAAGTTAGTACTAGTGATTCCTTGTGATACTCGAAAAAGCGCCCCCCTCCCCCCCGTTCTGCCTTATTTTTTTCGGCTTCCAAATATCCTGGTAGGAAAAGAAGGTTCGAGATTTTTTGTAAAGTTAGTCTTGCTGCATTTTTAATTATTAAGTACTCGCCATAGTTTCTACTTAAGACTATGATATGAAGTCTTTAGGTACAATTCTGTTGCTAAGTTTAAGAAAAATTGTGTTTTAAACAAGGTCACTTGTGGTTCACGTGAAATCCACCTGGCATACACGTTGAACCCAGGCCAATCTGTATCGGTACATACTGTTATAGCAATACGTCATCTTTAAAAAAATACGCATATGGTACCAAAAAAGTTCGAAATTATGAGTGATTTGCGCTTTTCCTGCTTTTTCAGAAAAACTGTATATAAAATATAGCCGGACTTAGGCAAAAACAACGTGTATAAACAAAAAAAGAAATCAGCTCGAGAAAACATTAGTCAGATTGAACAAACACAAACGAACGACTTTCAGAGTCTTTCTGATACATACCTTGCATACAATCTACGCACTGTTGCGTTGGTGGGGCCGATGTGTCGGATAAACAATGGCATACAGTAAATTGAGAACTAAATTGCTTTGCTGTGCAACAAGATTCTTGAAGTAACAGAATACGCCAGGGAGACGAGAAACAGTACAAAATTTAAGAAGCAAATACGAATTTAATAATCCAAACCAACTTATAGGGTGCGTGTGCTGAAGACTGGTAATGTATCAAATATATCTGTTGCAATCTTTTTTTTGGCATTGTTTATCATATACACACAAATTGTATGTATTTTAATATATGATAACAGTGCTGATAACGTCTTTGTATTTATCGCTAAGGAACAGCTTTGTTTGAATCTTTAACCGATACCTTCTGCGCTTATTTTAATGTTATTGTTTTTTTATAATTTGTATGCATGATCTTGAATTTTCTATGTACTGTTTTGCTGTACTTGCCCAATGTGCCTCACGAAGAGTGGGCCTAGTCAGGAGACGCTCTCTCCTTTTGCACCCTTCATGGGCATTTTTGTGAAAATGCCCAAATAAATATATAGATATAAAAACAAATATATAAATAATTATAAAAATAAATAAATAAATAAATAAATAAAACAAATGGTGTTATTTTGATACTACGAGTTCTCCTACTGCGAAACTTATTAACAGAGCACACACAAAACTCTCAGATGTGCATGTCACGCAATGGCCTAATAAAAAAAAAAGCATCGTCGAAAGCAACGTGTTGCAACCGCTGTTTTATTGCAATGTGATGGAATCGCACGACGAGGTAATAAAACAAGTGAGTCCGCCAAATGGTCTGAGGTACTCTTCAAGCCCCCGTGATACGTCGTGGTACCAAAGTTCAATGCGTTCATCAGCAAAAGTTTAAACAGATACCGACAAATGCACAAGATTAATCTATATATATAGCGCCAACTAGCAACCCGGCAGCGCCTCAGCCTATTGAGTTAGTTGGCCCTTTGTAGAAGGGCTGTAGCTATTTTCGTTGGAGCCACCATGCTTATAGGATACTCTGCCTTATCCTCATGAAATACAGTGTGGCAGAAAAAGCGTTTGTTTTGCTTTCAGAAGACTAGCTCATGGAACGGCGCGCGAGTGCGCACCCACGCACGCATGCTTACACACGCACTCACACGCACACACACGCCCATGTAAGCACACGTACAGATACGCACATACATTAGGTTACATGGTTGCGTGGCCGTGACGTTGACGAAGCTATAGCAAATGGTGCGTTCATTTTCTTGGGGTGGGGGGGTGGAGGGGGCGGACAGCTACGAGGATTGCCCCAGCCATTGAGTGATCCGACCTGTAATGAAGTGCATCGGTATTTACGTATGGAATCGATAATTGGAGCCTTATTGCTAGTTCTCTATTAGCATCCTGCGCGTAACCTTAACAAAATGATCTCAAACAATCGTGCTAGCTTCGCAGAGCTTGCGACTAGTTCAGCACCAAGCGTTCTAACAGTTTTTGCAAGTGAAACCCGGATAAACCAAAACTGAGTAATAAATGCACGTGGAAATATGATTTGTAAAATTGCTGTCCTTCTTGCGGAGAAGCCATTAGAGCTTTGAGATTTTGAAAAATCGACCTCTTATTGTAACTGCAGAGGAATGAAAAGTCAACATAATTTGCCGGCGAAACCACAGCTCCGATGAATGGAACTAAATGGAGACCATATTGTCGTTACCGTTCAAGCTAGCGATCAGCGTGATGTTAGTTATTGTGAATTTGTTAACGTACAGCCACCCATTTTTTTTAACCAGAACGCATGAGCACTGACCGCCCAGTTGATAAACGGCGTTTAACAGAGCACAGCGATCAAATGAACCAGAGTACGTGTTTGCCGGCAATGAACAGTCCTGTGCAGCTGTCTTCTGCTACGCTCTTCCGGGAACCGGACACGAGGACGCCCGGAAAAAGTGCTTACAGACTCGGCGGGTGATGCTCGTGCGTTAAGGTTAAAAATGTGAGTGACTGTACGTTCGTCAAGCGGGCTGTAATCGCAGACAAACACCGTTCAATCACGACGAGAAGTCGATCAACTATTGCCGCGAGGACGCTGGCTCATTCTGGACTACGCGGAAGAGTGGGGGTAGTTTCGCGCTTCTCAGTTTTAGCGCTCACTCGTTTCTCCTCGTAGGGAGCGGCAAACCTCGAAACGTTTCGAAGATTCGTCTTGCTATATCATTGATCGAACACTTTTACATTTTGTGCCAAATATTTGTCCAACAGTGACAAAACACAGACAGGTGGTATTGGTAATAAATAATGTTAAGTGCACCGAACACTCAGCACACAAGAAAAAAAAACCGAGAACACGAGCATATCGCGGTACGTCTTTTGCACAAGCTATTTCACTTTCCTAGATGCCTTACGAAATCGAACAGCCACAGTACCTTTAAGACTTTTATTGCTTTGCACTTTTAGGAGAAAACTGCCCACCGGAGAATACGGCAAAGAGGCGTTGTTCCCAGATGCAATATCTTTCAGAACACGCATCAGAGAACACAGTCGAGTTCATGTGGTCTTCGTGTCGCGACCTACATTACGCGGCGCATTTTGCTTCCCCCAAATAACAGCTTCGAAACCCAAAGCGATCTCTCAACCTTCTAAAATCCTATATTCCCAACCCTGCTGTGCATTTCAAAGCAAAGAAAAAGAAAGTATATCACATGCATAACACCAGGAATGAACACTAGGGGAGGGAAGACCTGCTGTCGCAAGCTGATAACAGCGCTGGGCGTCTAGAAAGGATCATTTCACACACTCCTACGTCAAACAGGGTTTAAAAAGTATAAACATGAAACGGAAAAAAAAAGAGATGAAAATTGCGCAAGGTTTGCGTTCCCCCATAGAAGTAAATTTATCCCTGTGGAATCCGGTGCCGTCGTAGTTAGTTGTAAATACTTCGAAAGTTCTCTTGCGAGCGGAGTTGATTTTAAACAATCGGGACCGCGCAATGTTTTAGCATATAACTGCTTTTAAGATAAAACAAGGCAACTTATCTATTTTTTATTTTGTTGGCTCAAAACGGATATGAAGAAGCTGGTACGAGCATGTGCACACAGACAGAGTAAGACGTGCTGTCCATTTTGTCACGTTCGCATAGCACACTCATTAAAAAAAATCAACATTCATAGGAATCAGTTAAAACGAAAGTGACAAGTAAAAAAATACCAATAATTGATTTTTTATAGTTTATTGATATATGAGAGCTAACACAATGTCTATTGGTGCTTGACAGATAAAGCACTGCTTGATGTGGACCCACCGACGTTGACGCCTAGTGGCACATGTATCTTCGTCCTGACGACAATGGGTGTTAACAGCTTTATTGCATATCGGGTGATGTTTAACAAGCCAGGCTCAGGACTCCCATGAGGGGACTCGGAGGCCCTGCCTCACTGCCGCCTTTAGGGCCCTCCTGGGCGGCCCACTCCTGTGCCTTGAAGCTAGAGCTCCGCAGAGCGGCAACCCACTTCGAAGCAAGAGCAACCGAAGCTACTACCATTTCAGCTGCTGTAACAGCGCCCTCCCACAACAAGTGCGAGAACGTCGCTCGAGTTGCTGACATAATTTGCAAGTAGCACTCGGGTATTGCGCGCGGAAAATGTGCCGCAGTCGCACCGAAGTAAGGACGGTGTGTGTCCGCAGCTGTCGCCATACGACTGCCTGGCATCGTTTCAGCTTGGAGTGAGGTGGCGGCCATATCCGCCTGCCTAACTGGTATACTATGGTTCTTGGTAATGCCTTTATACTTGACTAAGCGTTATCTGACGTTTTGAACCAGGAGGACTGAACTCGACGAGGCAGTTTTATAGTTTGCGTGGCGGGTCATCTCCCGCGCATAGCGGTGTGCCACTTCGCTCGAATTAGG
This sequence comes from Rhipicephalus annulatus, assembly GCA_013436015.1. Lineage (NCBI taxonomy): Eukaryota > Metazoa > Arthropoda > Arachnida > Ixodida > Ixodidae > Rhipicephalus > Rhipicephalus annulatus. Next base: position 728,210 of record WOVY01011109.1, on the reverse strand, counting down.
GAGGCCTTCGTTGGTGGGGGCGGTGACATGTGCTGTGAACCAGAGGGTTACGGTGCTATTGAACTTCGTTAGCCATTCTTCCCCAGGATTTGTAGAGCTTTCTGGAAATACCTCCCCACGCGTAGTTACGAACCGCGACTGTCTCGCAGATGGGGTCCGTAAGGGCAAGCGCAATCACAACCTATTCCGCTGTGCCTGCATACCTTATGCCAACAGTGCACGCGTTTGTGAGCTGGTAGTCGAGATCTACGACTACCGCCGTGAACCGGTATTGGCGCGCCTATTCTGCAGCGTCCACGAAATGCGCAGCCCTCTTCCCTCAAAAGGAACGCAACAATGCCTTAGAACGAGCCTGGCGTACCCTTTAGGTTCGGGGGGGGGGGCATATTTCTGGGAATATGGGCAACTATGAGCGTATTGCCGCTTTCATGTGGGATGTCCTCTTTCTGGCCTTGTTGGACGCCATAATCCAGGTCCAGTTTCTGCAGAATGTACCAACCCACGGCTGTCCGGGACATATGTTCGAGTTCCGAGACTCTGCGCATTCATTATTTCTTCAAGGTTGTCGTACATCCCCAGTTGCCGCAGACGAGTGCTGCTCGTGAATTCCGTTAGGTCAAGGGCGATCTTGTCGGTGTTTTCTACCTTTCGGGGACAGCTATAGTTGTGAAAGGCAGCCCCAAAAGTGATGCGACTAATTGTGAAAGAGTGTATAAAGCCAGTGCCTCCTCTATTTTTTTTTCAATGCTTAGGTGAATGCTCTCTTCAGACCGTCGAGCGCGCGCTCCACCTCCACTTGCCGCTGCCGTGTGGTGGCGCTGCGCGAGTAAACTACGGCTAGCCATGGCGCTGAATGGCCATTCGTATCAGGAAGCTCGTAAATTCGTGTTTCGATGCGAGTTCATTTCTATGCGTGCTTCTCAGCAGCTTTCACGTTTACAGGTGGGATGAAAAGTAACCCGAACATAGCGGTGCACTCTTTTCACTGGGCTCTGACCGTAATGGCAATAAAAAGATGCTCTGTGGTCTTTGCAACATGTATGACTTTGTCGTTTTAGCCATTATCCAGGCTACAACCAAATAGAAGTGAATGCGAAACAGAAAATAAGGTGGATAGAGGACGTCTGCGTTTATTCAATGGCTACTACACGTATTCCGCAAGCAGTCTATCAGGCCGCGCGACCGCTTCGGTACTTGCGTTCAAGTTGTACAGCATTTAAGTTTTATTTTCTCTTTCAGGATACTACAACCTTGTCATTTGCATGCCTTAGTGTATAATACTTCTGTGTACTACTCTGCATATCTGACGGAAACAAATAAGTTATTTTCCTTTTCTATTTTACTTCTTATTACTGATAAAAAAAATATAATTCACAGATTACCTGATGGATTTACCTAAGACGACAAAAACGCAAAAACTATCTTCTTCCCATTCAATGGATTGGATGTTTCCTGCTTCCCCCTCCTCCCTCCGGGATATTTCTGCACCTAACGTGGTTTCCTTACTACTTCAATGATTGGAAGCAAAGCGCGCTTTCTGCTCCTCAGTCAAAATTTTATTTTATTATATCTGCCGTCATATGAAGACGTCTCCACGTATTGATGATTTATTGCATCGCTTGTGCAGACGCCACTGACGCCGGATGCCGCCGGTGATCAATTTTCGCTTTCGATGAGGAATTTAAGGCTTTCGCCTTAATACACTGAACGGCTGTCGTTCCGTCAAATTGGAGCTGGCGCTGGTGTTTTGGGGAGAGTGATTGCAGTGATTAGGCGGGATAATTAGTCTTCCAATATTTAATACATATTTGAATACACTCGAATGGCAGTCGTCATATACAACCCGAATATTTTATAAGTTATAAGTGGTGGCTCAATATTACGCTTCCGTTTTTCAATCGTGGCAGTAGGTACCACTAAATATGACCACGCTGCATGCAAAGAGTCAACTAATGAGGCTATCCGTAGCAGCGCTGCATCGTGATCACTGCCTTGTTCTACGCTAATATTACGTCCCGACGCTGAATGGGACCCGATGGGCAACACATTAGTTATCGGTGGAACAAGCAACAGTTATGATGTACACTGCCATAATGAATGCGCACGAGCTTTTAAGGCTGAGCAGGATGCCCCTAGCGGCAAAAGTGTTGAGGTCGGCAGCTGTTGGCCTCTACTCTGCTCGCTACCGGAGAGGCCAACTGGAGGAAAAAAAAATCGAATCATAGCCACGAGGTGATGATGACGAGTGTTGTGAAGCGGACGGAAGGACGCTCGGATGGGAGCTGTTTTTTTTTTTGGTTTTTTGACCTCCACGATTTCAATATTCAAGCTCTGAAATGATGAAATAACCTGACATAGTTCCTCATTTTCTGGCACTTGCTTTCTTTTGGTGGCAACACATGTATTGCCTACCCCCGTCAAAGTGGTCATCTCCTGACGACTACCTCCCATGATCATATTGCCCCGCCGCGGTGGTCTAGTGGCTAAGGTACTCGGCTGCTGACCCGCAGGGTGCGGGTTCAAATCCCGGCTGCGGCGGCTGCATTTCCGATGGAGGCGGAAATGTTGTAGGCCCGTGTGCTCAGATTTGGGTGCACGTTTAAGAACCCCAGGTGGTCTAAATTTCCGGAGCCCTCCACTACGGCGTCTCTCATAAACATATAGTGGTTTTGAGACGTTAAACCCCACATATCAATCAATCCCATGATCATATCTTAACATTTGCGGTAGCCGAAGTTGTGAACAAATACCTGAACAACGCACTGGATGAATCCCACAAAAACACTCGAACTCGACAGGCATACAATCCGTCAGAGCATTGTGGAACATGAAGGGAAATGCAACGTCCTGTGTTTCTAATAGACCAGCCATGGTTTCTCACAATGAAAGCGCGGAACTACTTGACGTGGTGTGTAGCCAGGTGAGCATCGAATAGCAATATTGTAAAATATATCAATGCAGTGAGCAAGGCTTAGGTTATAAAGCCAGCTCCTCAACGAATGTAAAAATGCTGACAAAATGTAATTTCTATTAGAAATGCACCGAGTGGGGTGGTAATAGCAACGGTTCGCTGTCTGAGCCACTCGCGGAAGCCATATCTTTCTTGACCATCCTGTTTCCTTATCGTGTCACGACCATGAGAACAAAATTGCTGTGCGAAATAAAAAAAGGTACGCTTGCGTATCTTCCTTCAAAGCTTCGGCAGTTGCACAGTTGGTTGAACGCCCGCCAGCCATTGTCCTATACGGTCATAGATTATAGGTTAAACTCACGGCAATGAATTTTTTTTGTTTTGTTTTTTTGGCGTCTGGTCGCGTTTTTTTTGTTGACGAATTCCCATGACGGAAATACAACATAAAAGCCTTGGTAATGGTGATGATGAAAAACCACCATATAATTATGAGAGACGCTGTAATGAAAGGCTCCAGAAATTTTGCCTACCTGGAATTCTTTAACGTGCACCCAAATCTGAGCACACGGGTCTACAGCAATTCAGCCTGCATCAAAAATGCAGCCGCCGCCGGGATTCAATACCGCGACCTGCGGCTCAGCAGCTAACTACCTTAGCCACTAGACCACCACGGCGGGGTGAAAAAATGCCCTAGTAAATCCCGGCAGAAAACTTTTACGGGTTAATAGATTTCCATACTTTGTCCCAACAAGTTGTTGCTTCTTCAAAGCTGCGCAGCAGCACGAGGACGAAGGGAACAAGAAGACTGGCACTGTCCCGTTGTTGGAACACCTGTCCCGTTGTTTCCCTTCTCGTCTTGCTGTTGTTGCAATGTTTAGAAGATGAATACTAACCAACTTTCCCAAATGTCTACTCTCGTAATCTTCTTACTTGTCCCTGAAGGAGCGTACGGGCAAGCATTCGTTTGGTGAGTGGCATCACCATGAACCCAACCAGGGGGGGTACAAAACTCCCTCATGCTTAGCCGTGTGTGCCTTTGTTGTATCCAGGGAAACAAAAAAGAATTCCTGGGGTTTAGCCAACACCGGGCGTTTGGACCTTTAAGGTTCCCTGCCAGAAGCAACACACTCTTTTGGCTCCGGCTTCATGTAAATGGCACCCCTGGGCTGACCCAACAAGGAGAAGCCAGCCTTCCCCTTTTCTTGTGTCTCTTTTCTCACATATTTGTGTTTAAAATGTGCGGTTTTTTATAGTCACCCCTACTCTCAAATTGAGCGTCGGTGGTGTAGTCTACAGCCCCACTGCGCATGTTCGCGTCTCACGTCTTGTTCTAACTGTTCCCGTGTCTCGTGGCAGTCATTTTATCTTTCTACGTTCCTCCACACCACCAGCTGCATAAAAACGAACTGAAGTCATTAATTGATGAGCCTCGAAAACATTATGCGGGCCTTGGAGACTTAAATGCACATATCATCTCATGAGGTGACTCGGAGGTGATTCGGTGCCACTTTAGTTCGAACAACTGCGCTAGCCATTCGAACTAAACAGGCAGAGAATACCTCCTCACTAGTCTTTTCTGATTCCCAGGAAGCCTGCAGAATGTTTCTCCGTGGTGGACTACCGAATGTTGTCTTGTGAATACTATGTGACAGGCTGATACAGGACCATACCATAACTTGATGCCCAGGCCACAACGGTATCTCGGGGAATGAGCTGGCGCACAATTTCGCTCATTATTTGATGCAACCGAGCGAAGAATGACACCAAATACCAGTACGAACCGTGCACTGCACGCGATATATTCGAGCATCAACGTAAGACAAGACAGCGGTATGCACCATTACACAAATTGCCTAAAGTTGACCAAGCTCGCCACTTTATACAAATTCAGGTTAACAAATATTCCCATTTGGAAAGGTGGCATCACATAAATCCCTATGCATATGCAAACCAATCTCCGTCGTGCGAGTCAAGACCGGCGTTGCAAGACGTCTTATGGGACTGCCGGAGCAAGCCTATGGAAGTCAGTCACCTCTGATACTCGCGCTACGGGGGTACTCTTGGGAGGCCGCACTCGCCCGACCTGACCTAAAAACCGAGACGGGTCTTTTGGATCAAGCCGCGCGAGTGGTGGCAACCACCGGTGTCCTGGATTGGGGAAGCCACCCCTAATATTTGCACCTTCTCTCTTTTTTGCTCATAAATAAAATGTTGCATCATCATCGTGATCTCGCTGTGATGTCGGAGGTCGTGTAATGGAACAGTTTCATTTCTGTTCCGGGGCGTATCTCTTGACTCGAAAAGAGCAAGCATATTACGGCCTCGCTAGCAATTGCCGATCGTCCATAGATATCAGTACTACATTACCAATGCTTCTACCCCTACTCATATAGAAAGTCAGTAATGATCCTAATGGTAGTGAGCACTTTCCTATAGTTCCGAACACGCCGATAGCGAACGAATTCCTTCTACAGGTTGCGAGATGACAGATTGACGACGCCGATTGGGAGTAGTTTCAAAAAGCTACTCAATTAAAATGATAGGATATATGTTTCTGAAGCATTGATGAAACCGTAGGTGACTTTACAACTCTTGTTATTGTTGCTGCAAAATGTATCCCGCAAACACCATACAATGTGTGTCCTGATGGAACATTGAGTATATAAATGCTCTATCAGCGAAACAAAGCACGGAGGTTGCTTCGCGACTCTCTGACAGCCGAGAGTGGACCATTCTAAGAACATTAAGTCTCAAAGCAAGAGAATACGCCGACAGACTATAGGAGGCAGAGTTGGCATACCTCTTTATCAGGCATCTGTTGATCTACACACAAGGCTGCAGGCAGGAACATGGTTTGTAGAATAGCACGACGAGAGACATATTCGCTTTCCAGCAAAACAGCCATTTGCGCTAGTTGGCAGCCGTTCATTATGGAAGATAGAACAGGAGCGCGCTACGTGACTCGGACTGGAGGAGAGAACAACAACACAAGCGCACACTTGAAACTGAAAGTTTATTTAAGGTGCAACACATATAGCTTACAAAAATTATCACATGATACAAGTTCTCTTGTCTAAAAAACAAAAAAAGAAAAATATCACCATTCCACAAAGTCATGAAAATATCATCAAGGTGCATGCACCTAAACAATAAAGATAAGCAAAAATATACATAAGCAGATGAAATAAACAAAAAAATTTGTGCAATGATTTTATCATATATAAGTTCTATTTTTCTGAAATGGCAACCGAGGGGTGGCTAACACATCTATCGCCACATCTCTTAATGTGAAATGATTCTATTATTTCGCGGGTGGTCTTATACCTGTGCCTTGATAGGACAGTCGTGTCTATAAAAAAAAAGATGAGCAGCCGCACATATTGCAATGATGCACCAAGTGGGCACCATCCTACAAGATCACCGCCTTGTAAGGCTCCTGTAAACGAATATTTAATATTCGAGATGGCAGATAGACTGGAGCGCAAATCCACAAAACATGAACCATATATTAAACCCTTTTGCTTAGCTGAGCTACAGGCCTCGATAAACTGCTGAAATGAAGGCTCCGACCATGTAGTATATATGAAATGCTAATACACTTGCCCTTTGAAAATCAAGAAGCCGTTCATTCACTGTGTAATGTTGGGGGGGGGGGGGGAGGGGTTCTGGTAATATCTTTTCTGGCTGGAAGGAAGCCATTATTATTCCGTTTCTAAAACAGGGCAGTGTACCATCCTCTATTTCCTGTTATAGGCGTATAGCCCTAACAAGCTGTCTCTGCAAGGTTTTCGAAAGGGGGATCAATAGGTGACTCCTACACTTCCTGGAAAAAGAATCTGCCTATCTCATAACAATGGGGGTTTCGAAAGGGTAGATCTGCCACCGACTACTTCGTACAAATTGAGGCACAAATTTGTGATGCTTTGGTTTATAAGCAATTCTTTTAGCTGTTCCTCCATATAGAAAACGCTCATGACACCACACGGCGCTTTGGCACACTTCGAGAACTTTCAGATTTAAGTGCGCGGGGTAAGATGCTGGCCGTAATTGAAAGCTACCTGTGCCATATTACATTACATGTCTGGTTTGGCAATGTATTGTCCCAAACATTTGTCCAAGAAGTAGGAGTGGCGCAATGTGGTGTCCTGAGTTGTCCACTTTTTGTTATCGGAATTGATTCTTTGCGTTTGTGCACCAGTTGTAACGTCTTCATAATTCCATGCATGTAGACGATATGGTGGTTTGCTATACGTCTTGTAATCTTCCAATGAGTGAGCCCCAGGTTCATCTCGGTTTAAACGAGGTACCCAAAGTAAGAATGCGCTTAATCTTAATCTAGAAAAAAGCACTTGCGTCTTGTTCTCAAGCAAGAGAGGCATTCATCCCAATCCAAGCATTGACCAACATGGTCAAGGTCTGTCTGCAAAAAGAAAAATACAAAAATCTAGGTTCAATTCTAGACCCGAAACTAACCGTCATATGAGTGATATCACCATCGAACGAGTAGACGTACCACCTCAGAGATAATAATGTATTCTGTAAATTATACGGAACATAAGAAACACCACTCACGCTCCACAAAGAATCACTTGTCCAGTACCACCCTGTTTGACAACCGTCCTTTGTTTATAAAGCCCACACCGTGTGATGAGCCTCGCATATATCAAACGAGTGTGCCACTTTTTGAGCACTATTTGATGGCTCCCGCTGCATATCTGTCACCGCGGATGTGGTAGTTTATAAGCTGCGATGTATTTTTCGTTGTAGTTGCGAAGCACGCGCTGATTGCACGTAACTCCAGCACAAATACATTTGCCTAGAAAAATTTACTGATGCCTAAAATTCTCACTCAACGGTGTCATACACTGCACTGAGCCCATTGTGTCAGATTCCGATACTCTCCACATTAATGCAAGCAAAGCAGAGGCATGCGCTTTATTATTGGCCGTGAAACACAATAAACAAAATCTCGACAAGAATAATATATACCGGTTCTTTAAGCTTGGTAAAAGCCTTGAAAATTCTGAAAATTCCTAATGGCCTCCAGGTCTGTCTCTCGCTCTACTTTCTTCTATGCATGGTCGACACACTAAAACAGCATGTGGTAGTGTGCCATGTACGAGGACACCACGACATACAAGGAAACATGTTAGCGGATCAGCTAGAGCTTCATTTTTCAACAAAACGAACACATCTATAGCTATCCTTGCGCTTCACCTAAAACATTTCCTTAAATGAAAGCTCAGGCTCATTGGCAGCTCACATGCATGGGATAGGCACACAAGGGAATGAATGTTATCAAGCCGCAGCTAGCTATGTGGCCGCAATCATCAAAGTCTTATCACACAAAAGTAACACTTACCAGGCTAAGAACAAGACATACACACAGTACCCACTCATACCTTTTGTACAGTGGCAATCCATCTTTGTTTGATAAATGTGTTAAAACACTTTCAGTGTTTTATATTTTAATGCAATGTCAGTCATTAGGCGCTATTAGAAAAAAATACCTTCTGTTACCCTACTGACCGAAAATATTTCTGCATCGGTCGATACTCATAAGTAGGCAGTCGACGAGAGTGTGAAGTTGGGCGTGTTGGCAATGCATAACGAATAACGTAGCGGGTCTTCGTACATTTCCAACAAAAGATTGCACTGCGTGATCAGTAGGCACTCACTTTTTAAATACAAATCGTTGTTCACGTTTTTAACGAAAGCTGTGATGGCTACTTTGAAGAAAGGACTGGTCTCTCAGGTCTTGAACTAAGAGGCTCTCCACGATGCATTCGTGCGGATGCCTTCTCTCTATAATTTCTTATCACGACCACTTGTAATTGATCCTACGTCTCACGCTTCATGTCCGCCTTATGATTTTAATACTTATATGTTTTAGCCGTCTTTAGCAGGAGAAATTGTAGGCCCCTACATTGCCACTTAACATTACCATCATTCACGCTAGTTATCATGTCCTGGTACTGATTGGCCACCAAATGGCCCTTGCGCCAATAAACGTCTTATATTATTATCATCTTCTTGTATACGTTATGATACTTGCTGGCTTAATATACAGACATTTGACAACTAACCCAGCTCTACCGCTTGATATTTTGAAATGACTAGGTGTGTAGAATTCGCTCTAAAGGTAAGCACTAAGCCATAACACTAAAACAAACCTGTTCTCTTAACACAACAACAGCTCGTTAAATACTGTCATGCTGACCACGCATTACCTCGTCCGCCAACAAGCAGATCAGCGACGCAGCACGTCTAGTGAAGCCAAGCCAGGTTTATTGAAACGGAGAGTTACATAGACAGCACCGACCATGTCACCGTAAACAACGAACATCAGGCGTTAGAGACTGTCTACACAAGTCCTCAATTTTCCTCCTCAGAGCTTGCAAACAGCTTTTTCGAGGTTCCAATTGTTTCTGTCTTCTTCCTTTGCCTGAATGTCACGAATAGAAAAATACTTCATTTCTATTTGTAGGCCAGCGTACCTCGGTCACATATAGTCAGTTTCGTTAGGCTTATATTTGATTAGCATACATGTTAGCTGGACTTTTGTTAGTAAGCAGGTGCAAAGGCAACCTTTTTGAAAAAGCGAACTAAAGCCATGACATACGCATGACGTGTCTGATTATATATGTTATTTACTTACTGTAACGCGCATATGTACAGTCTTCTTGAGGAGCAGCGCATCTTTAGTGTCATACATTTCAGTGTGGGATCCGAAGCTCAGAACGCAAAGCTCAACCACTGCTAAGATACCCGCTAGAATAATCCTCATAGGAAAACTCATTTGCATTTAAGTGCGCATAGGCCGGTGCATAATCAAATAAAAGGGTTGAGATTCAAATTCTACACGTGCAACATTTGGTTTTGAGGATTGATTGATTGAATGATTGATTGATTTATTGATTGAATAATATTTGGGGTTTAACGTCCCGAAACATCACTATATGATTATGAGAGATGCCGTAGTAGAGGGCTCCAGAAGTTTTGACCACCAGGGGTTCTTTAACGTGCACCCAAATCTGGGCACACGGGCCAACAGCATTGTCGGCTCCAACGAAAATGCAGCCGCTGAAGCTGGGATTCGATCCCATGACCTGCGAGTCAGCAGCCAAGTACCTTAGCCTCTAGACTACCGCGGTGGGGCAGTTGTGCGTTCTAACTGGGGCGTTAGGCTCGGACATTCATTAATACTGCTTAAATACTCACGTAATAGCGATAAAAAGCTAGTTTCTTAAACATTTCGCTGTCGTCTACGGCGGCCGTGGCGTATTTGGTTTGAGCGGAAATGCATCGTTAGGCCTGAGCGAAAATTGGAAGTGTATGCAAATAAAGATAGAAGCCAGACAGTATTGCGCTTTCGCTGTCATTGTAGTAATCTTTAGGTTTCCAATGGGAAACACAGGAAAGCTATCAATTTGCAAGATGACAAAGAGAGGGAATGTGTGTGTGTGTGTGTGTGTGTGTGTGTGTGTGCGTGCGTGCGTGCGTGCGTGCGTGCATGCATGCATGCATGCGTGCCCGCGTCAGTGCGTACACGCATATTCGCGCTCATTTGTCAAAGGCGAAGCTTAGTGGTTCTCCAATTCTTCAACAGATTACACGCTGCTGAAATTTCGTTATGTAAAATTGTGAAGCAAAATACAGGTCTACATGAGTACTTAATATAATGAAATACTCACTGAACGTATTCTATTATTAGAACTTATGGCGATTTATCTTTTTGTGATTTGTCATTTGTTCTGGCACATCTAATGACGTCGCGCTGTGGAAATACTTCCATGTTTGTCCGGGAAGTGATCAGTCTAACGAAGAGAATGGCTAAGGAGGGCAAAATTACCATAATTTATTGTCGTGGTGCAGAAAAAGTGCTCTAGGGCTTGTCGCAATGTTCATTCAATCAACGTCGACTACATAATGAAAAGCAAAACAATTCACCATGCAAATGAAAGAAAAACACACTGGTGTGGTAAAGAAAGTGAAGCAATAAAAAGAAATTTGTCTTTATGTTGTTGAAGGCGGAATATTTCACCGAACTGCTTTTTAATATCGCCACATTTACTTTTTGATTATTACTTTTGCAATTCGTGTTATTGTTTTAAAACATTAACACCGATTGCGAAAGAATTAGTGCCTAATATTTATACTAGAACGCTGCTCTGGCTGCTTTTTCAACCCCGGTCGAAGCTTGGGCCCTAAAGTAGCATTCTCAGGCCTGCCTGGGCCCGGTTTTGGCGTTTTTAAACATGGGCCGTGCCCAGTCTGGCGCAGAAAGATTTGGACGCCACCAGACTTAGTACAGCCTTGGATAAACCATCTATAGGCCATTCATCATAAACAACATATTGATGAAAGCTAAAAGTTTAACAAACATAAATGATATTGTCTTTTGCTGCAGTTGTTGCGAAAAGACAACACTTTATATTTTATAGAGACATTTGTGAGAACGCGTGGCAGTGTCATCACTTGAATTGGCGTTTTTTGTATATGCTCGGGCTCTTACGTCCGTAACACATTTGCTGAAAAGTTGCAGTACGATATAAAGTGAAAACTTGGTTGGCTGTCTTATGTGAATACATGACGCTAGCCACTCATTATTTGATTTCAAAGAGTGATTACAGGATTCTACGTCTAAGATAGGTAAATAAACTTGTCGCACAATTACAGTTTGTGAAGCTTTTATGAGTTCGTGATCGCCAACACTTAGGTGACGCCCTTGTAGAAGGACACTTAGCATTAGTCAGGCCTGTCTCATTGCTTGATTAGGTCCAATTACCATTGATAGTGCCAATGACTCAATCAACAATATAAGTTAGAAGTTAGATCAATGTACAGGTCATGCCTCTTGACGTTCTTCGTAGTATAAATGAACCCATGACCTTCTCATTTTGGCTTTGGCATTCAGGCTGTCAACCATTAAGCATAGCTAAAATATGGTATGAAATTCTGAGTTTATCTGCATGCACAGAGCGCACCTAGCTTTGAAGACTAGTAATATGTTGAAGATAACTGAGGCTCGAAGGGGGCGGCGGGCTAGAGGGGGCTGATTGTGAATTTCATTTAACGACCCTAATTACCGGTTCATTAACAAGTTTTGGGCACGAAATGCCTTTATAACTCATCGGAATATATTTCAGAGTGCTACGTACCAGTCAAGGTACGCCACTTTTGGAACATTCACAGGAGCATCTATGACTTAAATTTATGCAAGAGCCAGCACTTATATGAGGTAGGTTCATGCACCTATATACATAGCATACCAACGCATATTACCGATTTGTATGAGACCCGGGCTTATTACGTCAGGACTCAGGCTCAAGCTTGACCCGAGCCTGGAGTTCACGGGCCCGATAAGATTCTAGATACTCGGCCCGAGGCCAGCTCGATGGTCGGGTAGGGTCTGGAACTTCCGGGTAGGCTGTGTTTCTGCAAGGACCGAATGTACTACATAGCCATGGATGGCGTGCGAATCATGTGAGGTTTTGCGCCTGCAGCTGCACAAGCAGTGTTACCTAAAATAACGTATAGCGCTATATATAACACCATACAGTAACATAGTTCTACCCTTTTATAGCGACTCATAATAACTAAGAACATCATAACTAAGAATCGATATAAGACATACTTCGTACAGGAGAAGTAATTTATTTTCGTTTTTACTTTTGTATATTTTTGCTGAATATGCAAACTGCGAATTTTAGTGTTTAGTGCTCTGAAGTGCGTTCTTTAAAGGTGTACCTTACTCGGTGCGAAGTAAATATTATATAGGAGCCATATGAGCTAAAACACCAAATTCACGTTTTGTCAACTAATGCTTGGAAAGCACTCGCAGGTATATAATGCATCGAGTTGTCAGAGATACCTTTACTCCTGATTATTTAGTGTGACAAACACTTTAGCACTTGTGAACTATATTTAGCCACCATGACCTTTAGCAAGGTGTTTTCGGTGTTCCTTCGTTCATTACTCGCGCCTAACTATTCACATATTACCTTCTACAACAGCCGCTATGCTAATAAAATGCATGTTAATGAGACGAAGTACAGAAGAACTTAAGCCGTGAACGTGACCTGAGCTTATCGGAACCTGTTAGGTGATTTTAATAATCGTTATCAATTGCAGTAAATATGAACAGTAAGCGTCCCACTTTTTAGTAGTCAACTAAGCTTAATATTATAAGCTGGAGGAAATTATGGAATGTTAACGGCGCCTGAGAAAAATGTGTGCCTGAAGTTCTAAGTGGCAGTAAAATCGCTCATAGATTGCACCACATGTGTTTAATACCTCTGATAAAGAGATGTCAACAGTATATACGCAAATTCGCTGTCAGGAGCCTGAGCTCTTATATATGCGAACCACTTCTTAGCGAACTTTGGCGACTTTGAATCTATCTATCTATCTATCTATCTATCTATCTATCTATCTATCTATCTATCTATCTATCTATCTATCTATCTAATCTATCCACCTACGACTGCTAGCTCTCCTGGCCGTTTGGATAATTGTGTCGATACCAAACTTGGTGTGATATAACATTGCTGTATGACGAGCACGTTTGACTAGTCATCACAAAAGAATCATGACACCTATGTCATATTTGTAATGATTTGTATTTGATGGTCTTGCTGCTCTTGCGCTGGTTTCGTTCACGTGACGTGTTGCGAAACTGGTATGGTATGACATGAATACATGGCGAGCACAAGCGACAGGAAATCATGACATGCGTGTCATGTAACAACATGAATACATGCCACGCTCATGATGCGCTCGCGGCCGTTTTGCTAGCTTCACCTGCATGTACCAAATTCGGTATTACGTGACGCGAACGAACGACATAGGTAAATGACACATCCGAACAAGATAATCACAATATGGGTGTCATGTAACATGACTACATGCCGCACTCATGATGCACTCGCGGCCGTTTCGCTAGCTTCACATATGTCAAATTAGGTGTTACGTGACGTCAATGGATAACGAAAGTACGTGACTGGTGCAAACATGATAACCATGAGATGCGTGTCATGGGAGAACATGACTACATGCCTTAGTTAGGGCGCCATTACACTTAGACAAGCTCTATCTATCTATCTATCTATCTATCTATCTATCTATCTATCTATCTATCTATCTATCTATCTATCTATCTATCTATCTATCTATCTATCTATCTACAACTTTTAGCTCTCCTGGCCATATTGATAATGGTATCAATACCAAAAGTGGTATGGCATAACATGACTGTATGAGGAACATACGATGATAGAGGGGGGGGGGGTTGCTGTCTCAAACTACCATATAGTTATAAGAGACGCCGTAGTGAAGGGCTCCGAAAATTTCGACCACCTAGTGTTATTTAACGTGCACCCAAATCTGAGCACATGGGCCTACAGCATTTTCGCTTCCACCGGAAATGCAGCCGCCACCTCAGAGATTCGATCCCACGACCTGCGCGTTAGCAGTCGAGTATCTCAGCCACTACGCCACCATGGTGGAGCTGCATGAAGAGCACAAGTGACTAGACATAACATGACAATTTTATAGTATGTCATGAAAGTCATGATATACATTTCATGGTCTTGCTGCTCTTTCGGTGGTTTCGTTCACATGACGTATTGCAAAACTGGTATGGTAAGACATGACTGCATGTCAAACATAAGTGACAGACCCTACCGTGAAACTCATGACATGTGTGTCATGTAAACCACGACTACTTGCTACACTCATAGTGTGCTCGTGGCTGTTTCGCAAGCTCCACATATAAATTCGTTATCGCATTACGTGATTAGATGACAAAATCGTAAACGACACATCCAAACAGAATAATCATGACATGAAGTCACGTACGACATAGTTTACATCTGCCTTTGATGTTGTGCTGATTTAAAGTGACATATCAACCTTCCTCAGATGGGCTTCGCATACCATCGATTCCCTCTGCACCGATTTCCTCCAGCTTATAATATCTGCCATTTTTTTCTTTCCGGAGACAATAAGTATGTCAAACAAGAGTTTACAATTTTTTCATTGAAACTCTTATTTGAGCCAAAGTATATTTCTCTGCGGGGAAAAAAGTGCAGCAGGATCAAAAACGTGCAAAGGCCCTAACGATGATATTTTTTTTTCTTGCAGCAATTGTTTGTGTCATTGTCATATAGCGTGTTTCCGGCTTTGACAAGAGTAGTCTGGTATCTTTCATGATATACTCAGTTTTTTTCTTCTTTTTCTTCGCTAGACAATGTTTCCTCAATTAGAAGTGCCTCAAAACTAAGCGGAAAAGTATGGGGAATAAATATTCTTATTATTTTAAGGTTGTTAACTGTAGTAGATTTATAAAAAACTGACATCTAAAAGTATTGAGAAAATTGCTTAAAATCAAGTGCCAGCTGGCATAAAATTATTTCTGCTTTTGACAATTGCAAACTTAACCTTACACCGTTTTCTTGTCATTCAAAGTACCTGCATGCCCGTATTCACTAAATAAAACTAGCCTTTCTTCTATAGTGCATATTTCAAAGCCTGTCATGACTGAGGGGAGATTTTTGGTGCTTGTTTCCGAGCGCACGAAACGGAATTTTGTTGACATTTTTATTAGGACTGTGCTTTGACTTTATTCTTTTATTGGGTCGTTTTCATGTAACGTAACTGCCATAGTAGTAGTAAAATCAATCACTCTAGAAACATTTCGGTGATACTACTTTTTTGCGCTAACGTATCGTATTTCGCAGGCAATAGAGTACTGTACGTGATCACCGCACCAGCAGTACTATTCTGAGCGTACTGAACATGACGCGACGGTTTCACTTTCCGAAACAGGACGCTCACAGTCCGGAAATTGTGGCAATGCGCTTTTTCTTGTTGTGACACCTCTTTATTTTAGTTTAGTGTTGGACCTCAACAATACGCACGTTGTAAATAAATAAACCGCTAAAAATTGTTGCAGCATTTCCCTACACGGAGCAGGATTAGGTTCCGTATTTTGAGAAGCATAAAACTACAGATAGGTGAGTGATATCAAAGCAAAGAAGAAAAAAATGAAGGCGGGTAGTAGAGAAAGCACACCAAAGTCTTCCTGCAAAGTTGATGACGTTTTCTAAACGCAACCGTCTCTTAGTGACACGGAACGGCACACTGATTTACACAGAATACGCCCAAACATATAAAAAAAGTAACAAATGCCGTGAACTACAATCACAGGAGCTCAAGTGCTCTAGGAAGGAAAAACTTTACGTTCTGGCACGCTATCTATCTATTTTACTTACACTTTGTCAGAGAGCTAGTTTTCCTTCACTGAGTCGTGTTGTCTCAGCCTTCCCGTGAGAGTATCAATCAGGACTCACCATTTTGTCGAATTTTATTGTATTTTTATTGCTTTGTGCCTCTCAAATTCAGCTTGTCTTTCATCTTTAGTGCAGCACCTTTATTTTTCTATTGTGTGAGCTCTCCTACAAGTGCAGGTCGTCTCCTGAAGATGCGAAAGGGATAAAAAAACAAAAATAATAAGAAAGTCAGTCAAATTCAAGCTATGCAGAGTATTCATATCCTATTTCTTCTCGCTTACTATAAAAAATTTAAGAAGTGTAAACAGGTACTTTGCTAAGCGAAATATCTGATATCAGGCACTACTTTGCTTTGGGAAACATGAACCTACAAATAACTGTAACTATCTAAACAATTAAAATAAATCTACGTATCTACTCCGTTTCAGTTTTAAGGGCGAAACATATACCCTACTAAATAATATATTGCAGTCCATTCTACTCTTCTTCAGTTTAGTCTGTAGACACAAAAATTACTGACATATGGTTATGTTCTGAAGTCATATACTTGATTTTTTTTAACTGTTGGAGTTGCAAAAATTATACGGTATTTTTTCCAATTGATGTATCTCATGTGTATTGCGCTTGTCCCATGTGCATACATCTTATTATATTACGGATATTTAATACGCTGTACACGAAGGACAAACCAACGAGGTTTCATTAACGCAGAGATGTAAAGTACGAATATTCAACAGTTTGTTGTCATCAGGTCTTACACTGTTCTTGCCATTCTTACGCCGCTAATAAGACAGATTTTGATTGGAGAACAAGTGCTAGAGCAGGATGAAGACGAGAGGACCCAAACACGACTCTAACAAATATACTTTACTCTTTGCTATGTTTGCACGTAAATATATAGTGAAAAACACGATCAACGTACATACGGGAACAATATATCGCTGTAACAATGGCAAATAATTCTCTCCAAGGATGCGTTATTTCATTTTTGTGAAGCGACAGTGAAGCTACGCTGACACAAGATTCTCAACTTTTACGGAAGCGAGAATGTCTCAAAGATTCTGCGTTGGTGGTGCTCTGCATAAATACCTAGTATTTCATTCTCTTTAAAAACTGGCTCGCGAATAAAAGTAAAGATCTAGGCGGTATGCGGCATGCGCCTCCCCCCCCCCCCCTCTTTTTCCGATTTTGTTCTGTTCGGCGCTGATTTGTTCCAACTGGTGTCCTGTGGAGAGGGTAAGGTTTATATCAGCTTAGCTACTCCATTCTTATAACTTCTGTAGAACACGCACACAAAATAAGAACAAAACCGGCACTATGATACGATTATGTTCGTATATGTAGTCAGGGCAATGATTCACCATAGCTTGCGTAGTCGTAGGTGGATATAAGTAATGTTTAGGTCATTTATATAAAACCTCATAGCGAACTCTTTGAGAACTATTGGCGTTGTGCTCACAGAAAACTTGTACAGAGAACTTATCCCAAAAAGGAACTAGTTGTGTGGCTCCGTAGCCTAACTCTTGACTATCATGCAGTATGACTTGGTGAAATTCCTGCTTTAGCAGAGCGTTTTTTTTTTAACGCGTTCTGCACGCAGGTAGTTGGGTTGCAGGTGGGATGGCTTTCTGCCCTCCCATTGCTGAGTACTGAGTACTCTAAAGCGTTGACCACTTTTTCTAGACACAGATAGCGCCAAAGAACCCGTTTTTCATAAATTCTGATGTCGGCGTCTGCGTCGTTGGTTGTGGGCGAAAAATTATCAACTTATGCGTGGCCGAAAAATCGAGAACCATGCAAATAAAATAAATAAGTGATAAACAATACTGGAGCAAAGTGGACCAAACTAAGGTTGTTTGGTACGAGTGAGAATCAAACCCGAATCGTTTGCGAGGCAAGCGGATGTTGTGTCTCACAGCCATGCCTCTGCTTGTAAACACAGTGAATAGAACTTCTTTTGCTTGGAAATGCAGTGAACGTAGCTTTTATGCTTCCCAAACACACGAGTCTTGTATGCATGCTCCGCAATGCAGCATGAAATATGGCCGTAATAATGCGTAGTACAAGCGGCCATTGCCAACGGGCGCCAGAATATATGATTATTATAATGGCTTCCTGATTGAAAGCCGGTACCCCACTAGAAAAGGCACACGCGCCACCTCGCCTATTCTATTATAAGGCCACGTATAATGGGTGCATAGCAAATTCGAAAAGGTTTTATGCACTAAGTGTTTGAAATAAGCACTGCGAACAGGATGTCGCTATCGAGTTCGACTCCAGAAGGTGAAGTTTTAGGGTATCCAAACTTTTTTTCTTACTTCTATTTGAATTTCTCGCCTATTGACAACGCCGCCGCCATCAGCACCGCGTAATTCACGACAGTGGTTTCTTAGCTTATAAAAATCAAGGGTTGGGTGAGTTGGCCCCCTTAGCGCAATCGCGTTAAGGTTTCTGAACTGTATTTCTGGTCCCCTAGGTTGACACAGACTGTGAATAACTTGTCGCGCAGACTAACATATCAAGGGCTGTGGCATGGAAACATGTGCCACACGTAACTGATGGTTAATAATGAACGTCAAAGACAAGTCGCGTTCTTCATGTGGTAACGAGTGAATTGCGTTTATTATACACTTATGCCCTCATAAGCCACCTTTCAAATGTTTCAACTTCAGGTGACCCCTGCGAGAGCTTCCAGACGTAGATCGATAGATAGAAAAAAAAAGAAATGGTTAAAGAGATATTGGTTTGTTAAGAAATACTTCGCATCTATTAACATGACAACAAAACATGCGCTTTCGAAAGTTCACTTTGCAGTGAAATGCGCACATTTCTGTCAAACTTTTAGCCACACTATATCGACCAGCGCAAAACTTCGCGTTCAGTTACATACAGCTCCTGATACCACCACACAGAAAGTCTACTGTGCGCTAAGAAGTCCTTTAGGATGATTTTCTTTCGCTGAATATGCTATGTAAGGGGGTGCTTCTTACATCTATTCATTCATCCATGCCGTCAACGTTTACAAGGCTAGGGTTTCTTTATAGTGAAAACAAGAAAAAAAAAAGAAAATCCGCGTGTGGAAGAAAATCAACCTTTATATCTCAAATAAAGGCACTGGAAAGATGCGTGTAGTCAGGACAACTGCTCTAAAAAAAGAAAAAAAAACGTTTCTCCCCCCAACGTGGCGGAGGTCCACAGCATAAGTGGACACTAATTGTGGCCCACGAAGCACGCCTCCGAACACTCTCGTTCGCGTAGCCGTAAAAGCATGCACTCCAGTCTCCGCTCTCGCAGGACAAGGCAGCCACCGCGAGTGTGTTCTAAAGAGTGGTGCGGTCGTGACTTCTGCCAACTTGAGCACGCTCGTACACTCTGCTTTCCACTCGAGTGCCACGCAAGGTTCGTGCGGAACAACTCGCGAGTAATGGTGTTGGCGTGCCATCGTTTGACCGAGTGCCCCCTGCTTCTTTTCTGTCGGTATACTAGGAAAATTCAGCAGCAAAACTATAGGGCCTAGTGCTATTGAAGCAATAGTGCCTTTGCAATTAAACGGCGAAGTTTTGTGTGGCACACGACTGGTTTTTCTGTCCTGCAGGAACGGCTGGAAGAATTGTGAATGCTCTGATAAGATTTCATCTTGAATGACTGTCATTTACGACTGTGACGGGGTTAGTTGGTGAGGCTGCATGATAACTGCGGTAAAGTCTTAAACTTGAAAGGCTGGTGCATGAACATAAAAAAGAACGAAAAGACTAGAAGATTGAATGGATAAAAAGTGCTCCTTTCACTCATTTGACCTCTTCACACACATGCTCTTTTTATATTCTAACCCTCACACACGCAAAAAAACGAATGAATAAGGGCAAGTTAGAAAATACGAAATATTAATTTACCGTTTTGCTACAAAGCGTTTTCATTCATACGGGGCTCACCCTCCACGTTCATACGTGATAACAGTCAAGTATGGAGGCAAAAGGATTGGGCTCTCTGAAGCATACTTATAAACTGTCCATTGTAATAGCGCTAGGTTTTTTACGTGCCTTTATTCGCAACTCCAGAAAGCACTCGGTGTACTGGTAGCACTGGTCGGAAAAACCAAGATGGCTGCGCTTAACAGGGTCAACGCGGCACTTTCGCTTGGCGCTGTGCTGAAGTTTCTTTGTTGTGGCATCGGATCGTGTTGCCTCGTCAAATGCGGAAGGTAGCTGGGCGCGAATCACCAATTTTCATTGGCATAAATTATTTTAAATACCAAACAACAAAAATGATGAGGCTGCGCACAGAACATCAAGCTGCGAACTACATACAATTTATATGGAAGGATCTCTCTATGGAGTGCGAGATTGAAGAAGGTCTCTGCTCATGTGTAGCGGCCCTCTTCGAAGGTGCTAGCACTTTTGCGCTGCGTTGCTACACAGCTACAGGCAAGGCCTTAACAGTTTTCGTGGTAACTACGCATGCGACTTGTGCTGCCGATTGCATGCATCCCGTTTAGTTGCGTTGTCTCGTCAATGGGTAAATATACAAGCTGTTCACTTCATTATAAAAAAGAGCTAGGCCTGGGCCAGTGTATCTTGAGATAAGGAAAATTGTTGTTTTTATTGTAAGAGGAGTGTTCCTCTCTTTTCGTTCGTGGTCATGTTACCAAGTTTCTAATGAACAAGGTTGTCAGCTGCCGAACGCTCGCTTGTCCAAGTCGGCAGTAGTTTATATTCAAAACAGATACACGCACTCACGCTGCGAATTCAGGGACATGATTTTTACGGGGTTGCGACGTCGATGAAGGGAGCACATTGTAGGTCGAAGATGAAACTATTTATTTGGCCGAACTTGTGGCCGGTGAACGGAATGTCACATTACAATTATACACGCTGGCACTGACAGCGGCGAACGGAACGCCGGCCTTGGATCAACTCGCAGGTGCGTTGGCATTTATACATGTGCCGTCGAATACTCCAGTGTTATCGCTAACTGCTACGTTGATTTCAAAATAATCTGTAATGTTTGCGTAGTGCGCGTAATCTAAACAAAATGATCTACTACAGTCCTGAAGCTTCTCGAACACTCAACGTGCGAATTTGCGCTGAGAATTACGTACAGTGTAACAGGGCGATAACAAAGCTCGCGGAAGGAACGTGGCAATATATATACGCACGAACATGCATACACGCACGTATACGCACGCGCGACTCTCTCGCGCGTTTGTGGGCGTGTATATACAGTTATTCGAAATTAAAAAAAATGTTAGGGGGGAAAGATTACCGCAGCTTAATTTTAGAGTAGGTAGCACTGTGGTTTGCGCAGAAAACAAGCATATACGAAAAACACAGTCACATACATAACGCAACAAATTTCCTAAAGTGCTTGCTTATATAAATGAAACAATAGTCCGTGCTTCAAGAAGCCCGAATATTGATAACAATGCACACACGCTCAATAGTGGTGTACTCACCGAGGAGAATGAAGTCGTCACGAGCGAATTGATGAGAACAAGCTACCGTATAGTCTACGTCACCTGGTTTGTTATGCCTAAGTTTCGGGTTTGCGCCGTTCACCGTCTCACGTCGCCTGTATCCTTCGAGAAGTGATAGGATGAAACGCGCGTTGTGATCTTTCCACCTCAATGCCATGAATTGCGGCACACTTCATTGGTTTTTGAACGTCGCTTTCTTCTTTTTCGTGGTCACGAGTGCAGCATAGCGAAAATAAAGAAAAATATGCGGCCTCTTCTCAACGCGCGCAACGTGGTAAAATATCTTCTTTCAAGATCGACCCTGTTTTTTGCTGTTTCCAGGTGCAGCCGCTATGTGGTCACCGCTTAGTTGGTGTCCCGAATAGGGCAGACTTGTAGCGTACACTGACGACAGACGCGAATTACTTGGCTAAATATTGTGCTGATCCCTCTGTTTTTCTGTTCCGCACGAATCACAGCAGCTCAACTTCAAAATTCTGAGCACAACAAATTTTAGTTACGAAACTTTACATAAATGTAAAAAGTGGTTATTGAAGAGAACACTGTCTTCTTTCGCTAAAATATCCAACTATCTTTTTAAAGAATGCATACCGGTTTAAGTTTTTCTAACGAAGATTAAGTGGATTGAGAGAGTTCAGAGATCTTCAGAAGTTGCGGTGAATACAGTGACATTACAACAAAAGTAATTCGAACCTATCTTCACGATTCGTATCTATCTACAAATATTTCCCTGGCTATGCAGAAATATAAAGTTTACATTGTTGAAAAATTTCATAAATAGTAGTTAGATGGCTGAGATTTCTTGATGTATCTGATGCTGCTTTCGCGTAGTACAATATAAGTACTACACGAAAGAACCACCACATTATGCGTAACGTTAAGCTGGGCTTCAATGTTTTACCGAATAGCAACGCAAAAAGGACGTGTTAATGTACCAGCGGTAGGGGCGTGCAGACGCCATCGCAAATCACGTCAGATGGAATATCGGGGTGCGTCAATAACATAACCTGCGAGAGCCACGAAACACCGTGAACTGATTTCCCTGAGGGCTGTCATTGTGGCATGCCACAATCAAGACGTAGAGCCAGTGACGTCCCCTGTAGAGGAGCGTGAACGAGTTAGGCGGTGCTGTCGATGCGAGTACTCCGTCAGGCAAGCTGGTGGTAGTGCGAGTGACCGCGACCTCCGATTCGTTACTCTCTCCACTTCACTCCAAAATGTGACAGCATTGCTGATGCCCCTTGACACGCTCCTCTAAGCATCGTTTATTACCGTGCCTAGTTTAGCGTTCTTACCGTCGAATCGAGGCTGCTTTCATTGCTCTTTCTAAATGTGGGGCAGTGACTCGCCTATAGATTCACACTGGGTCTGCAAGAACTGACCCAATAGGCGCCTCTTTCTTTCAGAACGCTAAACATTTTCTGCAGAGTGTTTGATGGTGTGTGGGAATGAAGTGAAAAATATGTGGCTTTCGACAAGAAACAAAAAAAAGTATCCACCCTCTAAGTTTTTGCTATGTTCATATTAATTGTGAATTGCATATGGAGGTGCACAGAGATTACAGACATAAAGACATCTCGTGTGTCACGTTGGCTCCACTTTTCTCACTTTAGTACAAATACATTTTTTTTGTGTGGAGTAAAAGCACAAAATTTCGAATGCTCATCCCCAAACCACAACATGACTCATAGGATGTGTACGGCTGAAGGTTTGGTTCAATATATCTCCCGGCAAAATTGTTTTGCTCGTTCAGACGACATTTGGGTCCATTACCATGCATTGCGGTGTTTACGAGCTCTACTCTTTTTCTTCTCTTTTAATCCTCTCACCCCTTCCCCCAGTGCAGGGTAGCTAACCCGACGTGCCTCTGGTTGACTTCTCAGTTATCGAGTTCCTCCTCCTCCAAAGAGCTTCCCACAATGATTTGGCTTCTCTAAGGCAGAGTTGTAGGCTTCAATTTTCAGAAGTAGGTATACATTTATAAGAACACCTTTGAATTTTCCACCCTAAATTCAGTGTGCTACTCACCGTAACGGACAGGGAACGGGAGGGAAAGTAAAGGCGAGGATGTTAACCAGTCTATAGCGACTGGTATGCTACCCTACACTGGGGACAGAGTTGAGGGAGTTTGAAAGATAGAGAGAGGGAGAGAGAGGAGAAAACTTGTACTCAAAGTCACACGTTACACTAATCCGAACACTATTGGTCTATAACTACTTGTTCAAGTTCATTGCTTTAAAAAGCTCAGGACTGCGTTCGTCGCCTTCACTCGTGATGACTGCACTGGCCGACGGTCCAGAATGATCTCCGCCGTCATCGGTCTGGAATCTGTGTAAGCTAGCACAGGTGAAAGTGATTTTCTCTGCGCATTGTAGCGAGGACAGTCGCAGAAAGTGTGCTGTAAAGTCTGCTGGCTACCACAGGGCCATCCAGAGGGCGCACGACATGGCCGTTGTGTTGAACCTCCCCGTCTGGTCGTGGATGTGGTGCACCAGTGTCACCCCTTAAGGGAGGTGGAGCGCCGCCTCCGGACACTAATATAAAGTTCTTTGCCTGCCTGCCTGCCTCGCTACCACAGTTGTCAAAGAAGGGGTTGTCAGCCATTTAAATACGAAATGAAAATGACTTCGTGGAAGTCACTCTTCGCCATAAATGGCAAAGTCGACTGGCATCATTTCTGCATAGTCCAGTATGGGCGTCTGTAATCGTAAACTGTTCGGGCTGTAGTGGAGTTGATTGCTCGGTCTGCTTGTATTTCAAGTGGAAAGAGTGATTTCCCGTGCTGCCATCCGAAGTTAGCTAGCAGTGTCGGTCTTTGATAACGGTCTTGTTTCGAGCCTGTTGCCTTGAAACGCTGATCGAGCAGCAGTGTCCACGTTTTCACTATCACGACGCAGTGACTTAGCAGCTACTGATATGTGACGTGGTGACCTTTCTCAAACACTGTATGGAAGAGATACCAAACCTCAAAGACAAGCTGTTCTTCTGTTCCGTGCTGGAGGGCTGATTGTAAATATGCAAGAGCTCCTTTCGGATCCCGGAAGACTGACCAACGTTGAGGCTGGTCGTGGCTGACTCTGTGAAGTGCGGCGCGAAGAGCGGCGAGCTCTACAGTCGTCGATGACGTTGTGTGGTCTGTCTTGAAACTGAACGTAATACATTTCACTGGGATGACCACTGCTCCAGAAAAACACTGGAAAGTGGTTTGTCTGTCAGTATACACATCTACGTGATAGGCGTACTTCTCGTTCAAAGGTATTAAAGATAGTTGTTTCAGCACTGGTGATGCAAGATCAGATTTTTTTCTCATGCCGGGTACGATGAGGTGCACTTCAGGTCAAATGAAGCTCCATGAATTCACAAGAGTGTCCACGAGGGTTCCGGACAATGTTCCTCAAGTAAAAGAGGTAAAATATTTGTTAGTCGGGAATCAGCCACTCGAGGTGACACTTGAGCTATTCAAAGCCTAGAGATGTAGCACTTCTTTTGCGCCTTACAAACACTATGGCAAATGTAACTGTTTTTCTATTTAAATATCGGCAAAAGAAGAAAATACCAAACGAACTCATTGGTACTACATTGAAGTATAAACAGGAAAATGCATCTCTCTTCCAGATTTTTTTCACAAAAATGAGCAGAGGCTTTCGAAAAGTCTCAGTCACGTGACTGCATTTTCTTGCAGCTAATCTTGGCTGAATAGAATTATGGTGGAAATTATTGATTCTGCTTATATTCTTGGTCAACTATTGACAAATATCAAAGACTTATATATGTTGGCTAATGTCAGCTGTTGTTGGCAATCCACTCTTGTAATAGCAGCACTGTCTTTGTTTATCATTATTTTAATGCTTGTCTAGCGTGAGCCTCGAAAACAATCGCCGTTTGTCTTGCTTGTTTTTTGTGAGCTTCTGTAAAAAGATCAATAGATTTTAAAACAGTAGCATGTTCTTTGAAGTTCTTGAGATCTGTTCCACCGTAATGGATAACACCACGAACACGAATTTTCAGCGCCATCTACACACAGCCAGACTTAAGTTCCTGAAGAACCAGTAGAAGTGAGGCTGGAGCCATCGATCTTTGCGGCCGGCGCTAATGAGCCCAATACCAGGGCTTGCCTGAGAGGAAGAAAAACGATGGGCAGTGTCTCCATTATTCACAAGCGTTAACCCCTTTTTCGAGCCTTCAAGGCCGCCATTGAATTAAGCATTTTTTTATTGTTGTAGTAGGCTCACTATACCTTGGCGCCCTCGTTGTCGCCTCCGGCTTTCTTGTTTATCCTTTATTGGGTTTATCTCTCAGCTTTTGGGCATACCGGAGCATCACGAAGGGAACGAAATCGAACGCGCTAATCACGTCTGCTCTGCTCTCCTGATGGTTCGTTGCTTTTAGGGCAATCGGTATATTGCATTAAGGAATACGCTTTTTTTAGAATTGGTGGCTATAGTTTTAGGCGATATATTTATAACAAAATAAACACTTTTGTAAGATTCACCACCGTTAGCTCGCTATCGATCTCGAATCGACGCAGATATTTTTAATCATAAAAAAATTCTGAATCCTTTCGCAGATGTCACGAGGCATCTTTCTACTGCCTCGGAAGCTTCAACCAAAAAGCCTCTAAGCTATAAGGATTTTCTAGAGAGAATTAAATCAATAATGACAAATGTCCCCGACTAAGCCACGCACGTGGTAAAAATATGAATTCTCGGGTTTTCTTAAAGACATATTCTGAGTATTCTAACTACCGGACACGTTCACAATTCCAATTGTCTTCCTCTTGTCTGCTTAGTTATCTGGCTCACTCTGTAATGCGTTCTTTCTTGCTGCGGGCCAGCGACGAATCTATAGCTCGACGACAGCTACCATTAGCGCGCGATAAGCACCGGTGCAGCAGCCGAGAAGTAAAGCAAGGAAGAAGAGAGCACTCGATGGCCCGGCATTAGCGTCACACGTGTGGTGATCAGCTGCAACAGCCGAAGCCCAGAACGATTGGAGACGCCAGTAGACACATGTCTTCCTATGCTTGGATACTAAAGAAAGCAATCATCTGCACTGAGGCCGGACACAGAAGGAGTGCGTTTGGGGGATTTGTTTCGAGCATGCACCGTTTGGCTCGTAAGGACGATGCCGTAAATGATGAGGATTGGTGAACGGGAGGCTGTTTGTCAGGACAGCGTGGGTGACATAGAGAAAACTTGATCACCGTAGACACAGGATGAGGAATGGTTTTGTTTTGCACTAGACTTACGAAAATGCCACGCCTGCGCGGAAAGTGCAGTGCAGTCCAGTGAAAGCTTGAAGAGCGCCGTTTCCAGAACCAATTGCAAGCAAGTTTTGAAATACTAATGCGAGCACGCTTGCAAGACGCCCCCTACTTTCATAATTAATGCGGCGCCTGGTTACGATGAAGAATTATGGCAAACCCTTCGTTATGGGCAGGAAGCGTTCGTCATATTTTGTGACGCTGGGTTACAGAAGTCGCATTGTGTGACACTTGGTTGTTGTTTTACTCTTCATTTATTTGTGGGGTTTAACGTCCTGAAACCACCATACGCTTATGCGAAACATGGCAGTGGAGGGCTCTGGAAACTTCGACCACCTGGGGTTCTTTAACGTGCACTCAAATCTGAGCACACGAGCCTACAGCACTTTCACCTCTATTGAAAATGCAGCTGCCACAGCCGGGATTCCAATCCGCAACTTTCGGATCAGCAGCAGAGTACCTCAGCCACTAGAACACCGCGGCGGGCCGTTATTTTACTCTTCTATCACATTATATTCCGTGTGTTAACGTGGTTTAATCTCCATGTGACGCTTGTGTGGGGTTTTTCTGCACTAGAGCTCTGAGCATAGACATGTCTCTGTAGTGAAATTACTGGACAGCACGGATGATCCAGATTTGAAATCCACTTCATCCTAGATAATTTTTGCTTTTTCGTGTTATATAGTGCGCCGCCGCCGCCGAAGCCAGTGTTTCAAACCACTATAGTTTGAAATACAGGCTTCGGTGGTGGCGGCAAACTACATCCCTCTTGCTGTGATCTCACAACAGCTTTTGTTCTCAAAATCACCTGTCTGTGAAAATTGACCGCGTATTTGATATATATATATATATATATATATATATATATATATATATATATATATATATATATATATATATATATATTGGCTCGCTGCAGACCACCTTTCACAGGCACTAGGCGGGCTCCTCGTTACAGAAGCTTATTGGCAGCCAACAGGACTCAGGCTTGGTTGACCAGGCCCTCCTGGCTCGCCAGGTCAGAAAAGCCAAGCAGGGCTGCCTCCCAGTTCTTCCGGGTGGAGAATTAGCTTTGGGGTGAAGCGCGAAGTTGACTGGCATGCCCACACCACGTGGAAATTGTCTGGAGACTCCTCCGCATAGTTCTGCGTATACGCACGCCTCGCTGCCGATGTCGATAGATGGTAGTTAGTCTCCTGCCAGCCATACTATGTACATGGCGGGCATAGCGTCGAAGCTTCAGCACAGCGTTAGAAACACAAGTGTCTTCAGATTTAAATATGCGTGTATTTTATAGTAAGGAACACACCATCCAATACTTGTGTATTGATGTTTCACCTCAGAGATGCGTAGTCTTTGATTTTTTAATAAACAAAATTCACTTGTATGAACGCAGCCACCAGTTTAAGACGGCTGGGCGTGCAAGAAGTGTTCAAACTTTTGCCGGCTGGCTTAACTACGAGACAGACAGACAGACAGACAGACAGACAGACAGACAGACAGACAGACAGACAGACAGACAGACAGACAGACGGGCGGACGAACGGATGGACGGGCGGGCGGATGGACGGACGGACGGACGGACGGGCGGACGGACGGACTGACGGACAGATGGACAGACCAATATTTCCGCGTTCAAGTATCCTAAGAAAGACTATCGTTTTTATTACCACCCTTGAACACCGGCTATGGCTGACAAACAAAGTTGAGAGGGAGGTAGGTAGCTTTTCTGTGAGTTTATTGCTGGGTTAGTTAGGTATAAGCGTTTTCTTATGTCGAAAAGTGGTGATGCGGACACACTGAGCTGTGAAGGTTCTGCAAATTATCAATGATGCTGTGTAACACCCGGTACCAAGTTAACACTGCACAAAAGAGGACATAATTTTTATGAGATATATAAAAATGTGCAGAAGGCATCGTCCTAATGTTGCGTATGCTTTTATAAAGTTTTTCATGCAAACAGGATGAGTATTTTCCCCGACATGCGTTGTCTTGTCTGGTTGTGCGCTGACGTGTGACATATCTGGCGATATTATTTGTTGTGGCCGCCCATGTGCTTCTGTCTTCATTTTTATTCATCCACTGGTGAATGGTGCCATTTACCCAATTATTTCGCTCATTTATTTCCACAAGGAACAAACGGAATGCCCCAGAAATATGCTGCTTCACCCAAAAGCAAGGGTGGTTTGAACCAAATATTTTACGGCAAGCATTGAGACCGCACAGTTATGTGTGAGCTGTTTTACAGACAAAACTGATAATATATGTGCTCAAAATTATACGGATTTTAAATAAATCAACTTCATTCAGAGGCTTCGGCAATTCAAATGTGTTCGCACAACGACACAACGAGAAAAAAATATTGGAACACGGGGCACAAAAATGTGAAACTTGCACATACGGAGTTTGCATGATGAGCCAACTTAATGCATATGCTGATGAGGTGAAATTTTGACTAACAAACAAAGCTGTGCGCTGTATTTCGCTTTTCACAGAATATAACAATGCATCATAACATGTATTCAGTTGTTCTTTTTTCTTCCTGCCCCTTTCTTTTACTCCGCTTTAATGCTGCGAAACTACACTGGTGTGACATTTTTCATTCTGTCTGGCATCATTCAAGCATAGACATTTACTTAGTGAACAACGTTTTCAATTTCGTACTGACTTCACTAAGTAGGCCATTTTCGCTGGTTTGTTTACGGTTTCCGCAGTATAGACAATTTTTTAATTTAACAGCGCCGCCTTTGCTTTTCGCGTTAAAGGCTGAATGGTAGGCGTACCCCAGTTACAAATCTTTAGGATGATACCGTTTTGAACATTTGTTAAAAATTTAGGAAAAACAAAAACGAATACAAAAGACTTGGCCTAAATATTAGGCATGCTATTTGGTACTCAATTTTTCAGTCTGTCTGAATAAATATTTGGCAAAACAAATGTATTTCACTGTACACTGCACCTAAAAACATAAAGAAGCTTATCTAAACCTAAATTCACTTCACGAGCGTACAGGCGGTTCTCACATGAAACCGACAATGACTTTAAATATTGAACGATGAATATGATATTCACCCACAATAAAACATCAAATGAAACATAAAACACTGATAGTTCATAAATTGCACAACTTTATCCCGCTGCCTTCAACATAAGCTTCAAAGTGAATCCAGGCTACTTACAATGGCGTCACTGTTCTGTGGGAAATAAAGGAAGATTGTAATTGATACGAGAATGTGCGACGGCATCTTCAAAGTATCTTTCGCGAATGTGACTGCATGTGTGTGGCATTCAATTGTTTTTTATGTTCTGCTAATTTCTACCGTGCTTCCCACTAAAAGGGTATATCTCTCAAGTTCTACATTCCGTGGAAACTATACTGATAGTACATATAGCCACTATGTGAGGCCAACTTGGCCCGAACACTAGGTCCGTGGTTGGGATGTCGCTGGTGACTTGGCTACTTTGCGCCAAGGTCTACTTTTCCTGATCACGTCCGGCAACGGAAATATAAATCTCATTGAATTCAAAGTTTGTCGTTAGCGCTTGCCTGCTCTTGCTTCTTCTTGGGCCGTTTCGTTCCTTTATTGATCTTCTTGCTCAAGTATGACAATGTCATGTTAGTTCTACAGCTTCTTTTAGCTCCTCCTGAATTTTATCTCTTCGCATTTATTACCCCTTTTCTTTCTTATGCTCAGATGATATAGCTGGCAAGTACAAATACTACGCACTGTATTCGAGTTTTTCCGTCTGGTTGCTTCATGCGGGCGTCTTTCCTTCCCGCTCTACGGGCTCGTGCGGACTGCGCGTTAAGCAATTGAGACACTTTTACCCGCGGCGCGACAGCAAAGACCGATTGCAGAAGTTGCACGCTTGTATACAAGAAAACGCATGGCTAACGTGTGTATACGATCTGCTCACCATAATTGCGGACTCTGCACACCCGTTTATAATGTGAGACTGATAGCACACGTTTTCAAGTGCCCTGTTTAAGTCCCAAACAAGAAGAAGCTGGTCTGTTCACCCGCGACAAGATTTTTGTCTTGCGTATGAAATGGTCGTAACGTAAATGTTAACCAAGTTTGGTCTAAAGCCTAAAGAACAAACTTTTTTTTTGCGAAATTGAACGTATTTGACAAATCGCAGCAACAACGCGGACGAAGGAAAAAAAAAAGAGCAGACCACAGTGCCGTCATCCTACGATAATTTAAACGTAGTTCCTGTTCCGTTGATGGCTATATTTCAACGTTACTCTGGCAAGAGCACTGCCTACTCTATATAAGCTATGTATAGAGGCTCTGACCTTGTAGGTTAATTTTTTTGGCAGTTACCTATCACAAGTAGATCAAGCACACGCAAAAAGAGTGTGCCCTTATTCTGTTCCGATAAAATGATACTATGGCCTCGTATTTAGTAAACACTATTTTTAAATCATATTGCTTCAGTTCAATTAGCTACAAGCTTGGCTTAAGTATAAAATTGTGAGGCTACTTTTGGCCAAACCTTTTTTTTTAAGTACGCACGGAAACCCTAATTTACGTTGCCACTGCGATCTTTGCTGCTGCGTACAAAACACACTTCAATACCGGCACCTTTTTTTATAGCTAACAATAACGATTTTCGGGGTTTAACGTCCCCAACTTAGGATATTATCATGAGAGACACCATAGGCTCTGGACTCTTCTTCCACTTATGGTTCGTAAATCGAAGTACACGGGCCTCAAGCATTATCGCCTCCATCGAAAATCAGTCAAAACGCTTCCTCCGCAGCGTCTGGGTCATCATCCGAGTGCCTTAGCCACTAATTTGCCACAGTTATGCGCCTTAAGCAGTGTTTGAGTTACCGCAACGAACAACTCAGAGAACAGAAGCACCGTTCTCTGCATGGCACCGTAGGTAATTAGTGCCATAGACATATTTCGTTGGTTCAATAAGAATGTGAGTATTGTAGTTCCTGTGATTTTCCTTACGCTCCGTGTGACACCTCGACTAAGAAGTGACGGAAAGAGCCCAAGTGTTGTACTATACGCCTCTTTTTATTAAATTCCAGATCTATGATATAACACCGCTACAAATTGTAAATAAAGAAGCTGCGTGTTTCACTGTTTTCACAAATTTATTAATGTAGCTCTGTTGCCCATTTGCAAATGGCGCGGTTCCTTCGGCGGCTGATGATCGTCTAATATGGCGCTTTGTTTTTTCAGTATTGCCGTTATTCGCCGTTCTGGTGTTCTCAACTCAATCTGGAATAGCACCTTTACAGTGAACGATTACGATGCTTACTGAATTAATGAGGCTGCATGTATTAATCCGCGTGCCGCCCGTTAGAAGGCTCCGGCTACCCGCAGGTATCGGTGGGAATAAGTTCCTGACCTCGATGCATAACTTAGCTGGCGATGCCGAGAAGGTTCGGCAAACACAACCGGCAGCAAGAAGCACCAGAAGTAAACAGCAGCGGCCACTGCGAGAAACCCTCTCGTTGTCAATGACCTGGCGAGGTTTCGACCTAAGGTGACATCGGACGATGGGGGGGCTCGCCTAGAGGTGACAGCAATAATCAAAGACACGGTGACGTTGGGTAAAGAGAAAGCAATGTTCGAACGATCCGGAAGAAGCAAGGTGTAGGGGTGAAAAAGGAGGGCTTAGCTTGCATGCCAGGAAACTAGAAGGGATCTGCAATAAGCTGGACAGAGTTAGCCGAGAGAAAAAGGCTACGACGTAATCAAAGAGAGAGAGAGAGAGAGAGAGAGAGGAGAGAGAGGAGAGGATGGTGAGTATGGGAGAAGACAGGTCGAAGAGATTGCTAATGAGGAGAAGGTAAAGGAGAGGCCCACTGATGGTCATCTGCTTCTAGAAAGGCTGCGATTGTTGGTGCCTTATCCTGGCAGGTGGCGACACTTTTCATCCTGCGGAGTTACAGCAAAAATAAGTCCGAAAGAGAGATTCTCGCTTTTACTTAGGGCTTGCGTGCGTTATTCGTCCATATTGACGTTTTACGCAGGCTTATAAAGTGAAACAACTAAACTCAAATAAGTTCCTTTATTTTTTACGGAATAGCCTAGGACAAAACGAAATTGCACATATACAGCAGGTACAACACTTGGCAGCGTTTTGGACTTTGTTAACATAATAGCGTCAAAAAGGTCGTGTTGAAAAAAAATATTCTGGCATAAGCTTCAGTGTGGTGTGAGTGCCGTCAGTTGTCAGAAAAAAATCGCCAGCTTGTGCGTCACCAAAAGAATTAAAAAAAAAAGATGCGAATAAGATAAACAATAAAACTTCCCGTGCTCGAGTGAAGTTCAACCCTTAGTCTTTTGCTGGGCCAGCAGGCCATACCACACAGACATGCATCTGCTTGGAAATGCAGTTAAAATAACTTCCTCTGCTTGGACATTGCGTGAAAATAACGTTCAAGCTTTACAAACACACGTGTTCTGTACACAGATTTTGAAACACAACATCTAATGTCGCAGTATCCGCACGTGGCACAAGCACACAATGCCACCGGGCGTCGGAACACATGTAGATATATATGCAGATGCTCAACTGTTTTGTTTTGTTTTGTCGTCTAGAAGGTTTTGGCTCATACCCACAAGGGGGATTGGATACACTGTACCTTATAACCTAAATTGTAATACAAGGCTTGTTAAAAGAGAGCGAAATCAGATAAGAACAAGATGAATGATAACGTATATTTAAGAAAGAAAGTGAAAAAAGAACTGATTATCGTAACACCTTTATGGTTTCGAGCCCGCCACCCATACAAGAGGCACTCACGTCGTTGCGAGCGACCGCGTAATGAGGGCATAGCAAGTTCGAAAACATTTCACACGCGGCATTTCTCAAGGTCATAAGCATGCTACCGCTAACACAAAACGCGGCATTGTGCGAAAGCTTCACTGACAGAAGCTACTGTAAACCATATCGATTACATAATAGTATAATCCGCCATATAAACTTCACGAGTAACACCATAATTGATACGTAGGGTTTAACGTCCCAAAAGCAACATGATTATGAGAGACGCCGTAGTGAAGGGCTACGAAACTTTTGATCACCTGAAGTTCTCTAATGTGCACCCAAATCTGAACATATGGGCTACAGCATTTCCACCTCCGTCAAAAATGCAGCCGCTGCAGCCGGGATTCGATCCCTAGTCCTGCGAGTCGGCAGCCGAGTGCCTCAGCGACTGGACGACCGTGGTGAGGATGAAGTAACACCATACAAATCATCCTATGCATCAATGGCTGAAGTACGCATTAGAAACATCATACCACTATCATGTTTAACTTTTGAAGGCGATGCTTAGGGTGCCGCTAGTTTTAACTGTGCACAGTCGGGTGACTTGAGTGTGGTTAAGCGCACTGACAATGAACACCTTATAGTGGTGCCCGAAACGATTATCGGTCTTCAACTGAGCTGACTGCATTTCCACAGCTGAGTACGAAGTACTCGCAGTACTACTTATGCTTTTTCATTACACCACGGAGACGCAAAAATGGAACGTGCTACCTATTTCTCACATGCGTCATGATTCGTGGCGACAAGCGTTTCTTAAAATAATAAAGTGAGACCAATAGTTCAGTGTTTTGAAACACGAAGAAAGTTGAGGCGACGTCACAGGAACTTTTCCTCACTCAAAACAAAACAACACGAACACACATTTCATTTCTTGTGCCATCTTTTTTGTGCTCTAAAAGTTGTAATACAGCGAGAACGCAACACTTTTCTTTTTGTTTTCCCAGTTTAACTATGCAGGTTGCAATGTTTCTTTCCATAGAGAAATAAATTTGTCGTCCGTACCTCATTTCTTACCCATACCTCTGTAGGGCATTTGGAGTCAGAATTCGAAAAACATATCGGTACCTACTTCCAAGGTGACTGAAATCTCGATTCTGAAGTATACAGTTCTTGTTCTACGGTCACTTTTCAACACATGGGGACCACGCAGTGTGCTTTACGAAAGAAACGCTTGAGACTAGTTTTATATGAATGGACGTACATATTAAGAAACTAAACAAAATCATAGAATGGTGACAGTCATGTGTGGACCACGAGCCCCTATCCGAAAGGTCGGCGGACAGAGTGTTTTATACTCCTGCCTTAAACAGCCTCTAAACCACCCTAAAGTCGATATTCGCGTTGTGGACCTTATGCGTGAGTATAAACTCAAACATAGCCATAGGATCTTTTTTAATGGTGCCGTATTAGTGGAGGTACGTGCCTTTGATGTTACAAAATAAGCCCTCGTTGGTTTAGCCCTTTTCTCCGTTCTTCACTCCTCCTGGCCAATGCTCCTCCTCACGTTCGAGGAAGAGTTACGGCGAGCCCAAGTAGCTGTGAGTGGTGTATAGTCGGTTACAATCTATGAATAAAGGCACGCTACCTCAACAACCATCGCGTTCCTACCCAGAGAAAGTTTGCGTATGCTTAGAAAAACTATGTAATGATTTGGAGTTCTTCGCATTCTACTTCGTTCCAAATCATAATGAGAGAAAAAATCAGCAGTAGTACTGTCGCTTATGCAATGACGGTGTTTAGAAAAAGTGTGTTTAGAAAAGTTAGCAGCGATTTAGAGCACTTGGTACTCTACTAAGGGAGAGCAGAAAGCCGTTCCAGGGCAACGTACCCCGCACCATCTAAAGAAGTCGTGTGTTTAGAAAAAAGTGGTTAACAATTTTGAATACTTAGTTCTCTACTAAGGGAGAGCATGAAGCCGTCCCGTGGGCCTCTACTATGGGAGAGCTTCTGTGTGTGTTTAGAAAAAGTGGTTAATGATTTAGAGTACTTGGTACTCTACTATGGGAGAGTTGAAAGCTGTCCCCGTACTGTGCACGACAAGAACTTCTGTGTGTTTAGAAAAAATGGTCAACGATTTAGAGCACTTGGTACTCTTCTATGGGAGAGCATGAAGCCGTCCCGTGCAGTGCAGAAAGAACTTCTATTAACAAGTTATGCTATAGTTCTGCGACGTCTACCACGAAGTGCGAATTTGCGAATGGTACCTTTTGTATTCAGGGCCATGTTCATGTCACTGGTTCTCACTCGAAACATTTATTTCCTGCAAAATTTGAAGAAATATAACACCACCACTGCTCACCCTACCATAGTATATTAGTAAAGAGCACTGATATTTTAATCTATCATTTGTGTAGTGTTTACATTTGCGGCAAAAAGAAAAGTACTTACTATTTGAACGATAACCACATTACACGACGATCATTCACAAATGATTGGCAGCTGCGCCGCAGTTGTCGGGGTGGGGCTTGCATTTATTTTTAGGTTTTAACGGGCTAGGTAGAAGCGCTACAAATGCCGACATGTGTGGACGCGCGAAGATCGGCTTCTGCTTTCAAGAATGTTTTCCTGTGGAATCCACGAATTTGTCGCCGAGTTTTCAGTCACATCGTGTGACTAAGTTCTCAAGAAATCAGTGGATGCCACCTTTGTGCCATTGAGTGGACTTTTAAACCATTTTGGGACATTTTTACACGGCAACGCCACCGGAGGATTTAAGCCTAGCCAAGGAGGCGATAGGCACCAGACAGTGTACCAGAGGGCGCGACGAAGCTTTTTGGGCCGCCTCAGCATTGTTGGTACCAACCACCAGGGATACTAAGAAATTGAAACTCTCGCTGAAAACATTGAGACGCTGAAGTGTCAATGCCCTAATTCGCGCGTTTTCAAAGAACGCCTCCTGGG
This sequence comes from Rhipicephalus annulatus, assembly GCA_013436015.1. Taxonomy (NCBI): domain Eukaryota; kingdom Metazoa; phylum Arthropoda; class Arachnida; order Ixodida; family Ixodidae; genus Rhipicephalus; species Rhipicephalus annulatus. Next base: position 691,572 of record WOVY01011109.1, on the reverse strand, counting down.
CGCTCACATGATCAGCCGTAACTCCCCTGCTCACAACTGAAACAATTGGCAGATCCCACGTACAGTGGGAATCGATGATGTGCGAAGCGCGAATAAAAAGGTTGATATGTCTCTTTAAAATCAGCACAACGTTACAAGGTTGAGGTATATGATGCAGTACATGACTTTCATGTGATGATTATTATGTTTGGATGGGTCGTTTACTTCCGTCATCAATTCACGTCACGTGATACCAAATTCAGTATATGTGGAGTTAGCGAAACGGCCGCGAGCACACTATTAGCGTGGCATGTTGTGATGTTCTTACATGACAAGCGTGTCAGGATTATCATGTTTGCACCAGTCATATATTTCGTCATCCATTCACGTCACGTAACGCCAAACTTGGTATACGTGGAGGTAGCGAAACGGCCACGAGCGCATCATGAAAGGCCCAATATACTCCAATGTAGCGTTGACGCGCGTGCACGCTGAGCATGGCGACGCAACGTTAGCAAAATGCGAGCACTCTATAGTATGACGCCAGGCGCGACCGGCCCGACCACCGTCCGTCGGCGCGGTCTGACGGCAACCGGCACAAAATTCGCGCCGATGTGTTACCCAGACAACACTGAGGCTCCCCCTTTTCGTGACGGAGAGATGCCGGACGCGCTGAAACGCGCATGCGTCAAAACAAAGCAGCGCGGCGTACGTTTGCAAGTATATGGCAAAACCAGCGCCTGGAGTCGCAACGTCGGCGTGACGCAACGTTGCGACTGAAATGAACGCTGGTGAGCACGCGCATCGCGTCACGTCAAAATGTATTAGCGTCTCTACTGTGGCATGTAGTCATGTATTCACATAACACGCATTTTATGTTTATCATGTTTGCACCAGTATCATACCTTCGTCATCCATTCACGTCCCGTAATACCAAATTTGGTGTAAGCGAAGCTAGCAAAACGGCCGCCAGTGAATCATGAGCGTGGCATGTAGCCATGTTGTTACATGATACGCAACTAATGATTATCATGTTTGCACCAGTGACATACCTTTGTCATCCAATCTTGTACCGTTATACGAAATTCGGTATATGTGGCGCTAGCGAAACCGCCACGAGCGTATCATGAGCGTGGCATATAGTGATGTCGTTACATGACACGCATGTCAACATTTTCGTATTAGGGTCTCTCGCTTGTGTGCGCCATGCAATCATGTCATACCATACCAGTTTTGCAACATGCCATGTGAACGAAACCACCGCGAAAGCTGCAGGACCATGAAATATAAATCATGACATTTATGACATACGGATCATGCTTTTCATGGCATGAGTAGTCATATATGTTATTCATAGGGTCACCTTATGCTATACCAAGTTTGGTATCGATACCATTAGCAAAACGACCAGGAGAGGTAAAAGTCATAGGCGGATAGATAGATAGATAGATATATAGACAGATAGATAGATAGATAGATAGATAGATAGATAGATAGATAGATAGATAGATAGATAGATAGATAGATAGATAGATAGATAAATAGATGTGCTCGAAGTCGCCGAAGTTCGCTAAGAACTACTTCGCAATTAAAAGAAAATAGTATGCACGGGCAAGTCCGGTTATGCTGCGTCTACTCGCTAGGCTACGCATTGAAAGACTCGGTTTTGCTGCGGCTACTCGCTAGGCTGTGTGATCTGGCGCTACCATCAAATCTCGTAAACTGCATTGCCGGGTGCCTATTGCCACCAATGCGCCGAGCCGGCGCCAACGTGACTCAGCGCTTTGCGCGTTGCGGGAGCTGCAACTGAGAATGGAATACCAAGTAGATGAAGAGGACAGCTCTCCAGAGGATTGCACTGAAGACATCGGTTGGAAGGAAGCCGAAGTAAGACGCTCAAGGAATAAGCTAGCCGCGGTTAGCGTTGTCGCTGCCAAGGGCTCGACCAAGGCTGGCGTTGGGGGAGACGCTCGTGCCAGTCGTAATAAACATGACACCAAGCATACAATCCCGCGAGCTGGACGCATGCCAACACTTCCCAAAGACTTTAGCAAAATTGTGATACGATCACGTGGATGATTAGTTATCTGGATAATCGGTGCTGAAGCCGTGGCACATGCGATAGTACTGGCGGCCGGCATCAAAGAAGAGGAGGCCACGCAGGACATCATCTTTTCCACCTTGCAGCAGAACAATATGCTGGCAAGCACTCCGCACCAGGACAGAGCTTCAAGATACCTAATGTCAAGCAAATTGACATTGGAGGCAGATTTTTCGAGGTTAGGGCGTACGCCATGGTACCCCACGATACTTGCTTTCCTTCACCTTTTGCGTAACGAGGAGCAATGGGATGATGCTCTCCGCGATAGACTTCCCCCGGTCCTCCGAGCTCTGATACAGTGGGCCCGGGTCGTCGCTGGAATCATCCTAGGGACCCCGGACTAGGGGTTCCTCCCACGCCCTCCTTCTCCAAGCTTTTGTGAATAAAGGCGTTTCTCTCTGTGTGTGTGAAGGAGTGATTCGCGGGATCCCCGTAAGCGATACTCAAGACATTATGACCCGAAATATTGTGAACGCAAATAACCCACTCGCGCTGTAGGCCAAGGAAATCAAGGAAACTGGGATCAAGGACACAATGTGCCGAGATTCGTGCGATATGGTCCTTCACTTTTGCAGTGTTCCATTATTCACAAAAACATCGACATTTTTTATGTCTGTGGAAAGCTGGAACATTGCTCTGACGTCTGTCCAAACCCAACTGAAACCATCTGCAGAGGCTGCGAGATCAAGAATCCAGATAAGCTGCACCAGTGCAATCTAAGATGCAGGCTGTGCGACAGTAACCATCCAACGGCAGACAAGCAGTGCAATAACAGGTTATTAGTGCCATACGTTGTCAGACAAAGATGCTGGGAAAGATCGCGAGCAGCCGCAGAAGCCCATGACGCAACAATCACATCAAGTTCAGACATCAATGACAAGCACCTTGTTCCAGCCTACGGGACCCAGATCATCCAGATTACACAAGAACAGAAAAGGCGGCCCCACTCCAGGGGAGGGGGTTGCGTTCCAGAAGAGGTTCCAGACCAAAGGCCCGCTCCCAATCACGGAGTTGCTCGGGCTTTCAAGGTCACTATTTGGGTGAGGAGCAGCCTAGACGGCACCCGAATGGCCAACTGCCTGTCGTTTAGTTCAAGATCACGGCTTCTAAGCGGGAGAGGACGCCTGCAGTTGCAGCGAAAGGCAGCTGGGCTGAGGCGAGGGTGCAACGGCGTGGCAGAGGTGATGATAGGTAAGCTGCCAGAGCATGATAGCATTGCGCAGCTAGAGCAAGAAAACGCAAGGCTTACAAAATTGAATGAGAGGCTATCGGCCGAATTAACCGAAATAAAAAATCTCACTAAACTAACCAGCACGCAGTCTTCACAGCTAATGCCTCAGCCAGTTGTTGTCCATGTAGCTGAAAACGTGGGAGACTCTAGAACGACAAAAAAAGAGCAGTCATGGAAGAACGTGTGGAAGCCAACCAAACGACCCTTTCAGATATGAAAGAGGTCTTTGACACGTTCAGAAAGGTAGTAGCCAATCTTAGCGAGCAGATGGGCAGGCTAGAATCAAGCGTGGCGGCACTAGTAGAGCATATGACTTTGCGCATTACAAAGGTTAAAGCATATCTGCACGACTCAGCAGTGCCTCCTCATGCAATAAACTCACCTCTTCGGCCACCAATACTAGTGTTACCAAACCCATCGACAGGTGCAGCATCAGTCTCTGTCGGCCCATGTAATAACCATGATGGCAGCGCTAGGTGAAGCATCCCGTATCTGTCAATGGAACTACAGATGTTACTTCAAGAAGAAGGCAACGCTACAGCAGTGTGTCAGCAGCAAAGAAAAACCTCACATTATATTACTGCAAGAAACCATTTCACCGCAAGCAAGGCTGCCTGGATTTCGGCCTGTAATAGGGGATACCAAAGGGAGCGGAGTCTGCACCTTCATATGCAACAAACTAACGCACATAAAACCACGACCTCAGGATAGAAGCAGGCCGGTTGGAACACGTCATGGTAGAGATCGGGCCGTGTACCAGCAACTGTCTTAGCATTGTTATTCTTAACATATATATAGCAGCGCAAAAGAACAAAAGCAAGGGTTCACGATGGTACTAAAGAAAGCTGTTTCTATCGCCGGGGAAGGCCCACTAGTCATAGCAGGTGATTTAAACGCGCCTCATCATACATGGTGTTTGAAGTACAACACTGGAAAAGGAAATTGACTTTCGCAAAGTGCCAGTGAACTTGATATCTCCCTAATCATGGACCCCAGCCTACCAACAAGACTTGATACATCCTGCTGCAGGGATTCCACCCAATACCTTACATTTGTAAGGAACATCAAGAAGGCCCAGTGGACGAACCTTCCTGTAGACCTCGAGAGTGGCCACCGCAATCTTGTCACTGCCTTCTCCATGGAGTGTAAAAAGCAGAGGGAATTTCACTTCACAGACTGGGATAAGTCCAGGAAGTTAAGGATGGAAAGGGAACAAGATGGCCACAGACCAGGCTTGGAGCAGTGAGTCAAACAGATGTAAGAGGACATCAAATCCGTCTCCTCAATCATTACCACCGATTTTCCGGTTGAAAGAATAGATAGCCGGCTCGCTCATCTTCTTGAGGCAAAGCAAGCACTACTGAACCGTTGGAAGGGTCAGCGCCTGAACCAAAAACTGAGGAAGCAGATAGCTGAAGTAAACAGATCAGTCAAGGAACATTATCGCGCACTATCTAGGTTGCAGTGGGACAAAATCTGCAACTTCATTGATGTTCAGATGCGCAATGGCAAGACAAACAATTTGTTCAAACATTGTTGTAGGCCCGTGTGCTCAGATTTGGGTGCACGTTAAAGAACCCCAGGTGGTCTAAATTTCCGGAGCCCTCCACTACGGCGTCTCTCATAATCATATAGTGGTTTTGGGACGTTAAACTCCACATATCAATCAATCAATTTGTTCAAACATCTCCTCAACGAAAACACCACCAATACAAATCAAAAGCACGTTATTGTCAAGTTTCGCATAAAGAGATAGGGCTCTCTTCAGAACAGCAAATCGTGCAGTTCTCATGCATAAGTACCTACCTATCAAAAAAGGATTGGCACTACCAAGTAGACAGTACAAGGGCACGTCTAATCCAGATCTTAAAGGCGACTTTAACATCTTGGAAATCAGAAGAGCCTTGCATGATCTGAATGGCAGGTCGGTCCCTGGCCCGGACGATATATCGAACAAGGCCCTTCGTAACCAAATGACAATTCGGTTGAGACTCTGAAGGATATGATCGATGCAGCATGGAGAGAAGGAAGAGTGCCAGAGCAGTGAAAGCTGGCCAACACGATCCTTATACCTAAGCCAGAAAAGCCCCCTAACTTGGAAAACATGAAGCCAATATCCTTGACATCATGTATCGGCAAGGTTGCAGAACATACAATACTGCACAGGATAAACAACTACTTGAAAGATAATGACATCTATACACACAATATGGTTGGATTCAGAGCAGCGCTATCCACACAAGACCCAATGAAGCTTATCAAACACCAGGTCATCGACAACGAAACCAGAATCATGAGAGCCATCCTGTGCCGAGATCTAGAAAAAGCGTTTGATAACATCCACCACATATTCATATCCGAAGCAATTTCTAAGCTTGGTCTGACAAAAGCCTTCTATGACTACATTGGGTCCCATCTCACAGATCGGAACGCCGTTTTTAAGATCGCAGATATCGAGACCGCAGCAATCGAGCTAGAAGCAAGGGGCCCGCCTCAAGGGGCAGTGATTTCACCAATGCTGTCAGTATTGCCATTATATGACTGTCAAAAAAATGTCGAGCATCGAAGGATTGAAGCACAACATCTACGCAGATGACATTACCAACTGGTGCACAGGGGCTAGTGGGGGGCGATTGACACCGTAGTAGTAAGAGGCGATTGGCACCTTAGAAGAGAACCTTCGTCCTTCTGGGATCAAGTGCTCCTCGAGCAAGTCAGAACTTTTACTGTATCGGACTACACACCGCTACCAGGGGATACCAGGGGATGGAAGCTGGTAAACCAGATAGGCATCCACCTGTGTACAAATCAAGTGGATGCCACCCAGAGGGTCGACTCCATCAAAGTCCTGGGCATTTGATCGGCAAGACATAGGCAGTCTACCGGTGCTAACAGCAAATCTATAGACAAGTTAACTTGGGAAAGAGACAGTGCGGTGCACCTCCTACGCAGAGTGGCCAACAAAAGAAACGTGATCAAGGAACACAACCTCATCCGGTTGATGCATGCGTTTGTTCTAAGCCACTTCACGTACGAGGCAGCAATGCACAACTAGTCTAGAGCAGAGTACGAGAAGCTGAATGTGGTCCTCCGGAGAGCTATCAAGAATATCCTGGGCCTACCCATACATACCAGCACCAAGCGTCTATTTGAACTTGGCATTCACAACACGCTCGAATAAATAGCAGAAGCCCAAGAGAGAGCATAGTTTGCAAGGTTATCTACAATAAGGTCGGGGGAAATTATCCTGCAGGAGCTGGGCCAACACCCAATGGCAATTAGACGCCATTACATTACCAATCAAAAAGGGTGTAAGACAGGGGGACACAATCTCCCCAATGCTATTTACCGCGTGCTTACAGGAGGTTTTCAGAAGCCTAGAATGGGAACAGTTAGGGATAAGAGTTAATGAAGAATACCTTAGTAACCTGCGCTTCGCCGATGATTTTGAATTGTTGAGTAACTCAGGGGACGAATTGCAACTCATGATTATGGAGTTAGACAAGGAGAGCAGAAAGGTGGGTCTCAAAATTAATCTGCAGAAAACGAAAGTAATGTACAACAACCTCGGAAAGGAGCAGCGCTTCGAGATAGGTAATAGCGCACATGAAGTTGTAAAAGACTATGTCTACTTAGGGCAGGTAATAACCGCATAGCCTAACCACGAGATTGAAGTAACTAGAAGAATAAGAATGGGGTGGTGTACATTCGGCAAGCACTCTTAAATTATGGCAGGTAGATTGTCACTATCCCTCAAGAGGAGGGTATATAACAGCTGTATCTTGCCGGTACTTAGCTACGGAGCAGAAACCTGGAGACTTACAAAGAGGGTTCAGCTTAAATTGAGGACGACGCAGCGAGCAATGGAAAGAAAAATGGTAGGTGTAACCTTAAGAGACAAGAAGAGAGCAGAGTGGATTAGGGGACAAACGGGGTTTAAGGATATCATAGCTGAAATCAAGAAGAAATGGACATGGGCCGGGCATGTAGCGCGTAGACAGGATAACCGCTGGTCGTTAAGGGTAACTAACTGGATTCCCAGAGAAGGGAAGCGTGTTAGGGGGAGACAGAAGGTTAGGTGGGCATACGAGATTAAGAAGTTTGCGGGTATAAATTGGCAGCAGCAAGCACAGGACCGGGTTAACTGGCGGAACATGGGAGAGGCCTTTGTCCTGCAGTGGACGTAGTCAGGCTGGTGATGATGATGACAATGATATCCCCGACATCATCAGGGAGAATATCACGATATCTCCTATACTACGAAACAGGCTTCCAGAACACAACATTGGAAGAAGAGTAGTGAAGGCCAGGACTATACTTCGTCAAGTCTCAAACGAGAAATGAGGGGTCGTATATGTTGACGCGACTTCCTACGGCAACGGCAAAGCTTTTGTGGCAGTGGTGGTCGATGGAGCTGGCCGTGTCGTCAACTCAGCGACGGTCAGGACGAAAGACCGAATCATTGCGGAACAGGTGGCCATTGCCTTAGCACTCAAGATGGATAACATTGAAGTCGTCTAAAGTGATTCCATGGCAGCACTACGGGCCTTCGCAAAAGGGATGGTCTCAGGACAAACTATGAGGATACTACGTGGCAAGGACATAAGACGTCACCTTCTGAGTTGGTTTAGAGCTCACCTTGAAGAAATCAACAACTCCCCTCCCAATCTCAATGAAGCAACACACGAGACGGCGCAAGGCCTCTCCACACGCGCCTCCACGTGCACGCGTTTTACTGGTGAAGGGGATAACCGGTAAATTCTTACAACATATAACGAGCTCAATAAACACTTGTACCTGTCTAGAAGGATTTCGCCTCCACCTCAGAAAAATCTAACTCGGCCCCAAGCACTTACATTAGGCTTTTGCAAACGCAAGTGTACCCAACTATGAAAATGTTCCAAATCATGTATCGTTACCTATACCAAGTAATCTTTGGCCACATTGTGGAGAAATAGCTTCATTAGAACATATGCTCTGGCAGTGTACCAAATTTGCGAATTTATTGAACTTCACCTCTACCAGATGGGAGGCGGCAATCAGCAACTCGTCCTTGGCAGATCAGCTCTGGGCTGTCCACCAAGCCACAAGGCGGCTTAAGAGCTTGGCATCTCAGTCCCCACGTGGGAGCGGCCCGCAAACAGTGATCTGTGTTTTGGAGGACCAAATGAAAGTTTATGCAATCCAATGTAAAGCGCTATAGATGATGATCCGATCACATGTTTACGTTACGGCGAACACTTGAGGGGATGAACACTGCCGGAAGAACTGGAGAGGACAACAAAGTGTTTCTTAGAGCTTGCGGCGTGCCCGCTGCTCGTAGCGCTGCCATGTTTGGCATTGCCGATCATTGCAGCATTCTGAACACGATGCACACAATTACCTAATATGTTAAAACGTTACTTGAGGTGATTTAGGGTCTTTCAAGGCGTAGTAATTGGTTCGTACATATGTGAGCACACGTGTACTAGATGCATGATTTAAGCCTGCTTTGTGTACGAATAAAGTAAGTGCTTTGATTCACAGGTCGGCAAAAAACGTAGATCTCACCCAGACTCACTCGCGAAATATATTTTATGCTCAGGGCTCACACGGGCTCAAACTAACCGAAATTTTCCTGAGGAGCTGGACTCCCTCGGACTCACACTCTAGATTTTTTTTTCAACCAGAATCAATTTGAATATAGCTCACCAAAATATTGCTCACCCTTATTCAGACTCCCGGCTAGATCTCAGTCTGAGTGCATCCGAAGAAGTCAACTGATGAGTGAGTTCGCCGGTCTATGCGTGGTATGTATCCATCTGTCACAGCTGTTCGCAACACTCTCAGTGCTTGTGACGTGTTTTTTTTTCTGCGGGCCCACGAACAGCCACATAGGTTGATACATGTTTGGAAAACAACTGAACGGTTTTATGTGAACTTTTCCCATAGAATGTGTCAAGCGACTCTACACACTTTATGGGATAACTGTTCTAAGCTCTTTTAGACATTTCAAACATATTCACAAGACACAGGTCTGCATCATTGGACGCCAGAATAGCCACTGGAGGTAAATAACATGCATTGCATCATACTCTAAATGGAACAAATATTTAATATTACAGTTAGCTTAGCTGCCCAAAAGTTATGATTCAGTGTACCGTCTAGTACCATGCAATTGAAGAACTGTTCTCAGGGTTTCCAGACTATTCTGTCATTGTTCACATGCAACATGCCGGCACCTTTAGACACCAGAATCGCAACTGGAAGCCATTCAGATCGCACTATGGGTAGAATCAAACACCTAAGCGCTCAGCTAGCTTAAATGTTCAGAAAAAAAAGAACGATGAACGATTCAGTGTACTTTGTAAGACTTTACTGTTACAGAACTATTTTCCAGCTCCTCCAGTCCATTTTAACAAGGTTACAATGCAACACAACTGCATCATCGATCGCGAAAATCGCTACTGGAAGCAATTTACTTGCACTGCATCGTACTGTGAAAGGAACCAATTAAGCGCAGGGCTAACTTACATTTTCAGAAAAAAATGAATAACAAATAATTGTACTGTATAATACTATACCGCTGGAGAGTGTTAGAGGGCTACTTTGAGCTCTTCCACACCGTTTAAACGAGCTTACAAGGCAACACAACTGCATCATCGGATGTCAGAGTTGCTACTGCAGGCAAGTCAAATGCACTACATCATACTGTGGATGGAGGCAAACATCCAAGTGGGCAACTATTGAAAACGTGTTCGTGAAAAATTATGAACAATTCACTATACTGTGCAGTAGTACTACTGCTTAACTGTTCTCAGCTCCTCTAGACATTTAGAACTGGATCTTAAGGCAACCTGCCTGAGTCATTGTACGCAATAATTGCTACTGGACACACTTCACAAGTACTACATCGTACTCTAGATGAATCGGAACACTTCTAAGCACATGAAGCTCAAGTGTTCCAAGTGGGGCTCTAGCATTAACAAGAAAGTCTGGGGCTGAAGCCTCCAACGAAGACCTTCGGGCATGTTGGTGGACTGCGCTGCTCAGTTTGGGCTTAAACAAGCAATTCTGGGTAATCTAGCAGGCCAAGAAAGCTGCTGGGAGACATGGTCTCTCTACTACCTCCTAGGGGAAAGGCCAGCGCAGCAATCTGCCGGAAATAAATAAAGTTTGACTCTCTTAAGTGTACTTAAAAAATGGCCCTACCTCTCCAAAGGCAATCGTGAGGAAATGCGAATGCACTTCTTCTGCTGAAAGAGGTTACCGTTGCCGTCAGATATTCGCTTTCACTGACACCCAGCCAGGGAACGGTCGAGAATGAGGAGCGAGCGGATGAAAGAGTGACGCGCCATCGTTCTCGGCTGGCGTTCGTATTTCACAACGGCATCTCGACTTTCCAGCACTCATTTTCGGATGTTCTTGAGAGGTGCCCAACCTGCGAAATGCCGAGAGTGAGGCGGGAGCGGACCGTAGAGCGGGGTGTAGGGACGAGAGGGAGCAAAGGGTTAGAGAGCAGCAGCGATGCGCCGCACCTATCTTCTGCTACACTTTCGCAACACGTGCTCGGGTTGCCAGGGGCGAGGATATGCGCACGCACCCGCAGCTGTTGCTATGAGAGGGGACGTGAGAGCGGAGACATAACACCAGCCGGCGTGCAGGCACCGCCGCGGACAACGCCGGATGCCTGAAAATGCCCGACTAATGAATGCAATCAGATATAAAAGGACACTGTTAATTCCAAGATGTTTTCAGCAAAAGCTTATACCCATTGAGACGGCGTCATCAGAATAGAACGCGATGTGCGCTTCTTCTTTCTTGCATAAGTGGGCAGATTGTGGCCGGGCTGCAGGGAGCGGTGAGCGCGTTGGATCCATCCGACTGAGTCGGCTGTTGCAACGAGACGTCTGACGAATAATTGCTTTCGTTCGCGCCGTTGGCCCATCGCGCGATTGCTGAAAGGGTGTAGAGCGACAGCCTTAATACCATCACCGCTCAAGCATTTCGTATGAATGATTAACGAGCGAAGCTCATTCATGTGGTCCCTTTTTTAATCACTGGCTGTGATCTGTTTAACTGCTGTCTGATGTAGCTTTTAATTTTGCGATCATATCTTTCATACTTTGTATTTGTGACGTCAAGTTGAAGGATATTAAACATGCCAAAAGCTTTTTGGGGATGTCTATTCGCGCTGTGCCTGGTATCATCCCAAGCTGTATGTGCTGGCAAACCTAAAGAAAAGCTAGTGCAGCTTTGGAGACTTCAAAATAGGGAATGCTAGCACCTAGGGCATAGACGAACGTAGCCGCTCACTGCGAATGAGACAATGGAGTCTTCTGTCCTAAAATGATGAGCGATTCAGTATATTGTGCAGCACTATGCCACTTGAGAACTCCTTTCGGCTTTTTAAGACCATGTGTGTTTAAAAAATTGTTTACCGATTTTGAGTACTTCGTACTAGTGTATGAGAGAGCAATGTGCCATCCGTAAAAAGTTACCAGAACAAAAGTCATGGTGATTCTGGGATCACTGTTAAAAGACCATTCACTACCGTATTCCTATTCACACGGTAAAGGAGCCCACCTAGATTAAGTCGTATTGATGAACCTTCAGACTAGATCTTGTTATTTTGCAGAGTTTGGCCGCTTATCCGAACAGCCTAACTCGTAATCTCAAGACCTAACTTAACTGCAAGAAAGAAATTACCTTTCTGTTTTATCTTTTTGAGCAAACTAGACCAAGTTGAGAAATGCCTGGAGGATAGTCCTTTAAATGTATATTATGAATTCCTCATCAAGCAAGTGGTAGGCTGAGCCAAAAGACGCTTTGTGAAATAAATAATTAGGTATATTCACTGATCATTTGCACAGAAACGCTTTTGATGCGTGTCAAAATGATACATTAGCTTAAAATATTTATGTACGTACCCGCTTTCTCTCAAATATATAAACGCGACAGCGTTAAACAACTCCTTTTCAGAAGTTCTGGCGTCATTGTTTTTAAATGCATAGCATTTTTCTTGCGAACTTTGGTTACATTGAGCGTATCTATATATCTACCTTGCCACTTACGTTTGGGTGTTCTCATGGTGACCACCTTGACTTGCCGTAAATCAAAATTAGCATGGGAAGGTATAAAAAGGTTTGACGAGAATGACGCGCTGTTGAAGACGTGAATAATGTCGCAATACCGTCGCGTACTTCGTCAAACACTTCCCGCCAGACAGTGGCACATACCCACGGGCGTGTATGTGCCGCTGGTATGCGCGTATGTGCCACAGGTGATTGACATGTATCATATTTGCGTGCACGTTAAAGAACCCCATGTGGTCAAAAATTTCCGGAGCCCTCCACTAAGGCATCTCTCCTAATCATATGATCGTTTCGGGACGTTAAACCCCACATATCAATCAATGATTGACACTTGGTATCTGCTCAGGAACGACGAGAACACACATAGGCAGTTTGAACGCACGAGCGTTAAGAACTACCCGACATCGGTAGCCAGTGTCAGAGTCTGATCTGGAATCTAACGCAAGCATTCTGCGTGGCAATGAAGCATTTTACCACAGAGCTACGCCAAGTATCGGAATTACTTTTCAAATAGACGCTATAATCTTCGTGAAACGTCAATTGTGGTTGTAGCGCTGCCCAGCCAATTTTATAAGCAATACATATTGTCACGTTACAACGTAACTGTAAGCTGCAGATAATGGCACACAAGGACGCCAAACAGATTCGAACAACAGCAGTATGACTATTGTTTTTCTCTGCACGCGCACCTTTGTCCTCTTCTGAACAGCGGCACATACAAGCATGCCAGCATCTCTGGAAATAATACTTTCAGAACTTGTACTGGTGGCATTACCCCCCTTCCCAAAAGACATCGTCCCGATGTCATAACATAATTGCCAGATGAAAACACGTACGATAAGCAGTACACAAAGGGGTGTTCACAATCACTGTAAGTCTACTCAAGGGAGTGTGACGAATAGTCAGCGTTGATAAAATGGCTTCATCCTCGAAACAAGGACGACGTGTGGTTGTTGTGAACGGCGGGATTGACGAGCCATGTCCTCGTCAAGAACCTCGTAGTTCACTTCGCTGAGACGACGGAGAACTCTATAGGGACCAAAATAGCGGCGTAACAACTTTTCCGACCGGCCCCATTGTCGAATGGGAGTCCACAACCATACTTGTTCTGTGGGTTGTTAAGAGACAACGCGACGACGAGCGTTGTACCGCAGCGAGTCGATGCATTGTTGCTTATGGATTCGTTCGACTGCAAGCTTACGAGCCGCGTCTGCCAGTCTGATAAATTCGTTCGTCTTGACACTACAAAAAAAGAAGTTAACTTCTTTGGCGCAAACAATACGGAAAAAAGGAAAACAAGAAGGCGAGGAAAGAAACAGATTGACGCCAAACTAACAACTACTTTATTCTTCACACAGCAACGCATATATATGCCGTAACCACATACATTGCATGCGCACGCACAGCTTCGGCATATATATGCCGAAGCTGTGCGGCATATATATGCGTTGCTGTGTTACGGCATATATATGCGTTGCTGCGGTTACGGCATATATATGCGTTGCTGTGTGAAGAATAAAGTAGTTGTTAGTTTGGCGTCAATCTGTTTCTTTCCTCGCCTTCTTGTTTTCCTTTTTTCCGTATTGTTTGCGCCAAAGAAGTTAACTTCTTTTTTTGTGCTATGTACCAACTAGACCCAACGCAAGTTTTACTGAAGTCTTGACACTAATCTGGTGTCTGTCTGATAGAAGCTTGGCATCCAGCATTGTAGTGACCTCCCTGCCGTGAAGCAACCGGAATGGTGTGAATCCAGTTTTTTCTTGCACAGCGGCGTTGTAAGCGAACGTGACGTAAGGGAGGATGTCATCCCAGTTTTTGTGGTCTTGGTCAACGTACATGGATAGCATGTCGGTGATCGTCTTGTTTAGTCGCTCTGTAAGGCCGTTGCTTTGTGGGTGGTATGCAGTAGTTTTTCGATGTACTGTGCCGCTAAGCTGCATGACGTCTTGTATAATCCGGGTGGTAAAAGCTGTACCACGATCAGTTATGACAACTGCTGGTGCTCCAGGTCGGAGAACGATGTTTTTCATAAAAAAGTGGGCAGTCTCAATGGCGGTGCCACGTTGTAAGGCCTTCGTTTCGCAGTAGCGCGTCATGTAATCAGTAGCGACTACAATCGAGCGGTTGCCGTCACGAGACTTGGGAAAAGGTCTGAGTAGATCCATGCCAATTTGTTGGAACGGTTGTGTCGGAGGAGAGACGGGCTTCGAGAAGCCGCCTGGGCGCTGATGTGGTGCTTTACGGCGCTGGCACTCGTGACACGTCTTCACGTAATGCTTCACGTCTCGGCTGAGCTTAGGCCAGTAGTAGTGTTGGCGAATCTGGGCCAAGGTACGTGTGAATTTCAAGTGGCCTGAGGAAGGCTCATCGTGACAGGCGGACAAGACATCGGCTCGTAACGCTGGCGGGACAAGGAGCAGGTACTCAGTCGCGTAAGGGTCGAAGTTTCTTTTATAGAGGATATTTCTGCGGACGCAGAACGATGATGACGAGCGGGCGAATGCTGCTGGTGGATGCGGCGTACGGCCTTCGAGATATTCGATGAATTGTTGAAGCTCGGAATCGTTCTTCTGCTGTTCAGCCAAGTCGGATACACTAACGGCGCATAGAAAACGGCCGTCGAGATCGTGATCACCTGACGCTGTCTTAAGAGGAGCTCGGGAAAGGCAGTCCGCGTCAGTATGCTTCCGACCAGACTTGTACCCGACTGTCAAATCGAACACCTGAAGGCGTAAGCTCCACCTGGCCAGACGTCCGGAAGGGTCTTTAAGGTTCGCCAACCAGCAGAGCGCATGATGATCGGCAACAACTCTGAACGGGCGATTATACAGGTACGGTCTGAA
The DNA here is from genome assembly GCA_013436015.1 of Rhipicephalus annulatus. Classification (NCBI taxonomy): domain Eukaryota; kingdom Metazoa; phylum Arthropoda; class Arachnida; order Ixodida; family Ixodidae; genus Rhipicephalus; species Rhipicephalus annulatus. Next base: position 676,344 of record WOVY01011109.1, on the reverse strand, counting down.
TTTAGCTATTACCCAGACAACAGCTAGGCACTCCTTTTCAGTTGTTGTGTAATTCACCTCCGCAGATGATAAAATCCGAGTCGCATAAGCAATAGGGCGTTCGACGCCGCCTTGCCACTGGGCGAGGACTGCACCAATGCCGATGTTACTGGCGTCTGTGTGTAGTTCAGTGTCGGCATATTCGTCGTAGTGTCCGAGTAAGGGCTCAGACTGGAAACGCTGCTGGAGCTCAGAGAAAGCGCGTGTTTGCTCAAGGCCCCACACGAAGGGAACGTCGTCTTTTGTCAGACGAGTGAGGGGTTCGGCAATGTTTGCGAAATTTTGCACAAAGCGTCTGTAGTATGCGCAGAGGCCTAAAAATCAACGCACTTCACGTTTGATGGTAGGTGGGGGAAAATATGGGACAGCCAATGTTGTGTCTGGGTCCGGCCGAATACCATCAAGGCTAACAAGGTGACCGAGGAACTTTATTTTGTTGTAACCAAAATGACATATCTCTGGTTTCAGTGATAGGCCTGCCGTGCGAATTGCAGCAAGCACAGATCTAAGTCGCTGCAAATGCTGCTCAAACGTTTGGGAGAAGACAACGACGTCGTCTAAGTAAACAAGACATGCTTCCCACTTGAGACCGGAGAGCACTGTATCCATCATCCTCTGGAATGTGGCAGGGGCAAAACACAGACCGAAGAGCAGCACCTTGAATTCGTACAGACCATCAGGCGTTATGAATGCTGTTTTCTCTCGGTCGCGTTCATCAACTTCGATCTGCCAGTAGCCACTGCGTAAATCCATAGAGGAGAAGTATCGGGTGCGTGGGAGGCGGTCTAGTGAGTCGTCGATGCGCGGAAGCGGATAAACGTCTTTCTTTGTGACTTTGTTGAGTTTGCGGTAATCGACGCAAAATCGGAGAGTGCCGTCCTTCTTTTTTACTAGTACAACGGGGGACGACCATAGACTGTTCGAGGGTTGGATAACGCCATCTTCGAGCATCTGCTTCACTTGAGAACGCATAGCCTCTTGTTCCTTTTGTGATACTCGGTAGGCGTGCTGACGTATGGGTCGCAAAGCATGGTCAGTGACAGTGCGGTGCTTTACGGTTGGCGTTTGTTTTATCTTAGATGTAGACGTGAAACAGTCGCTAAACATGCGGAGGATACAGCGGATTTGTTCTTTCTGCGCACATGACAGCTTCGGATTGGCATCGACTGCATCGGCTACCACGGTGTCACTTTCAACGGCTGCAGAAATTGGAGCTATCGTTGTACACGCTTCATCGTCAATGGATTTGAAATGAGCGATAGTTGTTTGCTTGGCCAAATGTTGGTATGCTCCACTAAAATTGGTGACGAACAACTCAGTAATCCCACGTTTAAATTGAATTATGCCGCGGGCAACGCAGATTTGCTGAGACAAGAGCACCGAAAGGTTGGCTTCAGCGATACCACTACTGTCATGGTTTATGTCGCCCTGTACTGTAACGAACATACTGGTGCGTGGCGGAAGTGTGACGGTGTCGTCGACAATGCGAAGCGCAGTCTTCTGCGTATTGGTATCTCTAGGCTTCGGGCCATAGTCGTCAGCAAACGTTACGAGGCAGTCTCGAAGATTTATAACAGCGCCGTGCTCACGAAGGAAATCTATGCCAAGGATAACTTTCCGGGAGCATTCGGGAAGCACAACGGAAGAAGCAATGAACGTCGACTCACAGATTTGCAGCCTTGCGGTGCATCTCCTGATTGGTGTCAAGAGATGACCACCGGCTGTCCGAAGGTTTGGTCCATGCCCAAAAGGTGTCGTGACTTTCCTGAGTTCAGCCACAAGTTCAGCGCTGATAACTGAGTAGTCGGTGCCGGTGTCGACCAGAGCAGTCACTGGATGGTTGTCGACACGAATGGCTGTTTTGATGATAGCTTAACAGCAGTCCCAACCCCGGAGGCCGCTGATTCTAGTTTCCCCGGCGTGGACTTGGGGACCTAGCGGATCGTCCCACAACAACATCGGCGAAAGTGGAGTATTGATTCGCGGACGTAGAGCGTCGAGTAGACGGAGAGCGTGATTGGCGTCGCTGAAGATTCGGAGACGGTAGACTTGCCAAGTATTCTGCGATGACGCGGGGTTGTTCACCTTCCCTGGGCCGACGAGCATCTGGCCGAAATCCAGGTAGGCCCATCTGTCTGTACGAGCACTCCCGGTACAAGTGACCTGGCTCCCCACAGTGGTAGCATAGTGGCCGATTGTCGGAAGCGCGCCACACGCTAGATTTCCGCAAATTAGGTCGCGGATTCTCATAGTGTGGTGGGCCCGAGAAGTGCTGCGGCATCTGCAGGCAAGTCCGTTGTTGGTTTTCATAGCGTGGCCCACCCGAGAAGTGCTGTGGCGTCTGCAGGCTAGTCGGTCGGGGGAAATAGCTGACTGCCGGTGCAAAAGTATACGTACAGCTTCCGCATACGTTAGCAGAGGAGCTTCGGTTGGAGATGGCGCTAATGGTCGTACCAGCTGCCGCACCTCTTCACGGACGACGTCTGTCACAGCAGCCACTTGAGGCTGTGAAGGCACTGCATGAAGCTATTGCAGCTCGTCGCGTACAATGCTACGGACTAGCTCAGCAAGGTCTCTCACGCTCGTGACAACGGGTGTTACCAAGGGTGCTGACAGACATGCAAGGTTGTCGGACCGCTCATACTGCGAAGACCGCTGTCTTAGCATTCGCTCCATTGTCGTCGCTTCACGGAGGAATTCTGCCACGGTAGCTGGTGGGTTTCGTACAAATCCTGCAAACAGCTGCTCCTTGACACCCCGCATCAGAATGCGTTCCTTTTTGTCTTCGTAATTGCAGAATCCGCTCTACGGAACAGACGAGACATCTCCTCAACAAACATGGCCACGCTTTCATCGGGTCTTTGATTGCGAGAATTTAGGAGACGTTCGGCTTGTTCTTTCCGGTCGGCGCTACCATACGTGTTCCGCAGCTGAGTGCAAAACACCGGCCAGGTTGTCAGGGCCGCCTCGTGATTCTCGAACCAAATACGCGCCGAATCCTCTAGGTAGAAATAGACATGCCGCAGTTCCCGGTGCTCGTCCCACTTGTTGGTGACGGTGACTCGATCGTATTGGTCCAGCCAGTCTTCAACGTCTTCGTAGGGCTCCACGTGGAAGGGCTTTGGCGTTCGAGAGGCTGGTAGCCATGGTGCTGGTGGAGTCGCGGTCTGTTCAGTCTGGCTTGCAGTTGTCGCATATGCCATGGTTTTGGAGCGTTCCGGAAGAGGGCTGAATTAGGGTGGTACGCCTAGTTGCCGCTGACTGCGTCGAAGGTTGGCTGTTTCTACTAAGGCGTCGATGTTGGGACCGAGATCTTCCTCGTGGTAATAGTGCATAGACTATTACCCAGCGCCTCCACCAGTGTCACGTTACAACGTAACTGTAAGCTGCAGACAATGGCACACAAGGACCTCAAACTGATTCGAACGGCAGTATGATGGTGATGATGATGATGATGATGACCTTTTATGGATGACTATTGACTATTGTTTGACTATTGACTATTGTTTTTCTCTGCACGGGCATCTTTGTCCACTTCTGAACAGCGGCACATACAAGCATGCCAGCATCTGTGGAAATAATACTTTCAGAACGTGTACTAGTGTACTTGTACTAGTAAATATATAATATTTTGATACTGCTGTCACGTTGGGTTAACGTTAATTGTGGTCAGTTACCATGCGCTGAAGTTCATTTATGTAGCAGTGTTTAGGGCCAGCATCTTCGCGAGCATCTAGCGCTTAATACCAGCTTCTGGTGTTGCCACTGCGCATGTTCCAGTTCACACCTTTTGCGCAAGTGTAAGGAACAGGTTATATGAACATCTGCACTTTCAGCATATGTTTGTGCGCGCAACATTTGTACATATACTTAGCGTCATTTCATGACATCTCGTTCAATAAAAAAATTCAACACGATCACCTTTCCTCCGCATGCATTGCATAATGTCAATTCCCAAGTACATGGCATCTGCAGAATTTTTTCGCTGGCCTTGGTGGTGGCGTCGGTGTCATTGGTTCTGAGCAATCGTCATCTCAATGCGTGGCAAATAAAATAAATAATGAGAAATTGCGGCTCTGAGCCAGAATTTAACCGTGGTTGTTTGCATAGCAACTACGATTTTTATCACACAGCCACGTGTCTCAAGTTTTCTGGTAAATGGTATTTAATTGAAATGCGGTTTACGTGTATACATAGCGTACACAATACTTAAATCTGTTACGACAAATGTAGAATGAGCATTACAAAACGAAATCCATGGAACACTTTGTGCTAAATAGTATTTGGGCAGGGCACTTCATGAACCCTGTACACCACACCGGCTGAGATTGCAGTTGTTAATAGCAGAGAGGAAGTCATTTTTATTACATTTAAAATAGGCGCGACTGTTTATAAAAAAATTCCTTAAAACCACACGTCTGCATGTAAAAAGGTTCAAAATGTTTCGCTCTGCTTGTAAACGTGGTGAAGGTAACTTTAATAGTTTACAAATGCACGCGTTCTGCATGAACGCTTCGGAATACAACACCTACTATCACGGTAATAATGTGTGGTACAAGTGTACATTACCATGAGGAGTCAGGAGATATGATTATATCGATTCATGGTTTAAAATCGGCCACCCACTAAAAAAGTCACGCAAAGTACTCAGCCTCTTCCCTTCATTGTAATCGGTGCTTAGCATGTTCGAAAATATTTCCGGGGGGGGGCAATTTTTCGTGATTTAAAGCATGCTACCAATTACAGAGAATGCAACATATGCGAAAGCTTCCCGTACGCAGGTAGCTTATAACTTGATTGATTACACTTTAGTAATCCACAATTTGATGTTCTAGAGTTGCCTATTATGAAAGAAGAACATTTAGCTCACCAGCTTCGAATTGAACAGGGCTTCGATTCTGGTGTTCACGTCCACATGAAGGGCCACGCTTCCCTTAGGTTAGCGTTAGGGTAAGATGTTGCAGATGCGGTAAATGTATGAAGGAACTGCCCTTGCAGAGCCCCCTCACCACCCTTCTCCAACGTCATGCAAGACAAGGGTTTTTTACAGAGCAGGCGCATATTTTAGAGAGAAGAACTGCTGTAGAAATCTAGTTAAAGCTTTATTTTAGAAAAAAAAGAGTAACTGATTACCGATTAGCAGTTATACGACACTGTAATTTATTTTTTTTTTGAAGTGTTGCTGTTTAGAAAGAAAAAAATGATTACATTACAAAAATTACAGAATAAAGTATTTTATTATCACTAATCAATTACTTAGAAGTGCAATCTTACAACTCTCATCAATGGTTAGCCATTCGCGCAGGCCTCGAAAAACCACGTGAATTGCAAAAAAGCATTTGGTTCCTTCGATTTCGGAGTCCGTATGAACTGTGAAACCACGTGTATGCCGAAAGCTTTCGGGAGAGACAGGGAAGGGGGTTGATACAGCCTACTGAGGAGAAAAATAAGAGGAAGAACAAAGAAACCACACTATTTGCCATGCTTGTGTCGCAATAAGTGTTAGCTGGAAGCTGTGTGTGCCGTCCTCTTCGTGCGATCACTGGATTCAGTATGTAGCTGTAACATTTAGCTCGGACCGGACTACAGATTCGGTTAATTGACCTGGATTTCATCTGCCAGCCATTTGAGGCAAATACCTAAGGGATCGTATGTCTTTATTTCCTCTTTCATGCACAAAACTCCATTTTTGGCAGCAAACAGAGTTTTTATCAAAAATGTGTAAAATCTTTTGCAGAAAACAATTTTATCGCAGGAAACAAACATGTCGCAATATCAGTTAAAAAATATGAGGTGGTCACCTGAGGAGACCACCGTGCAGTAATGGTCTACTGGTAACTTTTGGAGAAAGTACACCTCTTCATTTATATACTACTTAGCGTTAGCTACTCATACAACATGCTGCCTTGTACTATCAACATAGTAGGAACACCACATACTAATATGTAGAAAAAAATATCTCGTGTCCACCACGTAAAATAATGGTATAGTAATGGTAGACAAAGTAATGGTCTACTGGTAACTTTTCGAGAAAGTACACCTCTTCAATTATATACTACTTAGCGTTAGCTACTCATACAACTTGCTGCCTTGTACTATCAACATAGTAGGAACACCACAAACTAATATGTTGAAAAAATATCTCGAGTCCACCTTGAGCATGACGGCAGTCAGAAGAAAGCAATCGTAACATGTCGCATTGTAGACGAAACAACGCCGCGCCATCTCTGTTAGATTGCCAAAAAGCTTTTGAACAGACGCCATTTAAAATCCGACATGCGGCGTTCACGTGTTAAGAGCGGCAAAAAAATTGAAAAAAAAAATAGTTACAAGGTGTGACCCCAGGGAGACGACCATGCTGGAGATAATGCGACATTTATCTGAGCTAAAACTAAAAGGAAGCGAAGGTAGTGGAAAACCAAGATGTAGGATACGGTCGGGCAAAATGCCCCATTTTCTGTTTGCTCACTTCTGGGGTTGTCAGCGATAAAAGCGGGTCTGGTAAATCTTTTTTTTCTGTGTAAAAGTTTATGATGGCTCATAAAGTTCGCGGGACAAAAAATTACGCGGCTCGTGTCAGTGTGTTAGTGACCCGTCAAAAAGTGTCAAATTCTGCGCTACCGAATTTTTGGTTCAATGCATGGAGCTTCTCCGGCGTTAAATATTTATTGAATGTGAAACATTTCTTAGCGAACTTCGGCGACTTTGAACGTATCTATCTATCTATCTATCTATCTATCTATCTATCTATCTATCTATCTATCTATCTATCTATCTATCTATCTATCTATCTATCTATCTATCTATCTATCTATCTATCTATCTATCTATCTATCTATCTATCTATCTATCTATCTATCTATCTATCTATCTTGCCGCCTACGACTTTAGCTTTCCTGGTCTTTTCAATAATGGCATCAATACTAAACTTAGTATGGTATAACCTGACTGTATGAAGAACATATTTGACTAGTTGTAACATGGAAATCATGACATGTATGTCATGAATGTCATGATTTGAATTTCGTGGTCCTGCAGCTGTTGCGGGGTTTCGTTCACATGGCATGTTGCAAAACTAGTACGGTATGACATGATTGCATGGCGAACACAAGCGACAGACCCTAACATGAAAATTATGACATGCGTGTCATGTAAGAACATGACTACATGTCACGCTCATGATGCGCTCGCGGCCGTTTCGCTAGCGTCACATATACCAAATTTGGTATTACGTGAAGCCAATGGATAACGAAAGTATGTGACTGGCGCAAACATGATAATCATGAGATGCGTGTCATTCTAGAACATCACTACATTCCACAGTCAAGGCGCCAATACATTTCGACGTGACGTAGTGCGTGTGCTCGCCGGCGTTCATTTCGTCACGTCATGCCGGCGTTGCCACGCCAGGCACCGGTCCTGCCATATACTCGCAGGCGCGCGCCGCGCTGCGTTGCTTTGACGCATGCGCGTTTCAGTGCATCCAGCGTCCCTCCGTCATGGAAAGAGGTAGACGCAGTGCTGTCTGAGTAACGTATAGTGGGGGTCAAATGCAGCATGTCGCATTTCGCGCCGGTTGGCGTCGGGCCGCGCCGGTGGACGCTGGTCGCGCCTGGCGTCAGACTATGGTGTTCTCATGTTTTGCTAACGTATAGCGTCGCTGTGTTCAGCGTGCGCGCGCGTCCACGTTACGTTGGAGTATATCGGGCCCTTCATGATGCACTCGCGGCTGTTTTGCTAGCTCCACATGAACCAAATTTTGTGTTACGTGACGTCAATGGATCACGAAATATAAGAGTGGTGCGAACATGATAATCGTGATATGCCTGTCATGTAAAACATGACTGCATGCTACGCTGGTAGCGCGCTCACGGCCGTTTTGCTAATTCCACATATACCAAATGTGGTATCCGGTGACGTGAATAGATGACGAAGGTAAACGATATATTCAAAGATGATAATCATGACACGGAAGTCATGTACGGCATCATTTACCTCCACGTCGTAACGTTGTGCTGATTTTAATGTGACATATCAACCTTTCTCATTCATGCTCTGCATATCATCGATTCCCACTGTACGTGGGATCTGCCAATTTGTTTTTTTATTTTTTTGTGCGTCTTGAGTAGCAGAATTTTTTTTTCAAATTTTGGGTATATCACAGGTGTAAAATGGTACAAAAAAGGCATCAAGTTGCCTATAGAATGTCTTATTATGTGAACCATTCATTTATATTAGTTATATATGATAATTCCTTGTTTAGGAGAGCTCGGATGCGTAAGAAAACATGATATAGAGCTTCCTAGCACGAAAACGACATGAAAAACACTCATTGCTGTTGAGGACAGTACTCATTTCATATGTGCTGTATCAAGGTCATTCTGCATTCCCATGAATGCTCTCATGAGGCGCTTGAAAACTTGAAGAATCACCGAGCCAAGCCATGTACACTCAATTTTTGGGAAAAAATGAAGTTTAAGGACGTTTCTTACAACGAATAATTAAAAGTAATTGGTAGAAAATTTGATATTCATCAATTAACCAGCCTAATCACCAGCTAAAAGTGGAAAACAACGAAATACCCATGCTTTCTGCATCAAAACGACAATAAAAAAAGTGAAGAAAAGGTGTCTGAACATATCAAATTTTCAATTGTTAAAAATTCCTGGAAATTGCAAGCTTTCAAAAAAACACATAAGCGCAAAGAAGGACTTACGATGTTTCATACGCAAGAAGTTTTGGAGCAAGAAAGCGATGTGGTCTGTTTAAAAATTTTCTGTGGAATGCACAAACTAGCCTCATGAAGACTTCGTGAAGGCTCACGGAGTGACTTTCAAGTGCCTATACTTCAACAACCAAAGAGATGAAATTTTTTTCACGCTGTCTCGTTTCGCCCCGAAGGCCGGGGTAAAATGAGACACTTGTTGCAATTAAAAAATAGTTTAAACAAGAATGAAAGTGCAACAACTGGTCATATTTTTTTAGCACATGCCTTGTGTTCAGAGGAAATATTCTGCATTGACGTTTCAAGGACACGACTGATATCGAAAAATCTACTCCCTTCTCTGAAATTTTTGTTGAATTTTGCCTCACGCCTCTCTACTACCCTAAATTCTAATAATTATTTCATTTATTTATTATAACTGCAGAGTCGGAAAGACCATCAGTAATATGTTGGGAGAACAATAGTTCATGTGTCGTTAAAGAGGTCAAGGGCTTCTTGCACGGCAATATCGAAAACTCGTTCATCCGCCATGCTAGTGATGGAAGCGAGAAGGCGGCTCCAGTCGATGCGTGTCGTGGGCGAGTCATTGAGCAATCATGTGCGACAAGACCGTTGACCTAGCGTACACCGATGATGCTCCTTTCACGATATCAAACGAGGTCGATTAAACAGGGTGTCCTTCTAATAACTGCTATTCTGATAGGCTTTGTGAAAAAGAATACGCGAGGTGATTTTCAGAGCAACGACAAGTCAGGGAACTTTAGGGTGGTCTTCAAGATGTTGATTGTCTTCAGAAAACTTTATACTCTGCGCTGTTATTTGTTGAGCTTCTGACTATATTCTGTGCTGGAGTAAATGTATTACACTGTATAAAAGCGAACATCCAGTGTTTCTGATAAGCAACAAGCACTTTCAGCCTTGGCTCATTGAAGTGAACTTTTTGCTTCGCATATCAAAACTAAAAAGACAGATATATATCCTAAAGTGAATAGTAATGTAGCGTATGTTCTACATATCATTCGTTAAATGCTCCGTAAGCGGCGTTGCATTGCGGTCCATTCTAATGACCGTGAAGGGCTGTCGGATTCTCATCAAAGCTGATAGCGCAAATGCTTCACCATTTTTCCGACATAGCAGACAGCCGTGCCTCGTCGTGTCTACTATCGCCATCCTCGTCAATTCCGAGCTTCTAATTAGGCGTGCAGAGTGTTGCGTTCGAAACTCTCAGTGGTATCATCCCCTTCGTTGTAGGGGTAATTAGAGAATCAGACACAGTTCACTACGCTAAACCGCGCAGTCTATATAAACGTCTGGCACACGAAGACAAAAAAAACTGCATACAAAATAGCACGATGCGCATAGAGAAGAGTAGATATGCCCTCCGGGAAAGCAAGTGGCTCTTTATAAATAATGCATTCAAAGTGAAAACAGCCATTATGCTTCGTAAGGTCTTTATAAAAAATTAGAAAATATAAATCCCTGTTTTCATCAGACCTGTCACCTCGAGAGGTAGAGTACGTTTGGTTAAGACCTACACTAACACTTGTCGGTGGATCACAAGCTTATTTTTAATGATGATAGATACAAATGTGGCTTTATCGGCTTTTTAAAGCCTTACGCGTTAGGCTCTGATGATAGATGAATTATCTCCACTGAGTGAGACAAAACGTCCCTAATTCACAAAAACACTGTGGTAGCTGCATATATATATATATATATATATATATATATATATATATATATATATATATATATATATATATATATATATATATATATATATATATATATTCAGTGTGTCTGTGTGCTGTCTACTATGTGTGTGGGTGTGTGTGTGTGACTATATATTTATTTTGCCAAGCTGGGTCCTTCTGTATATCTTTTATACTGAATGATTTGCGTATCACTAGTGGAATTGTCATTAATTTACAAATTGCTTCTTGCAGCTTACATAAACTGAAGAAACCTCACAGAATAGCCATGGTTAAGTTCCTTTAGTATTGTCGTGGTGTTTTTTGTTTCTGGACTGCGCTTTCACAACATCGTTTGCCTTCAAACTTATGCCTTCAGACAGAGGTTAAGGCCATGCTGATTATATACTTGTGCTGCTCATAAAACATGGGAACACATGTTAAAAATAATACCAGCGTGAACTCAACGATCACTTATGCGTGGGCGCGAAAAGATGCCGAGGCATCGATATATATTGATTAATATGTGGGGTTTAACGTCACAAAACCACCACTTGATTTTGAGAGACGCCGTAGGGGAGGGCTCCGAAAATTTGGACCACTTGGGATTCTTTAACTTGCACCCAAATCTGAGCACACGGGCCTACAACATTTCCGCCTCTATAGGAAATGCAACCGCCGCAGCCGGGATGTGGGATTCAATCCCGCGACCTGCGGGTCAGCAGCCGAGTACCTTAGCCACTACTAAACCCCCGCTGCGGGGCGTCATCGATATATATATATATATATATATATATATATATATATATATATATATATATACATATAACGTAGGTGTGTCAGCCCAACATTATGTCTTAACAAAGCAAGTGCGCTAAAATATTATAAACACTTTACAGCCTTTCAAATACTTTGGTTTAGATAGTCATAGGTCTCCTTCACTCCACGCCGATCTCTCAAAAAATTGGGCAAATTGTCGACTCATGTTGAGTGTGCCAAAGCGACATAGTCAAGATGCGAAGTACTTCCACTCTGCTAAACAACAACCCAAGCGCATCAAGACCAATGAAATATCGACTAAATGCCTTTAGAATGAGGACACGAAAAAGAAGAAAAAAAGAGATAAGCCTGCAATGCCGTGGCGCCCCCTGTACCTGTCCTGTTGAGATAAGAATGAACATTAACCTTCGTTCATGCATTGACTAAGAAACAAGGAGCATCATCGCGTCTTTAGGGAAGTATTTTTTTTTCCTCTTTAATGTAAACTTTGGCTGAGTGTTGCCAACGCATGAATGAAAGCCTGACAAAATATATGCCGAGAAAAATAAGTTAGAGGTCGTACGCTATTTACTCCAAACGATATTTCTTTAATCGCGGAAGAAAGAAGCCGCCCATGCGTGCATGAATCATGAGCTGAGCAGACACTGCTTCGCATTCAGGTTAGTTAGAGCCGTGGGAGTTCAAAACTGTATTGTTTGTGCATAGAGTGTAAACTAAACTACTGTATAATAAATAATTGCCAGGGATTAACAAGCGCGTCTCACGCTATGTCAAGCAGCTTGATTTATCTCGGCTTGTATATTGTGAAATATGTGCTGTGGATGCTGGCTCTATTTCGAAATAATGATTATGTATATGATGACGCTAGAGTGGAACCCATTTGGTGTGGGAGTTGAATCGAACGGAATATAAAACCTCACGCCCACTGGCAATGACTGTGATTTAGAATATATCGGCAAAAGCTAAGTAACCCAAATATCAGGTGACAGCGAAGCTACAAAGTGACGGCAAAAAAAAATGAAATCAATATGACAGGATGTCCGAGAGAGAGAGAGAGAGGAACACAGTTCTTTTAACTCGGGATAAAACACAGAATAACAAGTAGATGCATTCATACTGCTGAAACAATAAGAATAAAAAGTTATTCGAGGTAAGTCACAGACATGCTTGAAAAGCTCCAGAAAGGATGGCAATGAGACAGGTGCTTCTTTTGCGTTTGCACAGGAAAGCGTTGTTTTTTTTTCATAACACTTGTTGATAAACACGTGAGGTTGACAAATCCTGCAAGTCAGAATGATGTTATATGACAAGATTAAAATATGTCGCTAATGATAACATGGCTGAAGACAGTAGCACGATCGATGCATCTCTTGAACTCAGTCTCTACAGGTACATTACACAGGCAAGCAAATAGTTTTTTTTTTGCAATAAATGCGTGCGATGTACCTCTCTTTCTGTTCTGGCATGGTTCTTGTTAGAATACGTTGGGAAGAAGCAGGCTGAAAAGATTATGACTCGGTACTTTCGTTTTGAATATGCGGCGATGAAACTTGCGAGATTGCGCACAGCCGGTGCAGACCGGCTTGCTCATCACGGCTTGAACTGCTGGGTTTGCTTACACAGCGCTGATGGCCATTCGGACGTAATCAGCAGCAAACTCTGTTTGATGCTTCCCGACGAACCTGAATGCTAGAGGATTCAATGACTGCTACTACTACTGACTGATCGTAACATCTCAAAACCACCGTATGATTAGGGGAGAAACCGTAGCGGAGGGCTCCGGAAATTTCGACCACCTGAGGTTTTTAACGTGCACCCAAATCTTAGCAAAGAGGCCTACAGCATTTTCGCCTCTATCGAAAATCCAGCCGCCGCCACTGCCGATATTTGATCCCACGACTTGCGGGTCAGCAGCAGGGTACATTAGCCACTAGACCACAATGGAAGGGCTTGCTACTACTACTACTACTACTACTACTACTACTAATGATGATGTATTATAATAATATTATCAATATTGCAATATTATTGTTTATTCCTAATTATATTTAGTAATGTTATAATAATAATTACGAGACCCTACAGTTCCGCTTTTAAGAGTTCAACGCGATAGCGATGTCCTGTATTTAGCGCGTATTTCAAGCACTTAGTGCATGAAATCTTAACAAACTTGCTATGCACCAACTACGTGGCCTTGAGGAAATGGGCGCTGTAGCGTGTGTGTCTTTTATAGTGGGTGATCGGTATTAAACCATGAAGTCATCATCATAGTCACAAGTTCGGATGCCTGCTGCCTAGGGGCGCTCGTACCACGCATAATGTTAGCAATATTTAATGTATTGTGAAGCATGTATAAAGGGAGCGCGTATTTGTAAAGCAAGGAGTATACTCTCACTGCGCTTTAAGCAGAGGCGTGGCTGTTTGGTGGTACACCCGCGTGCCACGCAGACGACTCGCGTTTGATCCCCACTCAAATCTAGAGTTTTCTATTATTTGTTACACCTGCATCTTTCTCGAGTTTTCGGTCACGCACGGTAATCAATTTTAGCTCACAGTCACCGAAGCCGACACCGACACCAGAATTACCGCGAAACAAGCTCTAAAAACGCTATCGCGTTATTAATAGTATTTATATTAATATTCAAACTCAGGGTGCAAGCCAGCATCAGTGCAAAATGATGTACCTATGCTGGCTTCATAGAACTGAACTGACATTGTCGTTTTAAAGGGACGATGCAAGGAAAGACATTTTTTTTCTTCTACTGGTAAATGGTATTTTTCATGGTACCTAAGACACAACGCTTGCGGTGAAAAGACACTTGGTAAAGAAAAGCGCAAAACGAAAATGTGGGTGGCCACACCACCTTGAAGCTTACGCGCCATGCAACATGACGTCACATGTTTTGGTGGAGCCTGTACTAAGTTTGAATGAATTCTGCGGAGCCAATGACGCCTAAATACAAGTACACTTTGCAATTAGCGACGCCACAAGTTAAGGTATCACCGCGAATTTCAAAAATAAATCTCTGACCTCAATTTTCTCGACTGTTACTAAACGTATACAACAGTAAAACTACGACATCAGTGTTGCCAGAATATATTGATCCATCTAAACTTGTTGACTGTTTTTTTAGCGTCTCTTTCAAATAGTAGCGCGGGCACATTACGTGATCCGGCTGCTGCATGCTGTCGCTTTCGCTTGGCGTCACGCACTTAAAAATAGTATAGCCAGCTGTACCATTTTCACCGTATTCTCACACCTAAGCAAAATTGTTTTCGTCTTGTTCTGGGAGCACTTTCGTGATATGAAGTGGTAGCATTTCTACTATGGCTAGCGAAACACAAGAACGCAAACTACGCAAAAACTGAAAGAGGAAGCAAGCAAGGAATAGAGAAAGAAACAAATGAAAAAAATATAAATAAAATGAATAAAAGAACGAAATACGTTGTGAATCGGAAAAAAAGGAAAGAAAGAAAGAAAGTAAAAAACAAAGAAGTGATTGAGAAAAGATCGAGGAAACCAAAGAGAGAAAGCTTTCCAGCTGCGCGGTTCCTTGAGGTTGGCACCACTAGGGCAATGCTGCATTTTTTAACACTGGTGCCTAAGAATTTCTAAAAGAAATCCCCTCTTGGCGCTATTTAGGTAGATAAAAATATATGTATAAGTAGCTTATTTTACAGTTGCACAATAAGTAACTGTTGGCTAGTTATACTTGACAGCAATCAATTAAACTTAAACCGGAATGCTATTTGTTTTGCTCCTCATACACAGGATGCCTCAGCTCAATCTGAAGATGAATATCTTGACAATATACCGATGCACATTACGACAGCGTGAATAAATGCACGTTGCTGTCTATTGCGAAAAATATATAACGCTATTTTCTGTGTAACGTGTTTTTTTGGAAGGGGGGGGGGGCGGGGGGGCATTTTGGGTATATGCAAGGACGTAAATATTATCAGATACAATTTTACAAACTCTTAAATGATCTTGTGAAACAACCTAAAACAATCCAAATCAATTTCTTGTCCGGCTTCGTTGATATAGGAGCCATTTAGCTAACATTCATAGGTAAGCAATTGAGTAATACGCAAGAGTAGTGTGACTTTATCCATGCAATAGTAAGCAACACGCATTTTGTTGTGCCAACATAAAGTACGTCGGCATATTTTTAAACTCTGGACGTCGCCTGGGGCAACCTGTTAATATTTAGCTTGACTTCCGCGAGTTATCACAATAAAGCAGTGGCACTTCAAGGTCCGCCTTGTTCGCTGCATTGAGGTCGCTTTAGTACACTGCTTTTTCTTGGTGTATTTTACGGCTTCACTTCATCGTCCTAATTTATCGGCCTTTGACCCAGAACCTTGCCTTAGTGTTCGTCTTTTCAGCTTAAGGTGCATCGACCTGTAAGAGTGGTTACTGGCTTCGGTACTATTCTTTTGCGCCCACGGGAATTTGGAGGCGGTAGGCTAATAAAGGGAGTCGCTAAGCAATGTAACAAGGAGGTCTCGCAGCCAGATGAACATCGACTAGTTTTAGGGGCGAAGCTCCTTAAAGCGGCACCCGTTCGTCCCTCGTAGAACGTAACATGTCTAACGCTTTGACCTCCAAGGGGGTGCCGGTGGGAGATTTCTCCTGTGCGTTGTTGAACAATAAAAAATTCGCAGCGTTTGCGTTAACTAAAAGCCAAATTCTTTTGTCTCATTCCCCATCAGCAGCCATTGGCATGTTTCAGTAGGAAACGTTAGTAGAAGTAGAAGTGTAAGTGTTAGCTAAAAGCCGACTTGTGCTGTCTCTCATTCCCAGTAGCAGCCATTGTTTACCTCCGTGATTGATGTTCAAAACGCCGTTGATTGATGAAAAAAAAACCAACGAAAGATGCCAGATGTTTTCTAAAAGCAAAACAAAAAGACGCCAGATGTTTCTAAAGCAAAACGAAAAGACGCCAGCTGCTTAACGAAAGATGCCAGGTGTTCTCTAAAGCAATGGTTTTATAATCAAAACCATATCGCGATACAGGTTTGCAGTTGACGATGTTCGTTTGATTCGGTGTGTGCTCGTATGGATAAGGATGCCGAAAGTAGAATAAACTTTTTCTAAACATATATACTATGAACTCGAGGTGGTTAAAGGTGGGAAATCGACCCGAAGCGCAAGCCGTAAGAAAGTGTGCGTGTGCCACCTCTCGTTTAGTCCTTAAAATCTCCGCTGGATGGCGGTGCTTTTGTATAGGGAATATATGATGAAAAGATCTGAGATGGTGGTACTTGGAGCGTTCAATAGATGGACGAACGGACAAACAGACAGATGCATGGATGGACGCATGAACGGACGCAGGGGTGGATGCATGGAAGAACCCAGTGCAGACGCGCGAACAGATGTTCGAACAGACGCACGCACGGACGGGCGGATGGACGCAAGGACGGTCACACAGACGGACGCATGGACGGACGGAAGCAAGAATGAATGGAAGGACGAATGCTTCGCCCCACTCTCCATCATTCACTCCATGGATATGCTGCCAATTTTTTAAACTGATGATCCATTTACTTTGATCCATAGTAATTTTGAAGGGGTCTTGACAGTTTCTATTGTCTGGAAGCGCTATACGCGATGTAGGTGGGCGGAAGTGTAACAAAAAATTTGCTGAGCCTGGAAGTGAAATAGTGCATTGGGTGGATAGAAAGAAAAACACACGTAATGCCTACGACAAAATTGTGAAAAGTTGAGCTCAATGTCGCGTTCATTTTTGCGTAAGTTTGTCTACGTTTGACAAAGTACATTCTTGCCTTGTTTATGTAGAAGGCGTTCGGTGCTGCGAAATATGATTGTAAAATTGGGTGTAAGGAAAGAGAAATATGAAAGGCAGTATCTGACGTAAAAAAAACAGAAAATACACGCGCATGTTTACTACTGCAGTTATTAAGTATGCAGCTAATAGTCTGACCCAAAATATATTTACTTTCCTATAATTGTCCAGTAAACCAGAACCAAGCTAACAACAACAATTCAACTCATATCAAACGCCTGGCTGTTATTGAACTGATTGATTATGTGCCTTCACAGTACATGGGCACTGCTGCTGTGTATTCATTCTACTCTGCGATTTATCGGCAAGATAATCTAACTGCTTACTTTTGTGCGAGAGGTCTTGGTACAACAAATCAACTATTACACACTTAATCACTCCTGCGTTCATACACGCTCAAGACAGCTATCACCAAAATATGCAGCAAGGAACGCATCATTACGGTACTCTACGGAAACTGACACAGGTTCTGCGGATAATATAGAGTGTATGAATAGTAGTGTAGTGGATCATGCGACTTATTATTTATTTTATTTATTTATAATACTGCAATCCCTGATAGGGATTTTAGCAGGTGGGTTACAGTGCATAAAAGGATACATGGTTTACAACAACTGTACAATTCAACACAAATGAAATGGCTCTTCTTCTCGGGTACAAATAGTTGTTACAAATAATACAACAACAACAGAGGATTGGTATACAATGCTAATTAGGGTGGGACTCAAACAAACTTAGAGAAGGCTGTAGAAATTGTGAATTCCTGAAGTTTATTCCAATCGGAAATAGTTCTGGGAAAGAAGGAATAGTTTAAACAGTTAGTACGTGTGTGATGGGGGGTGACTGCTAGTTGGTGTCTTTGTCTGGTCGCGTACCCAGCTGAAAATGAAATCACATCCGAGAAATCTATTTTATATTGCCCCTTGATTATTTGATAGAAACACTTCAGTCGCGTTAAAAGATTCCTGTGTGCTAACGACGGTAAGTCTGCTCGTCGTAGAAGTACGGTAACTGAAGTGCGCCCAAATTTCTTAAATATGTAGCGCGCAGCCTTCTTTTGTACGTTTTCCAGCCTGCTGATGTTTGTCTTTGTGTATGGATCCCAGATAACGACGCAATATTCTGATGCTGGTCGAACTACTGCTTTGTACGCAAGTAAACGAACATCAGGAGTGGAAACTTTCAGCGCTCGTCTAAGAAAGAAAAGCTTTCCATTCGCGGCAGCAATCACAAAATCAATGTGCTTATTCCAAGTAAGATTATTAGTTATCCATAACCGAGGTACTTATATTGAGTTACTTCTCTCAGAGTGATTGCGTTCACAGAGTAGTTAAAGACAAAAGAATTCTTTTTCTGGGTAATTCTCATGACTACAGTTTTATCGAAGTTTTGCAGCCATCTGCCATTGGTCACACCACGCGATAACTTTTTGAAGGGCATCGTTTAGAAGAAATTGATCTGACATGCTGCTTATTTCAGAGTAAATTACGCAATCATCTGCAAAAAGTTTCATTTTCACAGGAATATTGTCACTTATATCATTAATATATACCAGAAAGAGGATGGGACCAAGCACCGAACCCTGGGGAACGCCAGAGCTAACCGTTAGCCTACAGGAGCTGCTGTTTTTAAAATTAACAAACTGTTCCCGGTCTGATAGGTATGCCAAGATCCATTTAAGTAATTGGTTGTTCCTGAAAATTTTGTCTAGTTGGAAAAGTAATTTTTGGTGTGAAACTTTATCAAAGGCTTTGGAGAAATCCATGAAAATGGCGTCGGTTTGATTGCCGTTATTAATAGAGATAGCAAAGTCATGCACTGTCTGTACCAGATGGGTGCAGGTAGAGTATCCCTTCCGGAACCCATGTTGAAAGTTGGTTAGTACACTATGTGTTTCCAGAAATTCAGATATGTGATTGTGTATAATGTGTTCAAGTAATTTGCAGCAAGTTCATGTTAAAGAAATTGGACGGTCGTTACTAATCATATGCTTGGGTCCGGTCTTATGTAATGGCTTCACTCTGGCGGTTCTCCAGTCACTCGGCAATTCTCCCTCACGTAAAGATCTCGAAAACAAGACATGTAAATATTTTGAAGTCCATTCTGCGTAACGCTGTAAGAACATGTTCGAGATATTGTCTGGTCCTGGCGACTTTTTTACATCAAGCTTTAAGAGCATATTAAGAATACCTTCTTCACTTATTACTACGTCTGACACGGGGGGAAAATTCGCTTCAAATATCGGAAGTGAACCATTGTCTTGTACAAAGACCGATTTAAAGTGCTTGTTAAATGCATTAGAAATAATAGATTCATCGTTTACTCGCACACCGTCAATATCGAACACGTCACAGACTGAAGACGTTGGACTGATTGTCTGCCGAAATTTGTCAGGGGTTGTGGCTATAAACCTTGGGAGAGACTCACTATAATAGCGGTTTTTATCTTCAGTCATCTGAAATTAGCTGCAAGCTCAAAATTCAGCTATTTTTGTTTTTCTACAAGAAGTGCATTTGCGTGACTGTTGCTTTTTGCATTTGCATAACTGTTGCTTTTTGATCATAGATGAAGATGACAACACCTCTGAATAGCTTCTGCATTTATTTGCTTATACGTATCTACCAAAGTTCAACTCAGGATCTCTCTGGGGCAGTGCCGTCTATGCCTCGCTGTTTCCATATCAGCGACCCTTGCATCGATTTCTCCAAGATCATGTATCTTCAATGTTTTGGGACAGCTGTCATGGTACAACGCTAATGTTCCTTAGGATAAATAGAAAAGAGCGCTTCGAGGCTAGGACACACCCACATTTCGGGTTTTTTGGAGCGATAGTCATAGTCTTCATGCATGCCGGCCCTCTGCGAAACTGCTGAGTATAACTGCAGAGGCTCTTCTCAGCGCTCTTATGGCACATGCCTAACTTATAACCTTTTTTTTTACTCTTACGATAGCTCTACTGATAAGACGGTGCCGTCATACAACCGTAGTCGTAATTGATTGCTGCGCAATGATACCGAATAGGTACGTTCCGGATGCGCTGTCTGAATAGTGCTTTACACCGATCCCCTCGAATAACTTGTGTCCTGTTTCTGTTTCTACCAGGCACTAGGGGCCGTAATTCCTATACTCATTCCAACATTTATTGACACATTATCCTCAGCATCAGCCCGTCTGCACTTCCTTCAGTTTAACCCTATTCCTCTAGTTTATATAAACGTTTTGCCTTGTGGCGTTTCACGAAGGGAGTATAATTTAGAGTAATCCTAAGCGGATTACACTGACGAAAATTCAGAGGAGATCTTCCAATGTGTCTAATCAGGCAACGGAAACCGAAAATTGAGGCTCCATTTGATCGACTTTTTTGAGCAGGCTTACTGATCTTGCGTGAAGTTATTCAGCTGCAAAAGTGAAGAACTAAACGAGTTCCGAAAATGGCAGCATAAGGTGTCTCTTGTATTTCCTCTTCATTGGCTTTTTTTTTCTCGTTTTGAAGTGTGGTATATTCATTTAGAAAATATTGCGACGGTTTTGAAAACGTTTTCGAAAAAAGCTTCTCATAATGTTTATTGTCACTTTTTATTGCAACGTATAATAATCTAAGCCGTACCTCAAAATAATAAAGATGCTATCATATATAATGAATATCATATCGCGAGTATATCTAAGCACTTAGGCTATACTACAGTGACAAAGAACGAAAAATAAATACGGAATACATGTGATAGACGGAAGGTAGGATTGTTTATTACTTTAAAATGACGGGTGCATCTAACAAATGTTTTGGTCCTAATACTCTAGCTCACAATCTACAATGCCAACATGTCGGTTCTGCATCGTGGTGGTTTGGATACTGCTTTCAGTATGATGAATCAGTAGACAGTTGGCTTGTCGCAAGGCGTCTCTTGCATTTCTCCATCTAAATGCTACTGAAGGATTACATTGACATAGTTTTTAATTTCGAACGCTTGTGTTTGTAAGGTTTCACCGGGCAGAAAATCAATATTTCTTAGGGGGTTTCTCGTTTAAACGTGAAATTAGGTATTGTTATTGCTGAAGTTATGGTGGGCTGAATATAGCCAAAATTTTTTAAATTTCATTTATGGAAAAAGAAAACATTGGCAGATCCCACTTAATCATGGAAATCAATCTAATGCGAAGCATGTGGAGGCAAAGCGACCCTGGTCTAATTTTTTATTGAGTAAAAGCTTACAAAATGACGCTATAAATACAAATGTTGCACACAGAAACACATGTATGTTTAACAGTCATATATCGTTTGCATAAGCACTTGTGTTTAGAAAAAGCGGATAATGATTTGGCCGTTGTTTATAGTTGGGCGATTATGCCAAGGTGTTATCAACGCTAGAAGTGATGAGCTGATATGTAATGCTCATGTATGTGAGGCTGGTTGTCCTGTAAAACGCTACCTAGACAAACGTTAGTGAATATAGTTTAGCTACAATTGACCTTCATCTGACGGGGCGCCTATACCATAGATTTAAAAGTTTATATAATCAGCTCTTCCACCACAATAGCCGTTTTAGCAACATTGCGGCCGCATAGGGTCTTTTTCCAATGCAGCTCCGACACCTAGCGTGGCTGTCTGGTAAAATACTTGATTGCCCCACGCAATGCTTGTATTCGATTTCTGCGGTGTTCCTGATATTTATTACTTGCCTTCGTTGGGTAAACGCTTCCAATGTCAGTTGCTTAATGGTTTCGCATTTCATTGACAATTGTCTCTACTTACCACTCTTAGGTAAGGACAGACAATTGTCATATACTTCCACATGGCCCGTAGTATATGGGTATATGCCACATGTAACAATACTGATTCTTGGCCTAGTTAGTACTTGCTTAGTGACATGCTTTGGCCGCAAATAACACATACACAAAGTAAAGCAACACGTTTGTCATTGAGAGTTCCGTTACTTTGTGTGTGTGTTTTTGTGGCCAAAGCATGTCAATATGCCACACTCTCGTATGCGAAAATCAAGCTTTATTTTATCTATCTATCTATCTATCTATCTATCTATCTATCTATCTATCTATCTATCTATCTATCTATCTATCTATCTATCTATCTATCTATCTATCTATCTATCTATCTATCTATCTATCTATCTATCTATCTATCTATCTATCTGACTGTCTGACTGTCTGTCTGTCTGTCTGTCTGTCTGTCTGTCTGTCTGTCTGTCTGTCTGTCTGTCTGTCTGTCTGTCTGTCTGTCTGTCTATCTATCTATCTATCTATCTATCTATCTATCTATCTATCTATCTATCTATCTATCTATCTATCTATCTATCTGTCTGTCTGTCTGTCTGTCTGTCTGTCTGTCTGTCTGTCTGTCTATCTGTCTGTCTGTCTGTCTGTCTGTCTGTCTGTCTGTCTGTCTGTCTGTCTGTCTGTCTGTCTGTCTGTCTGTCTGTCTGTTTATCTGTCTGTTTATCTGTTTATCTATTTATCTATCTATTTATCTATCTATCTATTTATCTATCTATCTATTTATCTATCTATCTATTTATCTATCTATTTATCTATTTATCTGTCTGTCTGTCTGTCTGTCTGTCTGTCTGCCTGTGTACGACTTCTAGCTCTCCTGGCAGTTTGGATAATGGTATTGATACCAAACTTGGTGTACTCTGGTATTGATACCAACTTGGTCTATCTATCTATCTATCTATCTATCTATCTATCTATCTATCTATCTATCTATCTATCTATCTATCTATCTATCTATCTATCTATCTAGCCGCCTACATTTGGGTGTTCTCATGATCACCCCCTTGAAGTATACAGGGTACACCAAAATTAGTACGAGAGGGTAGCTCGCAGAGGTGGTCTAGTGGCTAAAGTACTGGGCTACTGACTCGAAGGTTACGGGATCGAGTGCCAGGTGTGGCGAGGGCATTTTCGGTGGAGGCGAAAATGCTGTATGCCCGTATGCTCATATTTTGGTGCAGGTTAAAGAACCCCAGGCGGTCGAAATCTCCGGAGCCCTTCACTACGGCGTCTCTCATATTTATATGGTGGTTTTGGGACGTTCAACCTTACTTACCCTCTCTCATATTCATATGGTGGTTTTGGGGCGTTCAACCCTACTTACCCTCTCGTTCTGGTAGGTTGTTACGTAGTAAGTACTACGTACCAACCTACCAGTACGAGAGGGTAAGATAGTTTCTCAAATGCGACTCGCTGGTCTGGTAAAATAGTTGATTGCCCCACACAGTGCTCGTATTTGATTCCTGCGGGGTTCCTAATATTTGTTATTTGCCTTCTTGGGGTGACATGAATACTGTAGCAATCTAGTCGTGTATGTCGTCAAACACTTTCCAAAAAAAGCAGTGGCACATACTCGTGGGTATGTATGTGCCAAGAGAGAGAGAGAGGGAGATAAAGATGCAAAGAAAGGCAGGGAGGTTAACCAGACGCACATCCGGTTTGCTACCCTGCGCTGGGGAAGGGATGAAAGGGAGAAAAGAGGTTGCAGAGAGATAAGAAGGCACACACAATCACGAGCACACTCGGGGAGCACACACAGTCTACAGGCGGTCGCTTAGGTTTGTTGACTTTAAGTAAAGTAGCAGTGCTTTAGTCGCTTTCTGCGCAACTGAGGCAGATGCTCAAGGTCCTAGTATCTTGTGCACACAAAATGGTCAGGGGTCAAGTTGATTCAAAACCATCCGGAGCTGGCATCGCTGTGTGTCGTAGCAAGCGCAGCTGCACACGACGTGTTCGATGGTCTGTTCAGCTCCACAGTAGTCGCATGTAGGAGTGTCTGCCATACCAATGCGAAAGGAGTACACCTTTCTAAATGCAACACCCAACCAAAGGCAGCATAACAGTGTCGCATCGGAGCGGGAAAGTTGTGATGGTAGCTTTAGCTTGAGCGAAGGATCCAGTTCATAAAATTGACACCTTTGGAAGCTGGTAGACGACCAGAACGTGCGTGTGAAATCTCGAGCCAGCAGGTAAAGTTGTCTTGCTGCATCATTCCTTGATAGAGGAATCGGGACTACACGGGTTCCTTCATGGGCTGAGCAGGCTGCATCATCGGCTAATTGATTTCCGGTAATACCGATATGTCCCGGCAGCCATTGATATATAATATCATGCCCTCGTGCTAGAGCTTCATGATGGCAATGTCTTATTTCTTGTATCAATTGTTCATGACTCCTCTTACGCATGGTAGACTGCAAACTCTGAAGTGGCCTTCGAATCACAGAATATGACCCATTTTCCTGTACGATCTTGGACGAGATATTGTAAAGCAGCCCTTATAGCAGTAAGCTCTAATGCCGTAGATGTAGTCATATGCGACAACTTAAACTTGATTGTCATTGCTGCAGCCGGAATTACAGCGGCACCTGATGAGCTGCTGGACGAGACGGACCCATCAGTGTATATCTGCGTTCGGTCTAAGTACAACTCATGTAATAATAGCAGTGTTGCTTGCTTCAATGCTACTCTGGAGTGATTGCTTTTCTTTTTGATTCCCGGAATTTCTAGACGTACTTGCGGCTGGTCGAGGCACCACGAAGGACATGCCATTCTCGCAGCTGCCGTATATCCTGATAGAATGCTGTTTAGGTGCTTGGCTATGACGTCTGAAAACGTAGCACGTGGTCTTCCGGAGGGTAGAAGGGCCAAGTGGTGGTCGGGGACATGGCTAGCGTGTCGTATGTGCGCTCTGAGGCAATCCACAACTCTATATGTCCTGACCGGATGGTCTTTGGCAAGCATGATTGTGGCATCATGCGCATCGGGGCGCATGATGCCACAATCATGCTTGCCATCATGCTAGAAGCGCATGCAATCATGCAATCATGCTTGAAGCGCATCGGGGCGGTCCTAGGCAGATACGCAGTGCCTGACCCTGCAAACTCTCCAATCAATGAGTATTGGATTTGCAAGTGTTAGTCAGTAGCGGCAAGCTGTAGCGCAATAGACCCAGAAATAGGGCCCTGTACAGCTGTAGCATGGAGGCCACAGAAGTTCCCCATGCTTTCCCGCACATGAATTTCATTATACGCACAATAGATAGCAGTCTCTTCTTCAAGTACGCACAATGCGGGCTCCATGAAAGACTTTTGTCGATAATTTATGCCCAGTAAACGATGCGTCCGTGCATATTTGACACTCTGCCCATTGATGTAAACAGGGTATGGCGTCATTGGTTTGCGTGTAAACGCCATCAACGCGCACTTCACAGTTGATATAGTTAGGCCTTGTTTCTAAAGGTAGGCTGTTGTGAGGGTTGCTGCCCGCTGTATTCGTGCACGCACCTGAGGGCGAGTAACTGCAGCACTCCAGAGGCAAATATCATCGGCGTATATGGATAGGCACACCGACTTCGGTAGAACCTTCACCAGACCAATGAGGGCAACATTGAACAATGTGGGGCTTAAAACACCTCCCTGACGAACTCCGCAGTAGGTGTATGTTCAGCAGTTGTACCCTCATATGTTTGCACAAAGAAACCCTTGCCAGTTATATAATCTTTTATCCATTGAAACATTCGTCCACCAATGCCCATTGCTGCGAGAGAAGTGAGGATGGCATCGTGAGCTACATTATCATATGCACCCTTCACGTCAAGAAAGAGTGCCACTGATATGCGCTTGCGACTTTTTTTTGCTGAACAAATGTCGATAAGTCAAGGACACAGTCGATGGAGGAGCGGCCCCGACGAAAGCCTGCCATGCAAGAAGGGTATTTGGTGTATCGTTCCAAGTACCACTCGAGGCGAAATAGAACCATTCTTTCCATCACTTTTCCGAGGCAGCTTGCGAGGGCAATAGGGCGATACGCTGTCAAGTCCAATGGAGATTTTCCCGATTTCAAAAGTGGTATTAATCGACTTATTTTCCATTCTCAGGGAACACTGCCGCTGAGCCATAAGTTGTTGAAGCATGTTAAAAGTTCTTTTCTGGCTTTTTGTCCAAGGTGTCCCAACGCACTATAAGTAATACCATCAGGACCTGGCGATGACATGCGTTTAGAAGCGACTAACGCACCTTCCAGTTCTTCCATGGTGAATGGAATGTCCATTTCTGGTAATCGCGTCTCAGGAACGATCACGGCGTCGATGCTCTCGTTCATAATATTGCCACGTTCCATTTCCCAAGTTTTTGTTATCGTCCCAAAACACCACACGATTCTTAGCGCAAACCACGCCTGCAGTTTTCTAGAAGGTTCCGGACTGTAGTAGATCATTTCGATAAGATCACGCCCACTGTGCGAACGGTACAGATTGTTCTGGAAGCTACGCCACCGCCAGCGATAACGCTAGAACATTCGACGGCAAGAGTATAAATGCCGACGCGCTTCGCCGCTTGTCAGTTGTTGATCGAAGGCCGACGCTGCGTTCGCCGCTATCAGTCCGAGACTGCTATCTGTGCAAGACTGCTGCTGTAATTAGACTTTCTCTTTACCGGGCACAGGTTCGCCCAAATAAACAGTTAAATACCAACACGAAGTTTCCTGTCTTCGGCCACGTCACGACCCCGTGACATCTGGTGGAGGTGCTGCTTCGTTCATGTACCGGACGCCCCCGTCAAGCCGTGAACCCAGCCCCCGTCGCGGAGAAGACACCGACGCCAACCAAGGGCAGCGAACGAGCCGCCGAACGCAAGGTCTCCCACCGGAGTACGGCCTTCTACAAGACAAGCCGCGGAAGACCAAGACCATGACCTCGACTGCAGCGACAATGACAACCGGAGCGTCCCAGCCCGAGATCGTCTTTCATCAACCCAGGGAACCACCAACGTTCCATGGCTCATCGTTTGAAGACCCGGAAACCTGGTTAGAAACATACGACCGTGTGGCCGCCCTCAACCACTGGGACAACGAAGAAAAGCTCCGTCATGTGTACTTCTACCTGGAAGACACCGCAAGGACCTGGCTAGAGAATCGGGAGTCCACGCTCCGAACGTGGGATGTCTTCTGCGGCGCATTTCTGCAAACGTTCGCGAGCGTCCCTCGCAAAGAGAGGGCCGCTGCTCTACTCGAGACCCGGGTTCAGCTACCAAATGAAAAGGTTGGAATTTTCACAGAGGAGATGACCCGCCTATTCCGTCACGCTGACCCAGACATGCCTGAGGAAAAGAAAGTTCGTTTCCTCATGCGAGGGGTCAAACAGGAGCTCTTCGCGGGACTAATGAGGAATCCACTGAACACCGTCCAAGAATTTGTATCCGAGGCGACCACCATCGAAAAAACGCTGGACATGCGCACCAGACAGTATAATCGTCGCCTGACTCCAGAATGCGCTGCTGCTCAAGCCAGTGACTCCGACGACCTGCGTGAAACGATCCGAGCGATCGTGCGGGAAGAGCTGCGCAAACTGTTGCCTTCGGCACAGCCTCAAGTGGATTCGATCGCAGACATTGTGCGAGAAGAAGTCCGGCAATCGCTTCGAATTCCCGAAACACCACCGCCCGAGCCAGAAACTATGAGCTACGCCGCTGAAGTGCGCCACAACGCTCCTCCCCGTCCACGCCGAAACGCCGCTCCGTCGCACTTCCGTCGCCAGACGCCGCCGCCGCCACCACCCCCACCGACGTCCTACCGTTCCCCAGCGGGCCGGCGCAGCGCACCGAGGAAAACGGACGTTTGGCGTGCACCTGACAACCGCCCGCTCTGCTACCACTGCGGCGAGGCCGGGCACACATACCGCCGTTGCCAGTACCGACAGATGGGACTGCGTGGCTTCGCCGTCAATGCACCGCGTCCGCGGCCAGGAGATCGGCCACGTGACATCGCCGACTACCTGGCAGGAACTCACTGGACACCACGAAGTCCTTCCCGTTCGCCGTCGCCCAGCCGCCGCATGTCACCGCACCTCCGGCCATACTCTGGCCCAACGCGGGGCCGGTCTCCTAGCCCGTATCCGGGAAACTAAGGGCAGCAACCGATGGAGGTGCGGTTGCTGTGCGACGAACTACCGAAGATCCTCCGACGACGACGACGCCGCGACGGAACTTTCCGAACACAATGCCAACCAGGCAAAGCCCTGGCGGCGAGGCTCACTTACCGGAGGTGGCCTGATGACGCAACATGGAAGCAGCGGAACAAGCCGACGCAGCCGTGACCCGACGCCACACCCTAACTGTAATGCGAGACGGCGAACTAGCGACATCGACGTTCTTATCGACGGCCAAAGTGTGACGGCTCTCGTCGGTACTGGAGCCGACTATTCTGTCATCAGTGGGTCGTTCGCCGCGAACTTAAAGAAAGCTAGGACAGCTTGGAAAGGCCCTGAAATCCGCACAGCTGGAGGTCATCTCGTAACGCCTGCAGGAATCTGCACAGCGAGAGTCACCATTAACGGCCGTATTTATCCTACAGACTTCGTAGTCCTACAGCGTTGCTCGAGAGATGTCATCCTTGGCATGGACTTCTTATGCCTCCATGGTGCTGTCATCAACCTAAAAACAAAGTCGATAACGTTATCCATAGAAGAAGCACTACCGCCGCGCACGCCGTCAGGACACCATGCCTTGAATGTGCTGGAAGAACAAGTCACCATTCCGCCCCGCTCAAGCGTCATTATTTCAGTCGGCGCTCCTAAATCACCTGACTTGGAAGGCGTCGTTGAAGGCAGTCAGCATCTGTTGGTCACCCGGAATATTTCCGTCGCAAGAGGAATTGCAGAGCTGCGGGGAGGCAAAGCAACGGTTATGCTCACAAATTTCAGCAATGACTACAAACATGTGAACAAAGGAACAACGGTCGCATACATCGAAGAACCTGTCGGAGCCACCAGTGCTTTTGCCCTCGCCGATTCTGCGGAACCTGCTCAGAGGAACCAAGCCCCTCCCATAGCTTTCGACGTCAATCTCAGACTTCCGAACGATAAGCAAGAACAGCTCAAGGCCCTGCTCCTGCAATACGAAGATTGCTTTTCGTCGTCATCGAAAATTCGGCAGACCCCAATCACGAAACATCGCATCATAACCGAAGAAAATGCCAGACCACTCTGTCAGAGTCCGTACAGGGTTTCGACGCGAGAACGTGAGGCCATGAAGAGACAAGTTGATGAAATGCTGCGGGATGACATTATCCAGCCGTCCAAGAGTTCAGGGGCATCCCCCGTGGTGTTAGTGAAGAAAAAGGATGGGACCCTACGTTTCTGCGTCGATTATCGCCGCCTGAACAAATCACAAGAAAGGACGTGTATCCTCTCCCACGAATAGACGACGCACTTGATCGGCTCCATAACGCCAAGTACTTTTCGTCAATGAACCTCAAGACTGGCTATTGGCGAATCGAAGTCGACGAAAGAGACCGAGAGAAGACGGCGTTTATAACACCGGACGGCCTCTTCGAGTTTAAGGTGATGCCCTTCGGCCTTTGCTCAGCGCCTGCAACTTTTCAACGCGTTATGGATACAGTACTGGAAGGATTGAAGTGGCAGACTTGCCTTGTGTACTTGGACGACGTCGTTGTGTTTTCCTCGAGTTTCGACGAGCATCTTCGGCGCCTTGAAGCTGTACTTCAAGCCATCAAGACTTCCGGACTCACACTGAAGCCAGAAAAGTGCAGATTTGCGTATGAGGAGCTCTTGTTTCTGGGGCACGTTATCAGCAAGTCTGGAGTTTGTCCTGATCCACGGAAAACAGCCGCCATCGCCGACTTCCCGCCGCCCACTGACAAGAAAGCCGTGCGCCGATTTCTGGGCCTGTGTGCCTATTATAGGCGGTTCGTGAAAAACTTCGCCCGCATCGCCGATCCTCTCACTAACCTTACCAAGGCCGACGTGGAGTTTAAGTGGGAAACGCCACAGGAACACGCTTTCCAGGAGCTTAAACATCGCCTCCAGACGCCTCCGTTACTTGCTTATTTCGACGAATTCGCCGAGACAGAAATACATACTGATGCAAGCAGCGTAGGGCTTGGCGCCGTTCTTGTGCAGAGAGCTCACGGACTTGAAAGGGTTGTTAGTTACGCCAGCCGATCGCTATCCAAAGCAGAAGCAAATTATTCCACAACAGAAAAGGAGTGCCTCGCCATCATCTGGGCTACGTCAAAATTTCGCCCCTACCTCTACGGCAGGCCCTTTAAAGTTGTGAGCGATCACCACGCATTGTGTTGGCTAGCCACCTTGAAGGACCCTTCAGGTCGCCTCGCACGATGGAGCCTGAGATTTCAAGAATATGACATTACTGTCATTTACAAGTCCGGCAAAAAACACTCCGACGCCGACTGTCTCTCTCGTGCGCCTGTAGACCAACCGCTACCCGACGACCCGGATGACGACTACTTCTTAGGAACGATAACTACCGACGACTTCGCTGAACGACAGAGGGCCGACCCGGAACTTAAGGCCCTAATAGAATACCTCGAAGGCCGGACCGCCGAAGTCCCGAAGGTATTCAAGCGCGCACTAGCGTCTTTCTTTCTACGAAACGGTCTTCTACAAAAGAAAAACTTTTCACCGCTTCGAGCTAAGTACCTCCTTGTGGTGCCTTCAGCTCTGCGATCAGAACTCCTGCAGGCCCTGCACGACGATCCGATGGCAGGGCACCTCGGTGTTTCTCGCACGCTCGCGAGGATACAAGGTACTACTGGCCACGTCTTACCACCGAAGTCACTCGTTATGTGAGAACATGCCGGGACTGTCAGCGACGCAAGACACCGCCGACAAGGACAGCGGGACTTCTGCAGCCAATTGATCCACCTTGCCGACCTTTCCAGCAGATTGGTATGGACCTACTGGGGCCGTTCCCGACGTCGGCTTTCGAAAACAAGTGGATCGTGGTAGCTACCGACTACCTCACCCGCTACGCCGAAACAAAAGCCCTGCCAAAAGGCAGTGTATCCGAGGTAGCTAAGTTCTTCGTCGAAAATATCGTCCTACGTCACGGCGCCCCGGAGGTCCTTATCACCGACAGAGGAACGGCATTCACTGCCAACTTAACTCAAGCGATCTTGGCATACAGCCAAACAAACCACCGCCGCACGACAGCGTACCACCCACAGACCAACGGCCTCACCGAGCGGCTTAACAAGACGATCGCCGACATGCTGTCAATGTACGTCGATGTCGAACACAAGACGTGGGACGCCATTCTTCCGTATGTGACCTTCGCATACAACACGGCGGTGCAGGAGACGACGCAGATATCTCCATACAAATTGGTCTACGGAAGGAGCCCGGCAACGACGCTCGATGCCATGTTACCCAACGTCACCGACGAAGAAAACCTCGATGTGAGCGAGTACCTTCAACGAGCCGAAGAAGCCCGACAACTTGCGCGTCTCCGTATCAAGAATCAACAGACGACCGACAGCCACCGTTACAACCTTCGACGACGCTTCGTGGAATACCAGCCCGGTGAACGTGTTTGGGTGTGGACGCCGATACGCCGACGTGGACTAAGTGAAAAGCTTTTGCGACGGTACTTCGGACCGTACAAGGTGGTTCGACGTCTCGGCCCACTTGATTACGAGGTTGTCCCCGACGGCATCACGAACTCTCAACGACGCCGATCGCGACCTGAAGTCATCCATGTCGCGCGCCTCAAGCCGTTTCATGCGCGTTAACAAACTGCACCAGTGTTTTTTTTTATTATTGTTGTATCGGAATTTATTCATTGTACTTTCTTGCATTATTATTGTACTTTCATCTTTAGTTAAAGCATCGGGACGATGCCTTTTTTCAGAGGGGGGCAAAGCCACGTTCCATTTCCCAAGTTTTTGTTATCGTCCCAAAACACCACACGATTCTTAGCGCAAACCACGCCTGCAGTTTTCTAGAAGGTTCCGGACTGTAGTAGATCATTTCGATAAGATCACGCCCACTGTGCGAACGGTACAGATTGTTCTGGAAGCTACGCCACCGCCAGCGATAACGCTAGAACATTCGACGGCAAGAGTATAAATGCCGACGCGCTTCGCCGCTTGTCAGTTGTTGATCGAAGGCCGACGCTGCGTTCGCCGCTATCAGTCCGATACTGCTATCTGTGCAAGACTGCTGCTGTAATTAGACTTTCTCTTTACCGGGCACAGGTTCGCCCAAATAAACAGTTAAATACCAACACGAAGTTTCCTGTCTTCGGCCACGTCACGACCCCGTGACAATATTCCCGGCCACTCTCGTGCAAAATTCTTCAGCCTCCTCGAGTTCTGTTTTTCCATGATGGAGTGCCAAAGCTTTAAAAGGGTGCCGTTGTTGCGGAGAGGAGCGAAGACCACGAACTGTTCTCCAGATATATGACAGCGGTTTATGAGGATCTAGAGATTCCCAGAATGCTTTCCAGCGTTCGCTCTCCAGCTTGTAAATGCGTCGTTGAATCTTTTTCTGGAGCCGTCTTGCTTCCCTCAGATCGTAAATTGATCTTGTGCGTCTGTATCGTCGTTCAGCACGCCTTCGCATAGCTCGTAATCTTTCCAGATCGATGTCAAACTGTGTTATTTTAGACGAAAATGGTAATTTACATTTGGACGCTTGCATAGCTTCCGCTATGGTATTTTCCAGGCTGCAGGCGAGGCCTTCTTGGCAAGCGCCCTCAACTCGCGATGTAAACATCGACCAGTCAGTGCCAATTACAACACCGGAAGAGAAATTTTTTATGATACCATCGATCGTCACGTAGGTGGGTATGTGATCACTCCCATGAGTCTCAATATCGCAAAACCATTTAACTTTGTGAGAGAAGCACCGTGACACCAATGTCAGGTCAAGGCAACTGCCATACGTGAGACCCCGCAGATATGTTGGGGTACCATCATTCATGATGGAAAGGTCGTAATCGGAAGCGAATGTAACAATGTTCCATCCCCTGGCATTCATCCTAGTGCTCCCCCAAAGCATGTGATGGGCGTTGAAATCACGGGTGATGATCCAAGGTCCATCGGTCCTCATTAGGATGTCTTTTAATCTGTCGCAGTCAAATCGCGATGACGGAGATATATATCCACCAATAAGCGTGAACGAAACTGCATTCTTCTTTACACGAAGACACACGTACTGATTGTCGTCATTTGAACTTATTGGGTGCGAAAAATAAGTCAAGTCTGTGCGAATGTAAACAATTACTTTGCTTCGTTCTTCGCAAGCGGCTGAACAAAAAGCTTCATAACTGGACAATCTATAAGGCGTTGATACGTTTGGTTCACATATGACAAGTATAGGGAATTGATTGGCCCGAACAAATTGGCGAATGTCCGAGATACGGGACTTCATGCCTCTGGCATTCCACTGAAAGATCGATGCACTTTTAACTTCAATGCGGAAGATGAGATTTTGTTGAGCCATTGTGCTTATACGACGTTAGCAAGAACTGGATTCAGTGCATCCAGTATTTGCAGTGCACTCTTAGCAGACGGAGATTGTATGCTGCTTAGTAGCGTGCGAATCATGGCAACTAATGATTGCACGATTGCAGTCACTTGCCTGCCTTGGTTGGAAAGATCTCGAACCGGGATCGCGGACTGGCCGTCATGAAACTCTTTCGGTTCGCTTGATGCTGCTTCCCTTTGAAGTGCAGGCCACTCTGTCGCAGTTAGGGTATGCTCAGAGGCTTTGTCCTTTACAGCCTTTCCCACGGCATGTGATCTGGGAGGCTAATGGGGTGGTACTGATGAGGGATCTGGCAAACGTGTCGAGGAGGTAGCGGGTGTCCTTGAAGACCGACGTCGACGTGAACGACACCTTCGGACTTTAGCTGCGGCTTCTCGATGAGTTGAGTGATCGCGCACCATGTTCTTCAAGATGGCAATTTCCTTCTCAATCCGCGGGCAGTCCTTCGATGTGGCTTCATGGGATCCATTGCAATTAGAGCATTTCTTGACAGTTGCGACGCACTTATCCGCTTCATGGTGGTCGGCGCAGCGGTGGCATACCACCGAATTCTCGCAGACGCTGCTCACATGTCCAAGTTTCATGCATTTACGGCACTGGAGAGGCTTTGGAATGAAAGGCCGCACAGCATGTCGGAAGTACCCCACCTTCACATGAGAGGGGAGTGATGGGCTCTTAAACGCAATCTTCACACAGCGAGACTTACCTAGCCGGGTGACGTCAACAATTGGAGTATCAGTTGTTGACTTGACAAGAAATTGTAAGTCATTATTGGAAATAGCCACATCTATGTCATAGATCACGCCGGTTACTACATCACATCCCAAGGGAACATGAGAGCGCACCTGGTTGCCGTCCAAGTCAGTTACACTGCGTAGAACGCCCAACGCACTTGCGTGCAAAACGTCAACAGCCAGTATATTCTTTCTAGAGTTCACTCTTATGTCCGTGATCTCTTTTGGCACGAGCGTTTCCAGAGACCTCGACACAGACTGTCTGTTAAGGCGTTTCATGCTGACAGTAGGAAGTGCAGGCAGAAACAGGATGGTATCAGTGTTCGATTTTGGCGCTTCACTTACAGTTTCAATAGTTGAGGATGAGGATGTCCTCATGTTCCTCCTCTTCGCTTTGCGGCTCAGCACAGGTTGGAAACCGTCATCTGAAAAGTCCTCACTGCTGAGATGGTAAGCATGAGTATCTTCACTGTCGCTGTCACTCGCTTGTCCCATCCGCTTCCTGGAGGCGGCCGCCGCTGACGCCGCTGGTGCCGGCAGGTGCCCG
Organism: Rhipicephalus annulatus; assembly: GCA_013436015.1. Taxonomy (NCBI): domain Eukaryota; kingdom Metazoa; phylum Arthropoda; class Arachnida; order Ixodida; family Ixodidae; genus Rhipicephalus; species Rhipicephalus annulatus. The sequence continues at coordinate 641,709 of WOVY01011109.1, read as the reverse complement.
GGGTGGTCTACATCCATCCCCTCTAAGTGAGCAGCGAAAACCGATCAGCACACTTAAATCACCACTGAAATACGCCGGAGTTAGCAGAAGTAGCTCCTATTCAAAACACACTTTTTCGTCTTCCTGTATGTGCCAAAGGAGATAGACATCTTACATCTACCCCGAAGCGGCGAGAGCACGGATGGGTAAATTTAACGCTTAAGCGTTAAGAGAGAGCTCCATTGGCACCGTTGACCGGAAGAATGCAAACTATAATTGTCAGTGCCCCGGCAGGAGTCGAACCCTAGTATTCTGCGTAGCATTGCATTCTACCGCAGAGCAACGCCAGCCTTCGGATATACTTTTTCAATAAACCGTAACGTTCCTGTAACGTTAATTGTGGTAGCAGTACTGGCCATCAGATTTCAAAAACATTACATATGTACTCCTGTGATACAGCCGTAATGTCAGGTTAACGTAAATTGTTGTGATGCGCCAACCACTGAAGTTCATATGTACAGCAGAGTTGAGGGCTACATTTTTCGCACGCACCAACGCAAGCACCAGCGCTTCATATCAGCTTACTGCTTATGGTGTTACTAATATCCATGATGCTGTTGGCATCGCTATGCATCTGTAAAAATTACTAAAATAAAACATACATGGCTGTTTAACCTATGTGTGTGCTTGTATTTGTACATATTGTCACAATGCAGAAACAGCAGCAGTCGAATCCAGGGAACTCACTTTAATTGTATTAGAATACTGGCAAACTGATCGGGAGAGAACCTCGTCTTCTTTACTCGCTGCGCGTGTTCTTCGTTGTCCTCTTCGCGCTGCATATTCAATGTGGCATTTGCCCCCCTCCAGAGAGCAGCGTCCCGATGCTCTTCTACAAAAGATGGTGTAGTAGATGTATGGTGTAGATCAGTCCGAAAAGTAGGGCTTCAATCGCACAACATGCACAATTTCTGGTTTTCGCTGGCGAGTTGTCGAGGGGTTGTCAGGAACGACCACGTAATTAACGTCACTCAGGCGTTGTAAAACTGTGTAGGGGCCAAAATACTTCTTCAGCAATTTTTCAGACAGTCCCCGGCGGCGGATAGGACTCCATACCCAGACTTTGTCGCCGGCCCGATAGACGACATGTCGGTGTCGCAGATTATAACGTTGGGCGTCATAATTTTGCTGCTGGGTGATTCGGACGCGCGCAAGCTGCCTCGCTTCTTCTGCTCGTTGGATAAAAGATGCAGCGTCCAAATCGATGTCATTGCAGTCGTGCAGTAACATGGCGTCAAGCATCGTCGTCACTTCACGGCCATGAAGGAGACTGAACGGCGTTCTTCGTGTAGTTTCTTGCTGCGCTGTATTATAGGCGAACGTGATGTACGGTAGAATGTCGTCCCAGTTCTTGTGATCCACGTCAACGTACATACTCAACATGTCGGCAATAGTCTTGTTGAGGCGTTCTGTTAAGCCGTTGGTTTGTGGATGATAGGAATTGGTTTTCCGATGGGCGGTTCCACTGAGCTCAAGCACTGTCTTCAGGAGCACGGCCGTGAAAGCGGCACCTCGATCCGTTATTATGATTGTTGGAGCACCATGCCTCAGGACAATATTTTCTACAAAGAATCGTGCGCTTTCAACGGCGGTGCCACTTGACAAAGCCTTTGTTTCGGCATAGCGCGTAAGATAATCAGTGGCGACTATTACCCATTTGTTGCCAGCTTGGGAAGTCGGATATGGTCCAAGGAGATCCATTCTAATTTGGGCAAAAGGTACCGTGGGCATTTGAATTGGTTGTAATAGCCCAGCTGGTTTTAACGGTGGCGATTTTCGTCGTTGGCAATCGAGGCACGTGCGCACGTAATGCTTCACAATAGCTGGAAGTGTTGGCCAGTAGTATTTCTGTTGGATTCTGGCCAATGTGCGTGTGTATCCGAGATGACCAGACGTTGGCTCATCGTGGCAAGCACAAAGTATCTCCTCACGAAATGACGTCGGAACGACAAGTAGGTGGGTGCTTCCTCTGGGAGAAAAGTTCTTCTTATAGAGAACACCACTACGTAAGCAGAATGATGGCAGGCTCCTTGCAAATCTTCTAGAGACGGTTGTTGTCCGGCCATTCTAAAATTCAATAAGAGGAAGCAACTCACTGTATTCTTTCTGCTTGCACGAAATCGTAGTGGTGTCAACGACTCCTACAAACGCCATGCTGTCATCTTCTGTGTCATCGTCGCGCTATATCGGTGACCTTGATAAGCAATCGGCGTCGGCGTGCTGCCGTCCGGACTTATACACGACCGTCATATCAAACTCTTGGAGGCGTAAGCTCCACCGTGCGAGCCGACCAGACGGGTCTTTCAAGTTGGTCAGCCAGCAGAGGGAATGATGGTCGCTGACTACGTGGAAGGAACGACCATAGAGGTACGGACGAAACTTCATAACCGCCCACACGACAGCAAGACACTCTTTTTCCGTTGTGGAGTAGTTGGACTCGGCGCGGGAAAGCGTCCTACTAGCATATGCGATCACACGCTCGGCTGAGTCTTGCCACTAGACGAGTACAGCGCCTAAACCCACGTTGCTGGCATCTGTATGGACCATGGTAGGAGCATCCTCATCAAAGTGAGCAAGCACAGGCGGAGTCTGCAGGCGTTGTCGGAGATCGTCAAATGCCACCTGTTGATCGTCGCCCCATGTGAACGAAACGTCTTCTCTTGTGAGTCGTGTTAACGGCGAGGCTATGTTGGAGAAATTGGCAATAAACCTTCGGTAGTATGCGCATAGGCCAAGGAAACGCCTGACTGCTTTCTTGTATTTTTGTACCGGAAATTTTCTGATGGCCGCAATCTTATCGGGATCAGGTCGAACACCTTCATGGCTCACCACATGGCCTAAAAATTTAAGCTCCTTGAAACCGAAATGACACTTCTCGGGTTTCAGTGTCAGGCCGGCAGACCTTATTGCCCTAAATACCGATAGCAGCCTTCTCAGGTGTTCCTCAAATGTTTTTGAAAAAACAATGACGTCCAGATAGACCAGACATGTCTGCCACTTAAGGCCTGACAGAACGGTATCCATCAGTCTCTGAAATGTTGCGGGGGCTGAGCACAATCCGAATGGCAAGACTTTAAATTCATAAAGCCCGTCAGGCGTTACAAAAGCCGTTTTTTCTCTATCTCGCTCGTCGACCTCTATTTGCCAATACCCACTTTTGAGGTCCATTGACGAAAAGTAGCGTGCATACCTCAGCCTGTCGAGTGAATCATCGATGCACGGTAATGGGTACACGTCTTTCTTTGTCACACGGTTCAGCTTGCGGTAGTCGACACAAAATCGCAAGCTTCCGTCTTTCTTTTTAACCAGCACTACCGGCGATGCCCAAGGACTTCTTGACGGCTGGATGACGTCATCATCGAGCATTTTTTTCACTTGTTCCTGGATTGCTTCACGCTCTTTCGGTGCTACGCGGTATGGGTTCTGTCGTATTGGCCTTGCCGTCTCCTCCGTTATTATCCGATGCTTCGTCAATGGCGTTTGACTGACCCTCGAGGTCGATGAAAAACAGTCTTTGAACTGGTGAAGAAGATCTACTAGACGCTGTCTCTGCGCTGGTGACAAATCCGAGCTTACGTCAATAGGTGGTGGGGCTGACATGGCTTGCGGCTCGTCCTGTTGTACTACACAGCACTCGCGGATTGCGGTGATCTCGTTGAAGTAGGCAACTGTAGTGCCTTGTCTAATGTGTCGTCGCTCGTTGGTAAAATTCGTAAACAGAACCTCTGCTTCACCGCACACAACGTTGACGATAGTTCTGGCAATTGCAACACCGTGAGCGATTAGGAGCGTCAATACTTGTTCAGCGATTCCTTCTCCAGTATTCTGCTCGCTGCACGTGACTGGAACAAGGCGGCACGATAACGGAGGTATGGTCACATCGTCAATGACTCGTAGGGATTTTCGGTGTAGCGCTGCGCTTTGATCCGCTGAAAAGGTCAGTACACCATCCGGAATATGGATGATGGCACCATATTCACGCAAGAAATCCATCCCCAAGATTGCCTGTTTGCAACACTCAGAAAGGATAACAAAAGTTGCGACGAAAGATGCATCCCCTATCTTCATTCTTGCGGTGCACTTTCCGGTAGGTGTGAGTAGCTGCCCTCCAGCTCCTCTAATCAGCGGTCCTGTCCATTCCATTCTAACCTTCCTGAGCGTGTCTGCCAGACTCTCACTCATTATTGAGAAGTCCGCGCCAGTGTCGACCAATGCCATGACGTCATGTCCGTCAATCGTAATTGAAACTTCGGCAGTAACAACCCCATCTTTCGTCCATTCATTGAAAATGTGTCTCTCTTCGCTCGGCAGTAATGGGGGATTTTCAGCACTTCGACGATTCGCAACCTTCCCACCTAAGGTCGCTGCTTTTAGTTTCCCCGGCATGGACTAGGAGATCTCCCTCTGGGCATGTCGGTGGTGTTCCGTCTTGAGGATGGAGAATAACGCCCAGGAGAGGGTGAGCGTGACCGAAACCCAGGAGGAACATCCCGCGGGGTCATGACACTCGTGTCGACGTCAGATGTTCCGTTGAAATGGCGCCGAGGAACCGTAGAAGGAAACCCTTGGTACCCTGCGGCGCGATACGGGCAATACCGAACGATGTGGCCTGCTTCCCCACAGTGAAAGCACAGGGGCCTATGATCAGGGGTACGCCAGATGTCAGTTTTGCGAAGTGGTGGCCGCCTCGGCATTGAAGTTTTTCTGTAGTACCAAGGCGCTGTCGGCGGATGTTGCTGGTGGTACTGATGTGGTGTCGGCACGTTCGCTGGTTGTCGGCGGACTACGTCTGCATAGCTTGCCCTGGGACTGCTCGTGTTCGGCTCAGGAAGCGAGAGCGCTTGCCTGATCTCCTGGCGTACAACTTCCGTTACTGAGGCGATCGCGCAGTCATTTGGTTTGGCGACGAGTTTCTTGACCTCTTCTTGTACGATTTCTCGTATTAGTTGGCGCAAAGAACCTTCCTCGGGTGTTGTTGTTGTGGTAGAGGCTGCCACGCTGATCGGTGCACTGTGGGTTGGGCGGTTATACTGGCGATAACGTAGATGCAGTGCACGTTCGATAGATGTCGCCTCCTTAGAGAATTCATCCACACTTGTAGGCGGGTTTCGTACGAGGCCAGCGAACAGCTGCTCCTTAACGCCCCGCATGAGGTGGCTAACCTTTTTGGCTTCGTGCATATTAGGATCTGCTCGACGAAATAGCCGCGCCATGTCCTCAACAAACATCGTAACGGATTCATTTGGTTTCTGAATCCGTGCCTCGAGGAGACGATGTGCAATTTCTCGTCTTTCAGTGCTCGCGAACGTGTCGAGAAACTTCTGCCGGAACTCGTCCCAAGACAACCACACGCGAATCGTGAACCACGTTCGGGCTCCGTCTTGAAGCGGAAAATAAACGTAGCCCAATTTCTGTGTGGTGTTCCAACCGTTAACATTCGCTGTGTGCTCGAATTCCTCGAGCCAGTCATGTGCATCCTCATATGCGTTTCCGTGGAAATCAACCGGAAGTCGAGGGTTCAAAACAGTCACCTGTGTCGTGCTTGGGATGGACATGTTGGGGCCAGTGCTTCCAGGCGCCGTCATGCTTTCTGGCACAGTCACGCTTTCCGGCAATGGACCAAACTCCGGGCTGAGGCCTAACAGGCGCCGGCTGCTGCGGTGAACGGGGGTGTCGATGCGCGGAAGTCTTTCTGGACTAGATGCGGGGCTGTTGTCAGGCGTCCCGAACATGTGCCCAGCACCTCCATCATTGTCACAATGCAGAAACAGCAGCAGTCGAATCCAGGGAACTCACTTTAATTGTATTAGAATACTGGCAAACTGATCGGGAGAGAACCTCGTCTTCTTCACTCGCTGCGCGTGTTCTTCGTTGTCCTCTTCGCGCTGCATATTCAAAGTGGCAATATATTTAGCGCCACTTCATAACGTATCGTTCAATAAAATAAAAACACGTTCGCCTTCCGTCAGGATGCTTCGCATAGCAGTGAATTGCAAGGTACGTAGGATTTGCCGAATTTTTCATGATCTGTTTGGCACACACCAGCATACTGTGGCACGTGCTTGCCTTAACGAGGCCGAGTTTTTGTGAACAATTTTCGTGAACCAGCTATAACGTTAGATAACACAATATCACTCATTGACAACACAATGAACGTGATAGCAAGAAACCCCAATGTTATACGAAGTAAGGCTTGAAGCTAAACCATGCGGATCCAATAGCACGTATATAGTGTGACAAGACGGTCATTTGAAAGAATGCGGCCGCTCCAGGTACCAATATGGCTTTTGTGCAGTCCTAACTCGAATAAAGAGTTGAGAGCACCGCCAGTGTGCGAGCTATTCCTTGATTGCTTTCGAAACTTCTCATGCGCCATGTACGAGCGATCGACGACGGGAATCGCACGCGGGTTCATTTTAACGCAAGCACTCCCATTGCGATGCAGTTGACTCGGCTGTTCTATCCGTGCTTCAACAGCGTTTGTCGCTACTGCTCGGGAGCTTTCCCTCGCAAGTAAGACATATAATGCATGGGGTCATACTCTAACTTTAGAATTGGTACGAAAAATGAGTGACCGCGACAGCAAAAACCCTTCAAGGCTGTTTATATAGTCATCACAATAAAATACCACAAAGTGGCGAGCATTCAAGAAAAATTGAAGCCACTAAAAATGGCGTTGATAACCGTATCTCCTGACAGGGTGTACATTTAGAATTCAATCATTGTTTCGGTGTCTGCCTAATTTTTATGATGAATATAGCTAAAACAGGCAAATAGATTCGGTTTTAGACAATGTCATCTCTTTCAAGTTCTCATTTTCCTATGAGGGATGCTTATGTTGTGGGGTCACTGGTTTATATTGCGACCAACCACCTCCCGCACGTGGTTTTACACATAACACTGCGTATTTCTAAAGATCGCTTTTTCAAAAATTTTCGTACTGTTGCACCACTTATTAAACGCTATCCTACCAGAAATGCTGATACTTAAACTTCTTCTAACTAGCCATCAATGAGACCTGTGTCGAAATGCGCGTTCTCTTTTGTAAATGCGTTTAAAAAGAGTAAAATAAGGCTTGCTTACCGCATAGATTTCCCTCAATTAGGAAACTTGTTGGCATGCTGCACTTGAGTCGTTAATCTATTTCATTATTCCCTCAACTCGAGTAGCTGGCTCCACTTAGGAGGTTGGCTAGATGTTTTCTGTGCCATGCGTGGTGAGAGCTGATGGGTCATTTATTATGGCATGTCAATCAAACAGAGACAAAAGCCTAGTTGTCTCTTAATGTGCTGGAATGGCTTTCTGCCCTTCCTTAATAGAGTACTAAGTACACTGAATAGTTAAAAACTTTTTTAAACACAACACTAAGCCTTCGTAGTCAGCATTCTGTATTATAGGTTAGGAAGCACTCATGGCACCACTGTCTAGTAGAACACCTGTACTGTCCCCCGCGATATGTAGGTTATCATGCTAGCATGGACCTGCCTAACGTCCAAGGGCCCTAGCGGGACGTTTCGGAAGAGTTAAAACAGACTACGCATTCTTCTTTCCCTTATTGGCTGTTTCGTGCTAAATTAAGTCTTAAGACAAACTCTACATCATTTCTCTCCATTTTGAGCCTTTCATGCATTGCAATCAAGGATAATTTTCGTGGGCGCTTACCTAAGCAGACTATTACAAAATAGCAGGGAAAGATGAGTGATAGCTAGGACTAGGTACTCCTTCGTTAATTAAGCTTCGTGAGCTTGGAGAACAGCAAAAAAATCACTGCTATGCCCACACAGAGAATGATGTAAAGAGGAGCTTGCTCGGTTAAGATAAAAACCTCCTTACACATCTGCTGTCAACATATATACATTACATACACAACGTTCATTAATTTACAATTGGATGCACTATATGCTTTTTTATGAACTACATAGATTTTAAATGCACAATAGATGATGTCTTGGCTTCAGGGTTGTACATATGGCCGAGCAGTCACCTAGTCACTGCATAAGCTCCCGGTGAAAATAAATAAAGAAGACGGGATGAGATTGGTGTGCGCCAGCATGCGCGAAGGCACGGCGTCTGTTGGGCATTCTTATTATCACCAGAAAAGCAACACCTTGGACCGCGGTGTGAGTACACGCGCGGCCAGACCAAGCACCACTGATGCCCTTAACGTTTGCTCTCTCTTTCACATTTCTCTCCCTCACTACCCACCGCCTCTGGAGTGTTGTTGAGGGAATCTCGAACAGGCTACTCGACAATCGACCACATTCATACTATCAATCAGGAAATAGACAAACGCTCAGAATATAACCAACCACTATACATCGCCTTCATAGGTTACGAGAAGGCGTTTGATTCAGTAGAAATATCAGCCGTCGTAAAGACACTGCGGAATCAGGGCGTCGGTGAAGTATATATAAACATCCTGGAAGAAAACTACAAGGGATCAACTGCTACCATAGTGCTTCATAAAGAAAGCAACAGAATACCAATCAAGGAGGATGTAAGGCAGGGGGACACAGTCTCCCCAATGCTATTTACCGCGTGCTTACAGGGGGTTTTCAGAAACCTAGAATGGCGACAGTTAGGGATAAGAGTTAATAGAGAGTACCTTTGTAAACTGCGCTTCGCCGATGATATTGCATTGCTGAGTAACTCAGGGTACGAATAGTAACTCATGATTATGGAATTAGACAAGGAGAGCAGAAAGGTGGGTCTTAAAGTTAACCTGCAGAAAACGAAAGTAATGTACAACAAACTCGGAAGGCAGCAGCGCTTCGAGAGAGGTAAATGCACTTCAAGTTGTAAACGACTATGTTTACGTAGGGCAGGTAATAACCGCGGAGTCGAACCACGAGACTGAAGTAACTAGAAGAATAAGAATGGGGTGGAGCACATTTGGCAAGCACTCTCAAATTATGGCAGGTAGATTGCCACAATCCCTCAAGAGGAAGGTATATAACAGCTGTATTTTGCCGGTACTTAGCTACGGAGCAGAAACCTGGAGACTTGCAAAGAGGGCTCAGCTTAAATTCAGGACGAAGGAGCGAGCAATGGAAAGAAAAATGGAAGGTGTAACCTTAAGAGACAAGAAGAGAGCAGAGTGAATTAGGGAACGAACGGGGGTTAAGGATATCGTAGTTGAAATCAAGAAGAGGAAATAGACATGGGCCGGGCATATAGCGCGTAGACAGGATAACCGCTGGTCATTAAGGGTAACTAACTGGATTCCCAGAGAAGGGAAGCGGGTTAGGCGGAGACAGAAGGTTAGGTGGGCAGATGAGATTAAGAAGTTTGCGGGTATAAATTGGCAGCAGTAAGCACAGGACTGGGTTAACTGGTGGAACATGGGAGATGCTTTTGTCCTGCAGTGGAAGTAGTCAGGCTGATGATGATGATGATGAGGGGACCTCCTTAGAGAGAGACCTTTATCGCGACACACTTTTCTCTTCACTTCCTTTTCTTTCAAATCCACTTCGAAGAGGCAAGCGTGCGGGCCTTTGAAAACCGACACCTTGGAGGTGGCGCGCCAGCCAGTGAGCATTGTCAGAATCACTCGAGAGGAGACCTTGAACAAGACCGCAGAAGTGTACAGACAACACTGGTGTACACGCCGCCGACATATAACAGACCAAAAGCCGCGAGCAGAAGGAGCAAGCTCCTAAATCAGTGAGTGAAATTTGCGTGATACCACCCTCTCTATTAAAGAGCATTCTGGCCTTGGCGCAGTTGTAGTTCTTGGTCGACGATCGTGTGATAACCTTGAAATAGCGTTTGATTATATTTCCTTTCGTACAGTGCTCGACACTGTTCAAGTTACGCGCGAAGCTTGCTTATAAAAAGGAGCATCTATGCGCGTTAAGTGTTCAATAGAGCCCGCGAATGAGCCCGCGAGTATGGCATGGCCACCTTTAGTGCACTGTATAGTGAGAGGTGGAAAACGGCAGTGAGAAAAAAGGACGAGACAGAGTAAAGAAGAGCATTGTTTCGTGCTCTATAGTATAGCAAGCAATGGAAAAGAGACTGGTGATGTGGACATTATCTCTACTGTTTAATCTTGAAACATCTCTACTGTTTTAATCTTGAACGAAGAAAAAAAGCAGCGCTAAAACAAGGGCGAAATGTTTGTCATTTCTTCATCGTCCTGTTTTTTATGCTGTTTTTTTTTGTTCTGAAAGCATACCAACGCGTCCAAACAATACAATCCGCTGTTACCATTCTTCTCGGTGCTAATGCCTACATCCCTCTCTCTTTTTTTCTTTTTCATAAGAACTCAGATCCGACAGAATCTCACAATACCACAGCTTTGCAAGGTATTCGCAAAACGCAGTATGTTACTCGAAATTGTCTCCATTTTACAAAAAAAAAATGTTTACTGTCAGGTTACGCCTATCAGGACATTGCATCGTTATTTCTGTAATGTAAATGCATTTAGTAAAGTGTACACGAACGCAAAATAGAAATGCAGAAAACACTTGGCCCCGTATCTGCATTTAATCTGCATATGTCGTTGAAAGACGATGGTCTTGCGTGTGGAGAGAGTGAACAAAACATTTATTTGATGTTCTGCGCAAGAAAATTGGTGAATGGTGTTCTGGAGGCGCTGCGCTAGAATGCTTCGAGCGTGCAGCGGAGGCGAACGAGCGCATCAAGCCACGTCACACGTGAGACATGACTGCCATCTGGCAGTTTTAGGGGTGAAGCTCCTTATGGCGTGGCTTGTGCGTCCCTCGTAGTACGTAACCACCAGTGGCAGATACCCGAAATAGCGGTCCTCACGATTTTGACCCCCAAGGTGGTTCCGGTGAGAGATTTCTTCTGTGCATTGTTGAACAATAAAAGATAGTGCTCAATGCACATGTTAATGGCTGCTAAGGGGGGATTAGAGACACGAGCATTCGGCTTTTAGGTAACGCGCACGCTGCGATCCCAATTAGCAGCTATTGGCATGTACATTGAGCACGATCTGACAAGAAAGGGTTGCTACGTTATACTCGCTGGGTGTAACTTCCTTGGTTTTAGAAAGGTTTAGCGAGCGTTGGGCCGCATAGCCATGAATACAGTGAACTAGTATATACCATGAACTCGAGGTGGTTAAAGGTGGGAAGTAAACCCGAAGCGCAAGCTGTAAGAAAGTGTGCGTGTGCCACCTCTCGTTTAGTCCTTGGAATGTCCACTGAATGGCGGTGCTTCTATATGGGGAATATATGATAAAAAGATGCGAGATGATGGTACTTGGAGTGCTTAATAGATGGACGAACGGACACAGACAGATGCATGGATGGACGCATGAACGGACGCAGGGGCGGATGCATGGACGAACGCAGGCACGGACGCAGGAACAGACGCACGCACGGACGGGTGGATAAACGCATGGACGGTTACACAGACGTACGCAGGAACGGACGGAAGCAAGAACGAATGAACGGACGAATACTTCGCCCCACTCCCCATCATTCACTCCGTGAATATGCTGCCAATTTTTTTTTAGGGGCGAAGCTCCTTGTAGCGGCACCCGTTCGTCCCCCGTAGTATGTAACAAGTATAAGATTTTGACCTCCAAGGTGGTGCCGGTGAGAAACTTCATCTGTGCGTTGTTGAACAATAAACAATAGTGCTCAATGTACCTGTCAATGGCTGCTAATGGGGAATGAGAGACAGGAGCATTCGGCTTTTAGTTAACGCGCAGGCTGCGATCACCATTAGCAGCCATCGGCATGTACATTGAGCACTATCTGACAAGAAAGGGTTGCTACGTTATACTCGCTAAGTGTAACCTCCTTTGCTTTAGAAAGGTTTAGCGAGCGTTGAGCCGCAGTGCCATGAGTACAATAAACTTGTATATACCATGAATGAACTCGAGGTGGTTAAAAATGGGAAGTAGATACGAAGCGCAAGCCGTAAGAAAGTAAAAGCCGAATTCTCCACCTCTCATTTCCCATTAGCAGCCATTGGCATGTACATTGAGCACTATCTGACTGAAAAAGTTTGCTACGTCATACTTGCTGGGCGTAACCCCCTTGGTTTTCGAAAGGTTTAGCGAGCGTTCGGCCACAGTGCCATGAATACAGTGAACTAGTATATACCATGAACTCGAGGTGGTTAAAGGTGGGAAGTGGACCCGAAGCGCAAGCTGTACGAAAGTGTGCGTGTGCCACCTCTCGTTTAGTCCTTGGAATGTCCACTGAATGGCGGTGCTTCTATATGGGGAATATATGATAAAAAGATACGAGATGGTTGTACTTGGAGTGTTGAATAGATGAACGAACGGACACATAGACAGATGCATGGATGGATGCATGAACGGACGCAGGGGCGGCTGCATGGACGAACGCAGGGACGGACGCACGAACAGACGCACACATGGACGGTCACACAGACGGACGCATGGACGGACGGAAGCAAGAACGAATGGACGGACGAATTCTTCGCCCCACTCTCCATCATTCACTCCGTGGATATGCTGCCATTTTTTTTTTGAAAAGCAAAGCGCGTGGCTCTGAGACGGGTGTGTGTGCCCGCCTCAGAGATGATAAGGTGTAGAACGCAAGGCGATGTGTAGGTCCCACCACCGTCTCGTTTTAGCAAAGCGTTGGAAACACCCGCCTTTCCGTACAAGCGTTGGATGGTCAGCGCCGCGTGATAAGCGCTACGGTCTTTAGTATTACTTATGTATGCCTTTTCTAGTAAAAGACTAACGTGCAGAATATATACGTGTTGTTATAGTGTTTTAGATATGCGCAATATATGTTTTTAAATGCGAAGCATTTCTTAGCGACCTTCGGCGACTTTGAATCTATCTATCTATCTATCTATCTATCTATCTATCTATCTATCTATCTATCTATCTATCTATCTATCTATCTATCTATCTATCTATCTATCTATCTATCTATCTAATCTAGCTGCCTACAACTTTTACCTCTCCTGGCCGTTTGAACACTGGTATGGAAACCAAACTTGCTATGGCATAACATGACTGTATGAAGAACATATTTGACTAGTCATACCATGAAAATCATGGCATATATGTCATGAATAGCATGACTTACATGTCATGGTCCTGCAGCTCTTGCGCTGGTTTCGTTCACATGGCGTGTTGCAAAACTGGTATGGTATGGCACGATTGCATGGTGAACACAAGCGACAGACCCTAACATGAAAATCATGACATGCGTGTCATGTAACAACATGACTACATGCCACGATAATGATGCACTCGCGGCCGATTCGCTAGCGTTACATATACCAAACTTGGTATTACGGCACGTGTATGGATGACGAAGGTATGTGACTGGTGCAAACATGATATTCATGAGGTGCATGTCATGTAACAACGTGACTACATGCTACGCTCATGATGCGCTCGCGGCCGCTTCGCTAGCTTCACATGTACCAAACTCGGTATTACGCAACGCGAGCAAACGACGTAGGTAAATTACTTATCCAAGCATGATAATCACGACATGCGTGTCATGTAACAACATGACTACATGCTACACTCATGATGCGCTCGCGGCCGTTTCGCTAGCCTCACATATGCCAAGTTTCGTATTACGTGACGTCTATGGATGACGAAGGTATGTGACTGGTGCAAACATGATAACCGCGGTATGCGTGTCATGTCAGAACATGACTACATGCCACAGTCGAGGCGCCAATATATTTCGACGTGACGCGGTGCGCGTTCCCGTCGGCGTTCATTTCGTCGCGTTACGCCGGCGTTGCCCCGCCAGGCGCGGGTACTGACATATACTCGCAGGCACGCGATGCGCTGCGTTGCTTTCCCTCCGTCACGAAAAGAGGGAGACGCAGTGTTGTCTGGGTAACGCATCGGTGCAAATGCAGCATGTTGCGATTCGCACCGGTGGCTGTCACGCCGCACCGACGGATGCTGGTCGCGCCTGGTGTCAGACTATAGAATGCTCGTGTTTTGCTAACATGGCGTCACTGTGCCCAGCGTGCGCGCCCGTCAACGCTCTATTGGAGTATAGGAGCCTTTCATGATTTGCTCGCGGCTGTTTTGCTAGCTCCACATATAGCTAATTCGGTGTTATGTGACGTCAACGGATGACAAAATATATGTCTGGCGCAAAGACGATAAAACTGACACGCGCCTCATGTAATGACATCACAACATATTACGCTCATAGCGCGCTCGGGTCGTTTCGCTGGCTCCGCATATACTCAATTTGGTAACACGTGACTTGAATAGATGACGAAGGTAAACGACACATCCAAACTTGATAATCATGACACGGAAGTCATATACAGCATCATTTACCTTCACCTCGTTGCGTAGTGCTGACTTTAAAGTGACATATCAACCTCTCTCATTCGTACTTCACATATCATCGGTTTCAACTGTATGTGGGATCTGCCAATTTTTAAATTGATAATCGCAAACGTATTAACGCTGATTCTTGAGCAACATTGGTGGTCGCTTCTGATGGGGCCGGCCATTCGTGGTATCGTCTGGTGCTGTGTAGAGTACCCAGTTCGCGGCAACGGTGGACAGACAGACAGACAAACAGACAGACAGACAGACCAAAGATCTTGCGTTGAAGGTCTCCAAGAAAGACTATCGTCTTTAAATATTGGCCCCGTATCTGCATGTATACTGTAAATGCCGTTGAAAGACGATGGTCTTGCGTGTAGAGAGAGTGAACAAAACATTTATTTGATTTTGTGCACAAGAAAATTGCTTAATGGCATTTTGGAGACGCTGCGTTAGAGTGCCTGGAGCGTGCAGCAGAGGCGAACAAGCGCATCAAGCCACGTCACACATGAGACATGAGCGCCATATCGCAGTTTTTTTTTTTCAAAATGAAGCGTGCGCGCTCGTCTTATCACCTCTGAGACAGGAGTGCGCGCCGGCCTCAGAGGTGATAAGGTGTAGAAGGCAAGGCGACGGGCAGGTGCCACCACCGTGTCGTCTTAGCAAAGCGTTGGAAACACCCGCCTTTCCGTACAAGCGTTGGATGGTCAGCGCAGCGTGATAAGCGCTACGGTCTTTGGTAATACTTATGTATGCCTTTTCTAGTAAAAGACGCACATGCAGAATATATGTGTTGTTGTGGTGCCTCAGCTATGCGTAAATATTGCTTTTTAATTGACAATCGCACAAGTAGAAACGCTGAATCTGGAGCAACATTGGTGGGCGCTGTGGATGGTGTCAGCCATTCAGAGTGCCGGCTGGTGCTTTTTACAGTACCCGGTTCGCGTTAAGGGTGGACAAAGAGACAAATGGACAGACAGACATACCAAAGTTTTTGCTTCGAAGGTCCCCAAGAAAGTAAAAGTATTGCGTACATGGTTTTCCTGGGAACAGGTGAACCATGTACTACTGTTGGTTTTCACTTGTAGGTTTTGCGCGCTATACCCGTTGCGCTAGCGACAAACATGGAAGAAGGTTAACAGGCGTGCCTTATATCATCTCTCACTCCACGCTCAGGTTAGCAAGGATGGTTTCCACGCGTAAGAGCAGCAAAGTGAAGTATTGCATTACGACGCTAAAAGAGCGTTGCTAGGGAGAGTATAGGACGTCTCATCGCAGGGGATGCTGTCGCCATGCGGACT
Organism: Rhipicephalus annulatus; assembly: GCA_013436015.1. Taxonomy (NCBI): domain Eukaryota; kingdom Metazoa; phylum Arthropoda; class Arachnida; order Ixodida; family Ixodidae; genus Rhipicephalus; species Rhipicephalus annulatus. Next base: position 626,097 of record WOVY01011109.1, on the reverse strand, counting down.
CTGAGTTGTTCATACCGATTTTGTTTTAATATAGTTTATCTGCCGGCGGAGGCTGACGGTGCAGCTAGACTTCACAGTTCCATGGCAGTGCAGCTGTGTGCCTTGTCATTTGTGATTTGTCAGAGTATGCCACCTCACCTCCAACCCACTGATGCTTCCACGTGCACCACAGCGTCTCTCCAGCGTCTACTACTTTGGGTGTGATGGCACCAACTGAAAAAAGATCACAGCATATCCACGGAGTGCATGATGATGAGTGGGGCAAGCATCCATCAGTTCATCCATCCGCCCGTTCGTCCGTCCATCCTCGCGTCAGTCCGTCTGTCCGTCCATGCATCCATACATCCGTGCGGCCACCTGTCCTTGCGTTCATCCGTGCGTCCATCCGTCCTAGTGTCCGCCCGTGAGTTCGTCCGTGCGCCCAACCGTGCATTTGTCCGTGCGTCCGTTCATTCATGCGTCCGTCTGTGCCTCCGTTCATCCGTCCGTGCGTCCGTCCATCCGTTCGTGCATCCATCCGTCCATCTGTGCGTTGTTCATCAGTCCATCCATCTAGTGAACACTCCAAGTACCACCATCTCGCAACTTTTATACATATATTCATCATACAAAAGTAGCGCCATCCAGCGGACATTTGAAGGACTAAACGAGAGGTGGCACGTCCAGACTAGAAGAGCGGCACGTGTGCACTCTTTTACGACCTGCGCTTTGTGTATGGTTCCCACCTTTCACCGCCGCTAGTTCGTTGCACTGCTGCCCAACTCTCGCTAAACCTTGCTAAAACCAAGGAGGTTACGCCCAGCGAGCTAAACGTGGCAACCCTTTCTGATCAGATTGTGCTCAAGTGCGTCCTTGTGGTAGTAGTGTTTATATTAAGCATCAAAATGAAGGCAAGTTTTATGAAAGATCAAGTCACTGATACTCGTCGCTGTAGGTTATTTAACCAGAAACAACTATCCTCTTATTTATATTGAACGTGTATTCGTTTCCTCCTCAATTCAAATGAGTGCGCGCGGGCCGCTGCTCTAGCCCAGCTGTGGAGGTGGCCACCTACTACTACGATACACTACTACCACTAGTACATACATCGCGGACGCATGACTGACGGCTTAAGAACCATCGCCGCTAAAGAAAAACCGCCAAAGGGAATCATGAGTCAACGCAAATTACGCTGGTGTTGATGCTGGCGCTTGTCGTGACATCGCGCAGGAGAGAAACCTGGAGAGGCATACAGCACGCAGATATGGACTGGTGTTTTCTATTGAAACGAGCTAATCGCTGCTAAAGGGCAAAAAGAGACAGAAGACTACAATTGGAAACAGACCCGCAGTCTGCTTTTAGTTCACGCGCACGCTCCGAATTTTAGAAGCTTGCTCGTTTTGCATGGGGGTTGTCTCTTGTCATTGAGTTGGTGTGTACGCTAGTGCTCATTGCCCCCGCTAGAGTCGCACCAGTGCTCTTCGTTTCAAGAGCGCTTACTAGAAGGTGCACTGCCGCTCAAGTGACTCTCGCTCCACTCTCGGCGCGTGCTCTAGTATGGTAGGAGACCACTAGGTGGCTGCGCCTATATATAGCGCTCGCTCTCGGCGCACTTCTCTTCTTATTTGCCGGACATCACTCAGTGTGCGTCGATGCCGCTACCCACCGGGAACACCGCAGAAGCCAAGGTTGTGGCGCGGAGTGCTCACAACGTGGCTGTAGCGCGGGCTTGCCGTCAGGACCCTTCTTCAACCTTCCAATTCATCCTCTAATCCAATATCTTCTGGCTTTTTGCTTTATGAATCGCAAAAGTATTATGCTAAATGGAAAACGTTCCCGCGAACTTATGTGATCCGTGAATAAGCTCTTGAACGAAATGTTTATAGTGTATCAGTGTGTAAATATCTGTGTATATTACATTCATATGCAGACTATAAACATAGTGTATATAACACATATATACAATCGCACCACAACAACTTTCGTGTCACGTCTTTATATGATAATAATTGAGCACATGTACAGAGGATCCGCGGCTTACCGGATTTCTTCTTCTTCTCCTCATCTCCTGGCTCTTAACCAATGCAGGGGATCGGCCGAGTCTTAGGTGAATTTTTTTTCGTTTCTTTGTAATACTCCTCGCATGTGCTAGGGATAGGTTACACAAATAGTTATTGAATAATAATACCTAAATGCTTAAAAATGAAGAATTTAGCTCTATATTCATTTAGTCTTACAGATAAGTTCCTCTATGGCGTATAGTAAACATCCTTGTGACTGTAGCCCAGAGTAGAGGCGTCTAATGATAGAACAACTGATTCGGATATTTCCAGACCCAAGTTTCGAAGAGGTGGTGCTATGAATCTTCTTCTCAATGATGTATACCGGCGACAGGATAGAAAGTGATGATTGATGTTTCCTCCTCCTTACAGAAGATACACAGAGGAGACAACGCTTGACTTGCTCTATGGAGGTAAAAGTTGAGGGAGGCAACCCGGCAGTGAAGTTTGGTTATGGCCACTTTCAATATTCTCGAACGTGATAACTCACTGTTTCAGGAAAATAATAGGTGCTTATATTCTGGAGAAACTGTCAAGACAGGGTCTGATAAGCATTTTTTGAAAGTTAAGCCGTGGTATCGTGCAGTTGTAATGTATGTTGTCAGTGGGAAAACCGGAATGATTGGCATCAAAAGCACCGCCTTTGATACAGAATCAGCGCTTTGATTCAAAAGCAAACCCTTGTGTCCTGCTACCAGAACTAAGTGAAGACATTGTAGGTGCGCGGGAAGTAGTATTCTTAAAAGCTTTAGGAGAGGCGTTTCACCAGCTGCAGGGAGAAAAGAACACACAAATAATGAACCAGTGATGATTGCTGCAACTGTATTTAAACTGGGTAACTGTTGGAGAGCTTATAATATGGCCATAAATTCAACTATAAAAACGGGGATTTAACTTCTGGAGCAAGCTGCTTCATCATCATTCACTTCGTCGATGTGCGGGATTTTTTCTTGTTCAACAACGCACAGGAGAAATCTTGCACCAGCACTACCTTGGAGGTCAAGATCTAATACCTATATATACGGGGTGGCCAGTTAACGGGTATGCAGCGTGAGCTGCCAGTGTATTCAATCAAGAGACTCACTAGCAGAAGCTCTCTGCTTTGGCATTGCAAGACAAGAGGAGGGGAAAGCTAAGAGGAGCAGAGAAAAAGGGGGGATATGCGCATGCGCAGAAATGACGGTCACGCCGCACAATGTAATGAGCTCGTCCCTAAGCTACTGCGCATATAAAAAAAAACTGCTGCAATGGGCGCCACGTAAAAAAAAAAAGAACACCGAAGGGCGAATGTCGCACGATGGTTTGGTGCAACGAGAGGCAGTCAAGCGGGTAGCTAGATGCTTTTGCACATTCTTGGTTCAAGCTAGGAGCTCCATTTCTCATGTTCCGGAAACACTCTATGACAGCGTATGCACGAGCACTAATGCAGGTTATCCAGGTTCTGGAGAGCACACAACTCGCCAATTTTTTTATTCAAATGATGGCGTTTTTATGACCGGATATTGAGTACATGTGCATATTATGTGTCTCTTGATGTGATCTCTGAGCGAGATTCAACATATATGCTGTGTCTGGATGTATGTTAACTAGTTAAGCTGCCCCAAAGGTTCGATCGGGATTATTTACGTTATTAATCAGGATGGAGCCACGAAACTACAACGTAAGAGCATCCACAGCCGCCAAGCACCAGCAGACGTCGCGCAAGCCGCAATTTGTCAATGCACATAGAAGTAATTTGCAATAAATTCTTTGAAGCTACGCTTCACTTTCTTGTTACGGCGATTCTTATGATGGTGAGATCAACCATATTCTTCCCTAAGGGCAAGACGTCGAAACCATAAAACGGTGAGAGTACCGGGATAGCCAAAATTATTTGTGACTGTGACTAGCCAACAACCGAGCTTTCGAGACCATTGATGTGTGCAACATGATACCAGTGCCAGTAAAGTTAACAGCGGCAAAGCATAATTTATGGTGTGCTCACATGCAAGTTACATCGCATACATAATTCTATGGCGGCTGTATTCGCATAACGTTTGATTTTAAAAAATGGGTTATTGAACTATATTGTTGTTCATTCTGCAGGTTTATTCCTGCTAGCACAGTGAACTTAAAGCCTATTACGTAAAAATTTAAGAACCAATCCCTCTCCACCCCCCTACCCTAACCTTTGTAGATTTTTGGGAGTACGCAGACATGGAAGGCTCTCATGCGTCGTTAAAATTCTGAACTTCAGGAGGCCGGCCTTAGGTGGGCTGAAGTTGTAGAGAAGGCATTCGGCGGGTAGGATCATCCAAGAACCCCAACCTTCCTCTCACAACACCTTTCCGTTTTAATGAATTAGCCTCTTTATCTCCCTCTGTAAGGCTAAAAAGCTGTGCTTGTGTTAGATGCGAGCTGCGTTCAGTTCATTTGGGGCCATGATGGGGTTGTGTTACTGTTCTTCAAAATGTAAGTCCGCCAGTCACATCATTTCTATGGCTAGTGGTAGTATTTATAGAGTGTAAGTATAGCACGATGAATATCTGTTCATTGTCATCAGCCTGACTACGCTCATCGCGAGGTGGAGGCCTCTCCTGTGTTCCATCAATCAACCTGGTTTTGTACTTTCTGTTCCCACTTTATACCTGCAAGCTTCTAAATCTCATCTGCCTATACCTAATTTTTGTCTCCCTCTCACGCGTTTGCCTTTTATTGAAATTTGGTCAGTTAACCTTAATGACCAGTGGTTATCCGGCGTACGTGCTATATCCCCGGCCCATGCACATTTCTTCTTAATTTCAAATATGATATCCTTTATCCCGGTTTGTTCCCCGACCCACTCTCCTCTCTTTCTGTCTCTAACAGCTATCATTTTTCTTTTTATCGCTAGCTGCGTCGTCCTCAGTTTAGGTGGAACCCTCTTTGTACGTCTCCAGGTTACTGCTCCGTAGGTAAGCACAGTCAAATTGCAGCTGCTATATACCTTACTCTTGAGGGTTAGTGGTAGATTGCCATTTACGATTTGGGAATGTTTGCCGAATGTGATACACCCCGTCCTTATTCTTCTAGTTACTTCACCCTCAAGGTTCGGCGCCGCTCTTACCATACTTTCACCAAGTATACATATTCCCTTATAACTACCAGCGTCTCTGCCGCCCATCGCAAACATGTAGTTCTCTGGCGTAACTGGGCGTCTACTTTCTTACGAACTTACTTGTAACAAAGCAACATTCGATGACGCATCAATGAACAAACCGCAAAGATTATTCTGCTCTCCTAACAGCATAAAGTTTTCTTTCAAGCTCAGCGGCATGTTTCTTGCAATTCCTCAGCAATTACATGAAGAACGGCTTTTGTATTAGCTCTGTTTTCTTGTCCTCTGAATAAGTAAAGTGTTATAGAAGACATTATCGACAGATGTGCATGTTTTTTTAGTACGACCTAGAAAAAAAGGCTTGTGATTCAGTAAGGCTGGTCGTATTTTGTACGGGATTTTTCTTGTGAGAAAATTTCATAAATTAAAGAAATGTACTTGCAATAAGTTTGCTGAAGTGCTTTTTGCCTTTTTTTCTGTTTTCACTGTTGGGACATTTTCGCAAGTCCTATTATCTGTGAAAAGCAGTAGCCATTCCCATGCAAAAAAAAAAATCCCATCTCCACAAAGTGAATGATGATGACTATGAAGGAGCGTGCTCGGTACTGATCGGGAGAAGTCGTGAATTCTATTGACGAGGTCCTCCATGAAGGACGGCTTGACAATGAGCCAACACTTGAGGCGTACGTTGAAGGTTGACATCGTGGGGCCCGTTCCTCCGCAGGCACTGCACGCGAAGAAACTATTGTCGCAGCACGGTAATGGCGTTGGCGCGAAACTGGTCGCTGCGGATGGAGGCGATAGGGGTGAGGTTGTTGTCAAACAACAAGCGGTCGCGTACCTTACAGCCGCGGCTGAATGAGCGGTCGAGGAAGTAGCGCTTGACGCACGGGCCGGCAATACCAACCTCAGATAGCGATCGCTTTCGGCGATTGACAGCTGTTTCGCACGCTTTGTCCGATTCGAAGTTCTGCCCCGCCGCGGTGGTCTAGTGGCTAAGGTACTCGGCTGCGGACCTGCAGGTCGCGGGTTCGATTCTCGGCTGCGACGGCTGCATTTCCGATGGAGGCAGAAATGTTGTAGGCCCGTGTACTCAGATTTGGGTGCACGTTAAAGAACCCCAGGTGGTCAAAATTTCCGGACCCCTCACTACGGCGTCTCTCATAATCAAATGGTGGTTTTGGGACGTTGAACCCCACAAATCAATCAATCAATCAACCGATTCGAAGTTTTCTTGCCGCCGCTTACGGGCCGCCTATGCTTTGCGGGTCATCACTTGCGCATTCGCTTGTCGACGAACCCGCGTCGCTTCGGCTGTGTGAGCCCTCGCTGCTACCACCTCCTCCGGATCAATGCTGGTGCTGACTTGCGATTGCTGTCGACGCGGGCGTCTTTCTTCAGTCTCGCTAGTTCTCACCGCGGAGTCTTGGAGGCGGGCCCGCATCCCCGCCACGTTACTAGCTCTGCGTCCCGCTGCCTTCGCTTCCAATTGGCCCATGAAAAGTAGGTGCGTGGAGCTCACTGAGGTCCTGTTGATGAGCAAGGAAGCCCGCCAAAAGCACTTGCCTCGAGCACTAGCGTACAGGCCAAGGAACATGCCCCGAGCTTAACAAAGTTCGCTCCGGAGATGTGAACATCTCGCAATCGTAAACATCTTGTATAACTTAAAAAAAAGCAACCAGAACTCTGCCTGTAACTTTTTCCCGTGGATGTGTCCACGATAGTAATCATCAAAATTTTTTTTTTGGGGGGGGGGGGGGTGAATTACGTTCGTGTGCCAGATCTAGAAGCATACATGATAAAGCCGTTGCAAAATATCAGCGACAAATTTTGCACAGTGATCAAAACAAATGCCACAGTACCGCGGAGATTAGTGAGAACTCTCGCATATAACTTGAATGTTTTTGCCCGCATTATTAACCGACAATTTAATGCTTTTGGGAAAGCGCTCAAGTTTTTCATATTTTCCTATACACACAGAAGGACCCATTTTCTCATGATTACCTAGCAAAGTTGCAGTAATCTTCCTCATAAGCGTTCACATCAGAATAACCATTATGCATTTTATTCATGTCTAGGCCAATATTCAAAATTTATTAGCATCTCGTTAAACGTCTGAAGTGCGTTGAAATATCAAAAAGCGCATATTTTTAGGTAAAGCTGCATAACAATTTTGTAGACCTTTGATTGCTCTTCAACAGAGCGGAACAAATTGCAAGCCTAAATGAAAGACGCTACCACATCAGTGAGTCTCCGAGAACGTTACTTTCTCCAGAATATAAAACAATACGACTGCTTAAGCTGTAGTGGAAAAAACAAAAAAAATCAACAGGATGTAAGAATTAGGCTTTCGCCAAAGAAAAAAAAAACAAAAGTCGTGCCTGCATATCTTAAGCAGTCACAGTGCGTAATCCAGGTGCATAAAGTACCCCTCGTAGTGTGTCATTTCTAGTTCGTAGACTGCTACGATGAGAAGTGGCGATGTTCCCCCGAAACACCTCTTAAGCACGCTACACAGTAGTTATGGTGAGCTCATGACAAGAAAATGCTGTAACGAGCAGATGAGAAAGAAGAAAATAGAAACGAACGTCAGTGTTTTTTAAAGGTTCTGTCACATATGTATTTTTTTGTTTTGGAAAAGTACGTGGCTTCGAGATGTTCCGAAGAGAAGCGCAAAAAATGGTGTGACATGAAAGATGCATAAAAAATTGGGTTACGAATACAACAAAAATAGTCATCGCGATTAGGTCGGTAATAATGCAGGTGATTTCCTTCTATGCACACAGTGTTCTTTTGAAAAGTCGCCATGGGTGCATTTCGACAATGCTTTATATATAATAAAGCTGTTATTCTTCGCATAATAATCACAGATAACTTTGCTGCTGTCCAATCCATGGAGAAAAAATCACTCAGAAAAAAATTGTGAAACCAAAGTGCCCCGTTGATTTGTTTAACAGCCGTATTGAGCACTAGCAAAAAACTGACTGTCGTGAACTTGAGGCATGTTTATACTGTACTTTCTTTTTTCACCTCTGTGGCACTCATTGTAGTGGTCTTTCTAAGTTAGAAATGTGGCGGTTTGGGCTAGTTGGTATGAAATGACGATAGTTATAGCGTGAGAACAGAATGACGACAATGGTCTCTTTATCGTCGTTCTGTGTTCGCGCTATGACTAGCGTCATGTCATTTTAAGGTTGTTTCTATAACATTTCATTTTTATTTTAGTCAGAATAAGTTTGGACACCATCAAAAGCCACTTATTCAAGATATCTGGATTTTAAAATGAAAAATGCCACTGGAATGAACAAAGCAATCGAAGTTAAAGCACATATACACCCCTCAGAGCATGGCAATTCAACAAGCTTATTTGAATTCAAGCTTCGATATTTAACAGAACTTCAAGCCTGAAAAGAACAGGTTTTTTTGTTTGCATTAAGTCAACGTGTACACTAGCTGTTTGTAACACCTGAATTTTCTTGAACCTTTACACTATAGCACCGCTCAATGTAGTGATACATACGCACATGCAGCGAGGAATATGCTGCTTTTCTGGTATATTGACCTTTGAAGTCATATATAATGTGGCAATGGAGCAGTGATCTCAAAAATAGGAAATGCAAAAAATAAAAATAAAAAATAACAACGGCTCATAGTATTTTTGCAAATGTTCAACTTTTGTTACAATAAGCTATATTCTAGCGATATTTTGCCTAAAGCGGCTTCCAGGCCAGCTTAAATTGCTTCGCATACCCCAATCATATTTACCAGTTCGTATCTTCCTTCATTTTATTAGCATCCGTTATTTTCTTTAGTTTCTTCCTTTCTCTTTAGTCGTGGCAGATAACAATACAGCATGTTGGCGTATCGCAGTTTTCCACGTAAACGAAAAGTAACATATTCGATTTCCTTACATTAGGAAACAAAGTACGACAAGCCTTCGAAAGTATTTGAACAAATTCTGAGAATGAAATGCCCTGCGCCATACAAACTGTCGCACACGCCATGACCTGCCCACTCAGAGCTACAAATCAAACAATATGACCCTACGCACAGCTGGAATTTTAGCGCTGGAAGGAACCTCCAGAAACAAAGACAATACTGGGTACTTGAACAGGTCACCGTACGTGCCGCCACAGATTTCTTAAGCCAAGATTCGAAAAAATAAATCACGAGGCAATAGTGCGAACTGGCATGCTAGTATATATATATATATATAGTGTTCTCAGCCTAACGCTCTTCGATAGTCCGAAAACTTTCACAATATTATTACACAAACGTTGAAAGTATAAAACGAAGCAGCGGGGAGATTTTTCTCGTTTTAAACATGAGTAGGATTTCAACCTGGAATGCCCAACGTCCAGGCAAGTTTGTCGCGGGTGACCCGGGATATTGCGTTTCCCTGCGACGCAGTGATACGCGAAGCGAAGCAATGCAAAGTTTTATAAGCGTGAGGGTTGGTCTGTTTGTGAAAACTTTCCACCTATTTTTTGTGCAATATGCGCTCAGAAATAATCGGCTAAGTAATCTTGTTATTACAAAGACAGGTTTTTTTTCTTTTTGTTGCTGTTCTATCGGTGAGCCAGCAGATGCTTCATGGGACCAGAAAACTCTTTCTCCTGAGAATGAACATTAGCAGCTGCAACAATGATAGAAATACATACACTCATTTATTCAGAGTTTTACTCCTTGTGGTGCTCGGCAATATTTCTCAAAAACTGAACGTGACTAGGATGTAACGGTTATGTTTATAGGCAGGGATATTATCTTGGTCAAGTCGAGTGGCGCGGTATTCAGTAATAACTCGTATACAGTCATATAACCATTTTCATTTTCACTGATCCCAGGATGCGATGGTCGGCTCGCTCACTGACCCTAATAAATATAATAAATATAGTAAATAAAGATAATAAAGTGCTACAACAGGTGCGCAGCTTAAACTAATTGCGATATGTTTCTTCATGTGATCGCTCGTTGTCCAACAAAAGTTATATTTTAAGCCTAGATACGCTGCTGGCCCTCCACAAAACCAATGTGGACAAACCGACCAACCGACAAACCCTCGGATTTGACCGCTATGTATATACCAAAGACTCTCGAACAAAAGTGTGGGGGGGTCAACACATTCTAAGAGTCTCGCACCGGTACAGGACCGTGTCTCGGGGTCTTCATTATACGACAACCCCAGGAACAACGCTGCCTTTAGAGGCAACCACGACGGCTTTGTTCCGGTGATAATGAGTGAGGTGGAAAGGTAAGAGAGAGAGCGGAGAGGGCAACAAAAGAGGTCCCTGGGCTCGATCAATACAGCGGGAGTCCAGGGAAATTGCACGGCTCAGGGACGGGCATGGTGGGCCGCGTCCAATGCAAATGTGGTGTCTCGGCCCTGCAGAGCGAAGTGAATGGCAGCGAAGGAAAGCGCTACGTCAAGGGTGCTTTTCAGAGGGATGATAGGTGTACTCACTTCCGTGTTGCGGAAGGATTATGCGTGCTCAGGGTCGTTGTGGAAAATGCTCTGTGCAATGCAGGGATTACATCCATTGCTCAATTCGTAGGCAAAGAAAAAGATATATTTGCGCTGTCTTCAGCGGCAATAACTACTGCCCACCAAGAAAAACAAACTGCTTCAGACCACTGCCAAAGCTTAAAATTGAGCCAGCGTAAGAAAGCCGTGGTTGTGAAGCTCACCTATAGTCCGCAATGTCCGACCAGACAGCATCAACGATTGCTAAAAGGACCATTACACATTTCTTCAAGAGTACTGCACTTGACACTAGACTTTGAGAGGACCACTGTGTTACGTGGTCATTGTACATACGTATTACCTCTTTGTGTTCTCGTAATAACGTTTTCACTCTTTTCCTCATTTAACCGTTTGTTCTGTGCTGAGTCTATGGCAAACCAGTGCGCAAAAGCTAAGGTCGACCTTTTGGGCTTCCTTGGAAGTCTTGCTCCCTTTCTGTCAATTTTGTGCATTCAAATAAATAGTGGGGTTTCACGCCAGAACGTTGACGTGATTGTGAGACACTACAGATGGGCTTAAGATTCTCCAGAATCATTTGGCCACTCGTGTTTGTTTAAGGGCCTCAAACATATTAGTACCAGAAGAGAGAGATAAAGAAAATACTTTATTGCATTATCCGGCGGATGACTATCTTAGCCCCGCAAGGGGAGGGTCATGTTTCCTCCTTTCTACTGTGTGGAAATGTGACCACGAAGCCGCTTATTGAACCCTCATCCTCGAGCATACCAGCGCAACACTTTGATTGACACGTAGGGTTTAGCGTGCCAAAACCACCATATGATTATCAGAGACGCCGTAGTGGAGGGCTCCGGAAATTCGGACCACCTAGGGTTCTTTAACGTGCACCCAAATCTGAGAACACGGGCCTACAACATTTCCACCTTCTGCGCAACACTTTAGCTGCCAAAATGCCTTACACCTTGTTCTAATCATGGTTCAGGAATGTTTTCTAGAACATTCTGTTTCTGGCAAGTTAGAAGCGAGAAGCAAAGCGTAATGAAATAAAACAACAGCACGGGAAAGTAAAAGATATAACGTTGTCACACACTACCGAAAACAAGCAGCTAGCTGCGGTGGACAGCCGGGCGTAAATGGCGTTTCACCATCTTTGGAGGGGAGACATGGTTCGGAAAAAGACAGCAAAGAACATGCAACCCAGAAACTTTCTCTAACGCTATGTTCTACTAAGCCAAACGCACAGTAAAATATATATTTTCATCTGACACATGTCATAACATATGTTTGTTACACAGAGCCAATAAAGCTGCTTCACTCATACACTAGCACAGAAGCGGAATTCAGCAGAGCACAGGCAAAAGAAACATACATGATAGTCTGGGGCAAAAAACAAAAACCTGGTCCGGGACACAAAAGTATAACGAACTTTAGGCAAGAAAAAATAAACGAACAAGGCAGACACCGAATTGCATTTTGATGATTAGGAAGGCACACACACAAACACACACACACACACACGCACACACACACATATATATATATATATATATATATATATATATATAATCAGAAGAAGAAAGGAGGGAAGGAAAATGAAGTTTAAACTGAAATAAAAAAACAAGAACGAGCGTGAGAAGTTAACTGTCAATCGCAATAAGAGGACGTCTCTCAGGAGAGCTAAACACCAAGTAGAGTCGCGTGTAGTACAGCACAGTAGATGTGACTACACAAACGTCTCCAGTGATTTCGCTCCTGCTTGTATCTCTTTGTTAGCCTTAGTGTAAGCGTTGTGCATCGCTTGTACGTTTTTCTTTTCTGCCCACACCTTTTGTAGTCTCTCGGGAAATCAAGGTTGAGTAGCTGAAATCTCTTTAGTCAATTTACTCGCCTTCTTCAGCGGTGTTAACTTCGAATAAAGGTCCCATCAGAGCAGGACCCGGTATTCTAAAGGTACCAAACAGAAACAAAAGGTGAAACAAAGAAAGACACACCAATGTTTAAGCTTTATATATCTGGAAGGCATGAATACAGGCACACCCACTAAAACTCTATTCAAGCCTTCCGATGTCTATAAAAATTAAATTTGTTGCTCATTTCTTAAATAGAGGTTCCATTGCCCCTTGCATGCATTTATTCATACTGACAGTCCTGTTGTGTGGTGCCTTCATAAATGCGCTGTAACATGTGGCCTGTCTCCTAAAAAATCATTATTTTTATTAACCAATTGCTCTCATATATGGCTTATCTAGTTTGCCATATAATGGTTGAGTGTCGTTACTCATACCAACCCAATAATATTCAGGTCAGGGATGTTATCAGTACTGTGTTCTGACATATGGTGCTTAGGCGTACTGAGTATATGAGTGAGACAAGACTGGGCCAAATGCTGAAGGCTGCTTGGCATGATGGTATACTTCTGCAATATTAAATTTCAACTCCGGCAAGCAGGCCAGCCATTCCAAATTGGTTTGTGTGCAAAGAAAGAAATCCTACGCACCCAGAGTGCTCAGTCTTAATCCGTTGTCGAGTTCAATAGACATTGTAGTTTTAGGCACCGCTCCATAACGAAATAGATACGGAAAACTAATTGTCACTTAAGCACTGTCTTGCTTTGAAATAATTTCACAAGCAGAAGATTCGGATAAAGGGTCATACTATTTACCAGAACGTGCTAACAAAACAAGCAGAGGTTACAACTAATCAAATAAATAAAGATAAGAAAGGTATAACTAAATAAACTGTCAATAATTATTCGGGTTATAGTCTCAAGGTTATAATCAATTCTCATAGTCAAAACTTTTTTATAAGGTCACACATTTTGTTGTTACGTCGTAAAGCTAACGAATTAAAGATAAAAACTATTGATGAGTATACATAACAAGGTTTTTGGCATCCCTGCTCAGTAGGAAGACCCGAACAAAAGTAGTGATTATATTACTTATTATCATCTCTTCGCAAGATCTCCTCTAACATAGATCCCAAAGTTTTTTGGAAGGTGGGGTAGTACTCAAGACACAAAATCTTATTTATGTGTAGTGCGTCAACAATTGTGCAAGTCAGGAAAATGTTAAGCTTGCGGAAATTGACTAAAGGAGCTATATAGGAAGTGCTGCCGGGCGAGGAAGCAGGGTAACATCAATTAGGATTATGATAAACAATGCAGGAGTTTGTTTCGTTGCTCATTAAATAATACCACTTCGAATGCCCACTGACAAATAGACACCGGAATAAGATTCTTCTAATGTTCTTGGACGTAGCATACTTGCTGGTCACTTACAAAGTCCAAGAAATTGCCAAGAAAAGGTTCTCTTGAAGTTTCTGAATATTAAATATTAAGCCTCATTTCCTCAGTCTCATTCAGCAGAATGAACGTGAAGGTAGCCGCTGTGTCTGTAAGACCAAGTGTCTGTAAGACCAAGACTAATAGCTGGCTTGATGCTCACTTTTGTATATTGAAATAGTACAGATCGTTTATTGGAACAGCGATTGCGCCCAATTTAAAGAGACGAGTTTTTCTAAGCTTATTGAATGAGCCTGCCACTGCGTCTTGAAGCTTGACGGAAGCCTTTAAACTTCGAACTGACATGACTGTGAAAGTAATATACACTATGGCTGCTTATCAAGGTATTTATGTTTGTATAGAGGGATAACAATGTAGTCTCACGGACAAGCATAATTGGTGGCGAAGTGGAAAAGAGAAAAAGGAACGCCGGGCCTGCGCTGAAGGCGCAGAACAGTCACAGCGAAAGCTACAAGAGCGGCCTTCTGAGCCTTTTCAAAACACTCATTGGGTAACTATTGCAAGCACACTTGCTTGATACCCACTAGGGCATTAATAATAAACTGATGGGTAGTAGGCCGGCATTGGCTATGCTATAATACGTCATTCTTCTGAGAAGCGCGGTATCCGCTAAACACTTCCAAGGAAGTTCATGCCAATTGTTCATGCAGTGGCTGACATTTGGGATTTATGGCTAAAGTGGGTATGCGCCACAGCTTATAGGGGAACAAGAAAAAGCTTTTGTATTGTGTTGGAGCATCGGGCAGCCCACTCGTTACGCTATTCGCATTGTGCGACAACTGGTTCTTTTTTCGCCGTTTTTAAATGCTTTATAGGTCGTATTAACGCGATTGCTTTCCCGACATCAAGCCTACCTAAGGCAAGTTTGTTAACGAGTCACAAGCACCAGCGTAGCTCAGTTTTTTTTTGCTTGATTGCCTGTTTATAGGTGCGTACATCAAACCAGAAGCACAACAAAAACAAGCAGTAACAGTCCGACAGAAATTAAAATTCCCTAAGTGCTGCCAAGGACTCTACCCTCGACAACCACTCAGGTAAAATCTCCTGAGTTTTCTGCAGTTCAACAAACTTGGCCATACATTCCCGGAAATACATACACACGAAATACACGAAAAAAAAAGCCAGCGTACCTCAGTGGTAGAATATTGGGCTGGCACACAGCGGACTCGGGTTCGAGCCCCACTGTGTCTTTGGTGCTATGTTTGCCAACAAGTCACAAGCACTATCGTAGTTCAATGGTTCAACACTGGGCTGGCACCTAACAGATTCGGGTTTCGAGCTCCACTGTATGACGGCGTCGGCGGACAACTGCGCGTTGGAATCTCATAGCAGCTTTCGCTCTGAAAATTAATGACAGGGAGGTTAATCAGAAGAAGACCCTGCTTTGCTCTCGCGTGCTTGCCATGGGAAGGGGGAAAATGGTGTAAAAAAGAAGAAGAGGAAGAAAAGGAGGAACAGCAGCACGCAACATCATTTTGTACTTTCTCTGTGATGTACCACGCGCCTGAACAAAAGTTAGATGACGCCCTTGCGCAAGAAACTAGATGACGTGGCACTAAAATAAAATACTGTGAAGAATAACCTGGCAGAAGCTGTCGCGGGGAGATGTGTTAAAACTTTACGCGTAATGCAAACTAATAGAAGCTCTTTAGAGATAAAAATGCTAGGTGGCATGTTTCTCATATCTACAGAGCGCTAAAGTTTGGCGACAGTTTTCTAAACAGCGCTGACAAAGCATAGGTCTGTGTTTGCTCACTTGTCCAGGGGATGTTATGCCTGACGCGGAGTCATTAATTTCTGTCTCCAGTACTCAACTTTCCAGATACCGGCCTTGCTTTTGTGTCAAGGCAGTGGGTGACTTGCGTGGCCTTTATTCTCAACACAATGTACGTGGAAATAAAGTATAGAAACCGTCTTATGAAACGTGTGAACATGGTAATAAGCACTTGCCCCGTGGCGAATGCAGAGTAAGTGCGCAATCCAGATGTGCGTAAACTTGGTTCGTGAGGGGGAGACAAACTGAATAAAATGAGCAGTTGTTCCATGTACAACCCATGGATGAAGGTCCTTGGAAATGGGACGCGAGTGGCTACGCGCCTGATCAAGCTGGTGGTCTTCACAAAAGCGGAAGGGTGGGGAGCGGGTGGGGAGAGCGTTTGCTGCGTTCGGGGATGGCAACGACTAAGCTTTGAAAGAGTTTGCGGCGCGCACAAAGTGAGCCAACGCGGCTCTCCCGCTGCGCCGCCCCGAAGAAGCGCCCCTGATCTTTTGCTCGGCGCGCCTTCCTGGCGCAGGGACCTTCGACAGCGACAGAGGAGTTCGGGCCCCTGACGCTTCACTCTTATAAAAAAAAACAACTTGGAGGCTACTTTTATCCCCCACTTGCTTGCCTGGTGGCGGCACTCACGCATTGGTGTACGCGTGCTCGGTTGTATTTCCTGGGCTAACTTGATGTTTCGCGCGCAACCAAATAAAATCTCAGTGGCCTCTAAAAAGTGCTTGGTAAAGATCTGTACCACCAGGTGGCTCGACCATCCAAGTTAATAACAATCTTTTGTGAACTTAATCGGTTATTTTTGTTATTTACTCGGTCGGTTTACTCTCAGCTGTATACCGGCTGGGTAAAGTTATGCTTGGCTATTGCACCTATCTAGCTATGCGCTTAAACCAGAAGCTTCCATATATTTTTTTTTCAAAGAGCTTCTTTGTCAATATATTTCAAACGCGAAATAAATGCATGACCGGGTGTTCACTGGAGAAAAAACGAGGTCAGAATGTGACCACTTTCGGTGCCTGAGCACAGCTCCCCACGCCTGCTCTGATTCGAGGTTCTCTTGCCGCCGCTTGCGTGCCGCCTTTGCTTCTCGGGCTTTCACTTGGAGGTCCGCTTGTCGACCAGTTCACTTCGGCTGCGTGAGCCCTCGCCGTTGCAGCCACCTCTGATTTAATGATGGTGCTGAAGAAAGACGCCGACGCTGGCGTCTTTCTTCAGGTTCGCAACTTCTCACCGTGATGTCTTCGCGGAGGGCCCATATTGCAGCCACGTTGAGGTTTCTCCTTGCCGCTGCTTTCACTTCCAAGGTGTTCATGATGTGTACGTACGTGGAGATATGAACTCACCGAGTTCCCAGTGATGAGAAAGAAAGCGCGTCAAAAGTGCTCGCGCCGGCAACTTGCGTACACTCCAAAGGACATGGACCTAGCAAAATAGGCTTGGCGACCAAGCTCCTGAAAGCGTATCACTCGAGGCTTGTGCCGCTGAATACTCACAGGGTCCCTCATGCATTCACGCAAGAGGACTTGAAGGCGAACACCATTTTCTTTTCAAAAGAAACATACTTTCGCTGACCTGTGTTCTGGTGAACCCTTACCACCCACAACAGATGGTGCTCGTGCACGAAAGGAATGACACATGATACATAACAGACACACTTTAGGCATTTGGGGATTGAACCCCGTTGGCGAGAAAGTGAGCACTTCGAACACCACACTGGCAGACAACTTTTCATGGCTATGACGGGAAAGCTATGAAGGCAGTGCTTGTTTTCAAGCAACAGTACGCGAAGTGGTCCTGTATGGGTCGCGTTTCTAACAGCCGTGGAAAGCGGTGGCAGTGCGTCGGCCAAAATAGCCACTGACTTTTCATCCAAGGTAACTAAAAGACAAGCAGAAGGGCACCAAAAGTCGCCATTTTTCTTACATTTTGCAAAATAAAATCTCTACTCGATAGATAGGTGTGTCATTCATAGTAATAGAAATTGCAAATTATTTGTAGCCCCATATAATACAGTACTATTCATAACCACTGATCTATATTGGCGTTTTTAATTGACCGTCACATCACCCGTTTGAGCATGAAAGCGCTTGGGGCACCCAGTTCTCCGACTAGTCGTCAGATGCGCTTTGTAGTGCGAAGGATATACCACCCGTTATGAATGGCACGGTAATAATTTACATCCATCGCAATCGAGTCGTTTCAAAGGTGAAAGTGTTGTTAACCTTGGGTGAAAAGCGGGAAGGCGTATTTGGTAAACAGCCTTACGTCCCCATGCACTATTTAAAAGTTGTATGCATGGTAACACGGCAGTAGTCTTGAAGGAGTCAATTATTCTTTTATACGGGCGTCAAGGCGACGCGTGTGAGGCATAATATAAGCCAAAGAATAGACAACCTAAATTTGTTTTCAGTGCGCACGCTTACGGAGAACGGAACATACCCGAGTAAATATTCCTTATTGTTCAGACGCCACGTATCCACCCCTCGGCCATATTATTCCTAGGTACAGGCGGGTTCATATAGGTGTGCCGACCACGGGGGTGCGTGGCCGAAGTCCTCCACGCGCTATCTAGTGACGACACGCCGGCTGCGGTGTACACGTGCGTCCAGTCGTATCAGTTGGCCTCTCATGTCACTCTCTTCGACGCGCTCATAGCCAAAACGATTAATTGTTATGTCGGGTTTCACGCCTTAAACCACCACATGATTATGAGATTTTTTATATGTCCAGTTTAACGTCCCAAAACCACCATATGATTATGAGAGATGCCGTAGTGGAGGGCTCCAGAAATTTCGACCACCTGGGGTTCTTTAACGTGCACCCAAATCTGATCACACGGGCCTACATTTCCGCCTCCATCGAAAATGCAGCCACCACAGCCGGCATTCAATCCCGCAACCTGCAAATCAGCAGCCGAGTACCTTAGCCACTAGACCGCCGTTGCGGCACTGATAAAACGTCAGCGTAGGCGTTAAATCTGTGGTCCATTGCTCCGTGCGCGTCAAGCATACAGCAAAAATGTGGTGCAGCCCTTGAGCACCTAGACAGGAAATTCACCTCTACGCAGATTCACCCCTAAATCATATTTGCTCCCTCTGTCATTAATACCCCTGTCATACGTGGCAACTTAAGTGCACTTTAAGCGAGTACACTTAGCCGCGAGTGTCATTTGAGCGCTGTCACACGAGCAAAGTTTAGTGTCACTCGCTGCAAAGTACACTTGCCAGCAAGGGCGTTCTTGAACCTCACTTCGCTGCGACCAACTGTGTAGCCTCGGTACTAGAGGCTTGCACAGAAATACGCTGTTGCCTAAAGTGGCTTTCATATTATTTTTAAACTATTGTTTAGTTATAAGGGATTTTGCTATATACTAAAACAAGCCATAAATCAACAAGAAGTCTCGCTACTCTCACCCTCGAGGAGTTAGCGGCCACGTCCGCCACGAAAATGCGGCGCACATGTTGTGCAATGGCCGCGTCCGTCGCTTTGTTTACTTCCAGGCACACTTGCGCATGTGTAGTTGAGTCGTTCTCTAGTCGTTTACGATGGCGTGTGCCACTGGTGCTAATTCCACAAAGACAACGTGGTCCGACGATGAGACATGGGCGCAAAAGTAACAAATATATATTGTGCTACAAACCCAACAATTGCTACTGTCATCACTACCATAGTACACTTCGCTATTTTGTGTAAAAGCGAACCGCCAAAATGACACTTTGTGACCGTAAGTACACTCGCTCAAAGTGAACTTAGGTTGCCATGCCTGACAGGGGTATAAGATTAGTTTACCACGAAAATTGTGTTCAGGTTTTTGGCCTCTATAGCATAGTTTGATGCGGATGCACCCAGGTTGACGGCGAGTAGCAGATTTTTGTCCCAAAACGCTAGAGGCTAGAGGCGACGCCCTACCTTGATAGCGCGCCCGAAGCAAGACCTTTACCCCATAGCGTCACTGATGGCGAAAACGTACTGAAGGTACGGAGCTTTGGGGATCGCCAAACGGTATATGTTGTATATGAATGGCTTGCCGTCAGCATCCTACACAACGTACGCTCTGCGGCCTTGTGGTTAGAGCCACGCTCTCAGAAGTGGGAAGTCGTTGGTTCGATGTCACGAGACAGAATTTTGTCTGCTCACTTTTTTCTTTATGTCTGGTAGTATATATTTCACAGCGTCATATCCGGGACGGAAGTACGTCAACGGAGCCGCGGTAGACCCTGGCATAAAACCATTTTGTGTTAAAAGAAAAAAGAAACAATGTAGTCCTAGTTCTTTACCGCAGAGCTGCTGAGGTGAAGTTTTGCAGGGTGCTGTAGATAGAAAATTATCATCATCATGAGCCAGCACGTGCTCTCTGTGTAGTTTTCCCCGTGGTCTTTTCCTCCTTCTTTGCTGCCTGAACGGATGCATCGACTTGTACGGTGTGGGATGCAATAACTCTGATGCGTGAGAGAACGAGTTTATACAGATCGAGAGTTATAAAGAGAGAGAAAGAAGTAAGGAAGATAAATAAACATAGGAAAAACGATATTTTTGGCGAAAAACCTGCGCCACCACATTCCGAAGGCCGGTGTCGTAAACAGTCGGCTATCTAGACAGGCCAACAGAGTGCAGCAATGTGTTGTGTAGTTCAGTATAACAAGAGGGGGGGGGGGGATTTAAGTGAAATCGAGTCATGAGAGGTAGGAGAAATAGAGGATAAATACACAGAGAGAGAGAGAGAGAAATGGGAAAAAAGAAAAAGAAATGTAGTTGATAGAAAGAACAGAATGAAAGAGATAGAAAGATGCGGCGGGTCAGAGAGGTAGACATAGAACAACAAAGAGTAGAATTGAGAGAAAGAAATGTAATAAAACCAGAAAAGATCGAAAGAAGAAAAACATTACATATAAAGCATGAAATCGCAGACTAAAAAAGATACATAAAAAGCCAACACAGCCATGTATATAAAATAGTATAGCAAGGGATGGGAATACGGCAGACGAAAGGGTGAAAGTTTAGCCAAGCCAGGACCCTTTAGGTGCCCGCCAGCTCTGCTGTGACCCACAATGACTCCCTGCAAACGGCACTAATTTTTTGAATTAGTCACCCTGTGTTTCTTTACGCTGTAGCTCATTCCTTATCTTCTTATTTCACCGTGGGTAGCGTGTTTGGTTGCTCCCATGCAATTAAATAGGCTTTACTGCGAATCAACATGTTAAAATGGCAGAACTCCCGACTCCTGTTGTAACATAAGTGTAAAACGTTTATGATCAATTGATCACCACCTGCTACATTAGGCATCAACACTGTTTTTATTCACAAAACATTCGGTGTAGAGGAGTATGTGTATTATGCGTATATAAACAAATAATTTAGGCACGTATTGGAAGTGAAAACAGTCAGAAAAGGAAGTAAGTGAATAGAGGTGCAAAAGGAAGCCGTAAAAGATGGACAGCCGAGGCACAACACCCAGTTTCTGGGGGGCATTAGTTTCTCGTGTCGACAGCCTGCTGTATACCTCGATGCTCGAGCCACAGCAGTGCCCCACAACAGTGATCAGGTGCGAACAAGAAGCGGTTGCACGTGTGGCCTGAACACGACAGCGGAGACGTTGATGGATCGTGCGCCTGTTTTATCGCTTGTTCAACAACATCCACCAAGTCACTTCGCTTTCTGTGTCATTCGTTTGGCCTAACTGTTCATTTTGCTTTCCTTGTGATTTTCGCTGTGCTTCTCTTAGTTTCGACCATTTATCCAGGTTCTTCTGTAGTCTCAAAGGGTAACGGCTGGCACTAATTATCTTCTTAGGTCGATAAAAAAATCCACCCTTTGCTTTATTGTTTTTTTTCTTTGTTTGCTTCCGTTCGTTTTAGTTCGCTTCTTGTATATTCGCGGCGTTGGCAATGGGCCTACTATATAGTGTGTGCCGGACAGTTTTTGTTTTATTTGCTACAGCAACATAGGTTCTTGAACCAGGGTCCATTCCGCACAACTTTTCTATGGTATAAATCTCTTCTCCCATGGGTGGCTGCCTTTGTAGTGAGATACGTCTTTTTTTTGGCGCTCTTACGATAAAGTATAGTTCACTTTGATCACCTTTCAAATATAACGATTATAAGCAAAGCTAAATGAGTTAGTATTCTAAACGCTTAAACCCTACAATCAAGCTTCGTTTTTTTTCTTAAGATGACTATGTTACTTCGGCATCGCATTTTGTTCATATTAATTATTCATTTCAGATACCGGCTGCATCAAGTGGTGCAGGCTAGATTGGGACCATCTGTATTATAACAGAGAAACATAACAAGCAGGCAATGGATGATAGTACGGCTTTCGTCGCTTATATTGCGAGAAGCAAGATGAGTAGAAACATAACTAATTGATGATAATCGAGCCGTTGTTGTGCCATATATGGAGGCTGTTATGACAATAAAGGTAAACAATAAGAAAGTTCCATGAATATGTCAAAAAGCAAGGAAATCTGAGAATTACTCACTGTCCTAAAACGAAGTACTCAAGAGAGGTAAAGTGAGAAAGAGAGAAAACATTGCAGATAGGGGACGCTACACAAAACTTTGCGTATAAATGATATGTGTTAACATTGGTACAACAAGCGTTCTGAGGGAAAGCTCTTGTGGCTCTTGCATTCACTATTAAATTTCTGAATGAGATGAAGTATTAGAAACAAAAAACACAGTTTGATAATATGTTAAATTCTTGGCACTCACACTAAAAACCTAAGTGCAAATTAACACAGTGAAGAAAAGCTAAAAACAGGTGATTTCAAATTATGAGCCATTTACTTTTGCGGATCTCGCCTCTTTTTGGTTTTTCGTTTGCTTCGAGTGATGGTTTCAGGTGTGATTATAGGAAACAGTTTTGTGCATTCATTCACGGCGAAGTGTGTGAACGGTTGCGATTAAAACACGCAGTTTAAAATTCTACATGAGGGCAAGACGAGTGCAAGATGACTTATACATCTGCAGGATGCTTCAAAGAAGGACACGCTGCCACTCTATGCGCTAAAAGAGCTAACGTGGAGATTTTAGCACTCCAGAAGTACTATTTTTTTATACCTTCGTCCCTACAATATACACACGGCACACCAGTAAGCCCGCAATTGACCCCCATGAAGCGACTTAGGGCTATAACCTATGAATATTTCTTAATAATTTATTCGGACAAAAATCATTAGGTTGCTTTAGTTACGCTTTCAAAAGTCTATATATAGAACGCGATAGCGTAGTCAGGCTCCGAGCGCGTTGCCTCCAATCGTGCCTCAAGGAGAAAAAAATGTGCTAGAATTAGTCGTTCCATACAATGTTAGAATTCTAAGTGCAAGTAGGGTGGCGGAACTTTCACAAACACTTGTATAAGGCAACACACGTGCCGGCGCGACTGCACACGTTGTTCCGGCTGTTGTTCGCAATCCTCTTCATCTTCTCCAATGTGCGCTGGGATTCATTGCAAGTAACTTTGTATACAGCGTCCGTTTTTGAAGCCCTCGACCTTGCTATTTAAAATCCTGGTTGCTTCACTTGAGATCCAACCTTTCAGGTAATTTCTAATTGCCAGTTTCGAGTCGCTAATAACTCTGTTGTTACTTCTGCTGCGTATGGCTAGCGCTATGGTCACGTCTTCCGCACCTTTTCAGTGTCTCACTTTTACTGAGCTTGCCCATGCTATCATTACTTTCGTTTCGATCGTCACGGTTGCGAAAGCTTCTTTCAAATTTATTCTGAAGCAGAACTCTGAATTCTTGCACATTCGCTCTCACCACTAGTTGACTAACTGGCTTCTTGCGTATCAGTCTTTGTCTTCGATATTTTTATCTATAGGTAATTACGACCTCTTAACAATCTATGGTCACTGAATCAGATCTTGCAAACTATTTCGACATCCTCTACAATGCTGGGGTGTGTATACAGAATGAAGTCTATTTTATTTCTAGGTTTGCCATTTGGACTTCGCCACGACCACTTATGGTTAGCCCGTTTTCTGAAGAAGGTATTGAGGATCGGTAAATTATTACGTTCTGCGAACTCTACTAATATCTCCCGTGTGGCATTCCTAGAGCCGATGCCATATTCCCCCACTTCTATCTCCTGTCTGTTTCTTACCTATTTCGGCATTAAAGTCACCCATAAGAATAGTTCAATGTTACTTTATTTTACTGATGGCTTACTTCACGTATTGATATAATTGTTCAATAAAATCATCATCATGGCTCGATGTAAATGCGTAGGTCTGTACCATCTTCATCTTGTACCGTTTGGTAAACTTAATTATAATACCTTCCATCCTTTCTCTGGTGCGATTGTATTCCTCTGTGTTGCCAGCGATATTCTTGTGTATAAGAAACCCCAGCCCTAGTTCATTTCTGTCTACTAATCGGCGGTAGCATAAGACGTGTCCGTTCTTCAGCACTGTATAAGCCTCACGTGTCCTCTTTGCTTCGTTGAGCCCTATTACATCCCATTGAACACACTCTAATGCCTCGGACATGTCAGGTAGACTAGCCTCACTAATTAGCGTTCTAGCGCTGAAGGTAGAAAAGGTCACATTCCAGTAAAAACCTATACGGACCCAGAGATTCTTAGCAACCTCCTCTTTATTGCTGATCTGACCGTAACCTTGGACGTTTGCTTCACAGCCACTGGAACTGAGGACCAAGGTTTAATTGTTGCAGTTTTTGGAGGTGGTGGCCAAGTACTGCACCCGGGTGGCTAATGCTGCTTTGGCGAGGAAGTGCATTACTGGCAGGTGGTTGTCAGTGAGGCAGCACCTCCAACCTCTTCTTCTTTATTCAAACGATTCTTTTATCGCGGGTTTAAGTAAATATATGACTGGGAATGGTCCGGCATCTGCATTTGAACCGAACGTTGTCCTTCCATGCTAGGTTGCTGCGCTATATCTAAGTAGGGAATCTGCTGCACTTTCTTAGCACTGTGGAACTGCAACACCTTACCGCCTATCAGCTCTCAACATCTGACTTGTACGTCACCTAGCCTTCTTTTCTTAACTGTTTGAAAGTCCGTTTTCTTTAAAATAACAAGAAAGACACTCGGCGTGGTTTTGAACTTCTAACCTTGCGAACTTAGGCCGGCTTAGCGCCTTGAATGACCCTTCTTTGCACGCGTGCGTTTTCTGCTAACTTCTTCCTGTCTCTCTCAAATTTCACATTGTTGGCTGAAAGTGCCCTCAATGTTGGAGTTTTTTTGATTGCGAGTGGTGGCACTGCTACTTTGACCCTTTTCTGTTGACCAACGAGTGGCGCGCACCTGTTTTGGGAACTGGCCCGTGTGCTCAGATTTGGGTGCACGTTAAAGAACCCCAGGTGGGGAAAATTTCCGGAAACCCCCTCTACGGCGTATTTTATGATTATATGGTGGTTTTCGAACGTTAGATTTCTCATATCACTCAAATCAATGTTCTGCGAACTAATCGGCTACTTCTATCCGATTGTTACGCTGAGCGTATACGTCACGGGTGGTTGCAGTGCATGAAAATTAAACGCGAAAAGTTTCAAACTGCTGAAGAATGAATGATATGTGGGGTTTAACGTCCCAAAACCACCATATGATTATGAGAGACGCCGTATAGGAAAGCTCCGGAAATTTCGACCACTTGAGGTTTTTTAACGTGCACCCATACTGCTAAAGGATAAACAGGCCCTTCCTTTAGGGTTTTAACCCATTTTGTTGGTGTTTTAGAGTTGTAAATGAAACTCTCGTGAATAGACATAGAAGTAGACTGTGGCCTTCAGTCGGGAGTCAGATATACTAGTAATTACATTTACAGCTAGAACAATAACGTGAAATAGTGAGTAAAACAATAAGGAGTGAATTATTTCTAGTTCCGACGTCTTTGCATCACTCGCCACAAAGCGTCAGCTTGAATTGCTTGACCCCGACGACTCTGGGTATCACCCTCATACACATCGATAAGTTCGAACGACACGTTTCAGTAAGTAAGAATAATAGAAAGTAAGCATTCCCAATTCATACCCAATTACGCAACAAGCACGTGATATCCCCCCTCTCCCACACTCATCGACGCATTTCCTCGAATTCTTCCCGTGGGAAGATGCGGGGGGCTTTTTTTTGTCCGCATTTGGCCGTGATATTGGTTCTGTCCACAGGTCAACAACGGGCCCTGCTTGTAGTGGTGACAGCTTTGAGTGAAAAGGATGACGTGCGTGTCAAGCAAAAAATTCTACCGCCAATTGCGCGGTAAAAAGCGCAAAACTGGTGCTGATGCAAACACACACACACACACACACACACACACACACACACACACACACAAACACACACACACATCATGGGCCCACGTTTTTTTCCCCTTTACGACAGTAAGGTTGCAATCCAGGTTATTGGTGGCTGCAATCTCTGACGTCGCCGCGGGTGATGGAGGGCTTGGATCTGGAAAAAAGAAGAGAAC